>JANAVB010005597.1:26424204-26964204 GCA_029216955.1 Iris pallida | reverse complement strand
TGTGGGCTTTAACGGAATTCAAATTGGTCGCGTGTGCGCGACGAATTTGATGCATATCCGTCAAATTCACCGTATCGTACACTTTGCAAATTTCTCAATTACTTTGTGCACGCTCATCGGATCGAGACGAAACTTGTGCCAACAGAACCGTATCATTTTTATGGTCCTATATGCCAAGTTTGGTCCAATTCTGAGACAGTTGAATCCGACGTCGTTTTGCGGGCCCCACGGTCCCATTCAACGGACGATTTTGTGTACGGTCCGCCGGAATCCAACTTTGGACGTACGGTTGGGTTCGTATCGGAAAACTGGATCCGTAGACATATAGTTTGACGACTTTAGAGACCGTTGACTCGGGCACGCTTTTTGGTACAAAACGGGTCCAACGGCGGACATCGTTTTTGTCCAAAATTACCGTTTTGCCTCTATGTCCAGAATTGGACTTAAGGACAGGCAATCCTAGCTAATTTGACTATTCTGAGAATATTGGTGATGTTTATTTCAGCTTCCGGGGACTGTTGTACGGGTTTTGACTATTGTGGCACATTGAGTAGTTCAGACTGTCGGTTTCACCAGCAGAGGACCACAGGCGAGTACAGTTTATTGTCTGCATTTCGATATTGATTTTCACTATATTTTATTGATTAGCCATTGGTTATGAGATTATTTTCTATTATAAATTGTTGAGTCGGGATTGAGAAGTACCAAGGATGTGTGATCCGACCATAGACAGTGTTTATTTTCTGTAGTAGACATTGTAGACAGTGCTTATTTTCTGCAAGTAGACATCGTAGACAGTGCTTATTTTCTGCAAGTAGACATCATAGACAATGCTTATTTTCTGCAGTAGACATTGTAGACAGTGCTTATTTTCTGCAAGTAGACATCGTAGACAGTGCTTACTTTTCTGCAAGTAGACATCGTAGACCGTACGGTGTAGTGGCCCAGACTGATCACATATCAACGGTACTTCTAACAGTTGAGGAAAATAATTTGTGTCTATTTATTGATATTGGTTTTTCGTATTTACTGTTTATTTTCAAAACTCATTATTGATGTCTAACCTTTGTTTTATAGTCATTTTCTTTATTTGAAATTGCATTCAATGAATTGTGCTCGTTCCATTCCTGACTAGAAACCAATATTTTCAGGTTAGCCGTGGATTCACTTAGCTTGGGGAGTGACGGGAATACTTGCAGACAAAAGCCTAGAGACTAGGTAGATAGTTGAGTTGTAGTCATTCATTTAATTGTACAAGTTTATGTTTTCTACAAATGTAAAACTTGTGATCATTGTAAGTTAAATTAATTATGTGAATGAGTATTATTTGTGATTTTGATCTTCATGGCCGTGACAGCGTTCTACCGCCGACACTGCGGCGTAGGCTGGCTTGGACACGTCTCGTATCCGTTTAAAAAAAATGGGTGCGGGTCGTGACAGTGGTCGCATTCAAAATTCCCGAGATGTGATCCCATCGAGCGACCCCGACCCGGAGAGTACCCCGGGCACAGACGCATCCCGCCCTCGATCGACCTCTTCATCGAGGCATGAGTCCGGATCTGCTAGCGGATCCGTTTCGCTATCGGAACCACCAGCAGCGGATCCACCAGTGGATGTCCCAGTTACTGCACAGTGGGCCCCGGAGTACCCCCATACTCGGTTCTATCCGGTTACTGGGGAGTACATCCGCGGACCCGCGGATCCTCCGACGGCACCAGAGAGGCCGAGAGGCGAGTTTCGACGAGAGCTATGGCCCACGGGGACCTCGTAAGTAAATTTAAGATAATTTATTAAATTTCTTTCATTTATTCAAGTTAATAATCCAGTCGTTTCTTCTTTGTAGGTTTTTTCCGTTTAATGTTGCCAGGGCTCTTGGAGAAATTATCAGGGCTAACTTCCATGGTCCCTATACCTCAACTTTTCGTCGATGCCCGAAAACGTAAAGTACGTCTGGCTCGACGAGTTGAGGGTATATATCTATATCTTCTGGTTAATTATTAGTTACTCTTTAATCAACCATTTTTTAAATTACGTGATAATTGAATTTCTATGTTAGACGACGTACTGGTGGCCCCTCCATCGCGAGGACGCGATCCGCAGGACCTACAGAAGCGCTGCCTCGAAGAAGATACGGGATATGATTCATGACCTAAAAATGGGGCATACGAGGCCGAATTGGATCCGGAAGGAGTATTATGAGGACCTCTTAGGTATGATGGATACCCCTGCATACAAGGAGAAATCGGAAAATGCGAAGGCGAACCGACAGGCCGCGGGCCTTCATACGGGAGGATCAAGGTCCCACGCAGCGACGCTTGCAAATCTGGTAAGATACCGTAAATTCATTTCACTATCGAATTAGGTATTATTAATTAAAGGAGTTAATTAGGTTCTACAAAAATTTCGTATACAGGCCCAACGGACGGTGAAGGAGGGAAGGGTGCCAGAATCGGTCACCATGCACGACGTGTTCCAGTATACGCACAAAAGACGGAAGGACGGAAGCTTCGTCGACGAGAGGGCCAAGGAGACCGATGTAAGTACTTATGTTTATGAGATTTACGTTAGAATTAAAAGTATTCGGACTATAACTTAGGTAAACTTAGGATTCACACTTAACTTAGTGAAACATAGGATTTAGATTACAACTTAGGTAAATCTTATAATATAAACATATTCATTTGATAGGCTGCGTATCGTGAGGCCCTTAGTCGGGCTCAGTTAACTGACACCGAGGATGTCGGTGAAACGACGCCCGCCTGGACGCCGTCTTCTTTGGCCACTCGCAACGACTTGTTCGTAGATACCGTCAGCGGCTTTAAGAAATGGCTCATGTACGGAGTCGGCTCCCTAGGGCCGTTGCACATGGCGACGCAGAGATTTCCACCGACACCGCCTCCTCCCGTGGCCCCGGCAGACGATGATGTTAGGTCGCAGCTTACGCAGTTGCACGCGGCGGTGTCGTCCCTGTAGGAGCAATTTGCCACGTACTTTCTGCCTCCGTCTGCTGCTGCCGGTCCATCTGTTGATGGTGTTGGTCCGTCTTCTACTGGTCCGTCGACTGCTGGTGTCGGTCCTTCTTCCGTGGGTCATCTTTCTTTTAACCCTGATGCCCCTGTGGTACCGCCTACGACTGTGACGTCACTCCTGGATCTCATGTCGCCAGAGCAGCTACGCCGACTTTCGAGCAGTGTCTACAACGGCTTACCGTCGTACCTAGTGGAGGATTATATTCGTCGGTCGCAGCTGGGATTATCACCACCGGACAATCGACCTCCTCCTTCTTCTTAAAATATTGTATTAAGAAAATTTGGAATATTTGTGGCAATTTTGGATTAATTGTGCTATAATCGGATTATAGCACCGGATATTATGTTACTCTTCAGGATAATTGATGTCGATTTTCTATTAATTTGGTTTGGTCTGTGATTCTTGGATAATTGGTGTGCATTAAATTCGTATGTGCATATTTGGTCTATGTGATTCTTGGATAATTGGTGTGCATTATATATTTGGTCTATGTGATTGTTGGATAATTGGTGGGCATTATATATTGGTTTGGTTTATGCATATTTTTGTGAACAGGGAAAGTGCTGCAATTTTTTTTCCCAAAAAATCTCAGTTAGCGACGGACTAGTGAGTGGATAGCGATGGATATCCCCAGTTTCCGACTGATTTTCGACGGATATGCCATCGCTAACTGGAGATTTGAAACTTTTTCCAGGTAGCGACGGGTGGTCGACGGAATATCCGTCGGCAAGGTTCTGGTGGTATATAATTCGACGGAATAGCGACGGAGGATCAGTCGCCATGGCGACTGATAATCAGCCACTAATCAGTCGCTCTCGCGACGGCGTAGCGACGGAATATCCGTCGACAAGGTTCTGGAAATGCTTGACATTTCTAGAACCATGGCGACGGATAATCAGCCACTAATCAGTCGCTCGTTCGACGGCCTAGCGACGGATTAGTGACGACTATTCCGTCGCCATGGTGCTGGAAATGCCAAGCATTTCCAGAACTTGATCGACGGATATTCCGTCAGCATACCGTCGCTAATCCGTCCTTTGTTATCGACGACGGTCGACGGATTAGCGATGGAATGATACACTCTGATACGCTATTACGACGGGTTACCGACGGACCTTTACGTCGCTATTGTCGACACAGTTCAGTACTTAATACTTGAAATTGACGACAGTCCGTCGGAAAGACGTCGCTAATGCTTCGTATTGTGAAGTCGAAAAGCCGTCGGTATTCCGTCGCTTGACGACTACGTAGCGACGGACCCTTATTAGCGACGAGCTGATTGCCAACGAATTTTTTTGGCCAAAACCCGTCAGCGATCGGCCGCTAATAGAAATTCCCGTCGGATTGGCGACGGATAGGGCCGTCGCTAAATCGATAAATTTTGGTAGTGTTCATGCCGCCGTGCCGGAGACGGACGATGCGCCGCAAGTGGACGGCTCGCCATAGGTGGACGACGCGCTGCAGGTGGGCTTCGTTCTATTTGTGAATGAGAGAGAGGAGAACTAATGGTTTAGGAGATTTTGTGAATGTGCATGTGTGTGTGTGTGTGTGTGTGAGAGAGAGAGAAGAAATTATATATTGGTCGAACAGGAGTGGATTCCGCCTCCAAGAATTTGGCTGTGGGGCAAGTTTTCACTAGTGTTGATTACCAATTTTTACAAATTGGGTGTGGGGGAGGATATTGGCAATAGCTGCCATATTTTTACTAATTAATAATAGAGTAATGCTATTCGTACCTCCAAATTGTTCCTCCAATACATCCCTCTTTATGTGGCAGCTGACGTGGCATGTTAAATAATATTATGTGTCGTCTGACATAGCCGATGACATGACAAATTTTAACCCAAAAGTTAATTATCCAATTTTGTCTATATTAATTTAATGTTAATATTAATGTTAACTTAACGTTAATATTAATATTAATATTAATTAATATTAATGCTAATATTGATTTTAATGTTAATGTTAATATTAATATTATTGTTAATGTTAACTTTAATATTAATTTTAATGTTAATGTTAACATTAATTTTAATGTTAATTTTATGTTAATGTTAATTTTATGTTAATGCTAATTTTAATTTTAATTTTAAAATTTGTCACGTCAGCTGCCAAATCAACATGTCACGTCAACTGTCACGTAAGGAGGGACGGTTTGGAGGTACAATTTGGAGGGACCAATAGCATTAGTATTAATAATATATGGTTAGGGGAAAAATAGTATATTTGTAAGGGACTAAGTCAATACTAACGGTTCCACCTTGTTGCCACTTTGTAACATGCTAAGTCCGTTAGAAACTAAAAAAAAAAGGACCCGTTAGAAATTGGGGGATTTGGTGTAGTGAATTGGATGTAATCTCAAACATCCTAAAGGGAACAAAGTACAAGAGCTTCATGCAGTCCGACAACGTTCAAGATGTAATGTCATCACCTTAACAATTTTCAGTAAATAGATCCCTTTTGGGTCTTTTGTTGATAGGACACTGGCTTTTGCACCTGACACCAATCGCTAGTTGGTCAAATTTTGGCTGCCAATAATTGTTGATCAGGTCCTGGGCTAATTAATGAGCTAATGTAATTTAATTGATCATTTAGCTTTTCCGCTTAAGATTTGGTTTATTGTTTGCTTTCTATCATGGTACTAATGGTTAAGAAAATTTTACAAGACTAGTACAAATATGCAACAGAAGTGAATATTAGGTTTTTACTAGTTTGTACCATTTCTAGTATACATAGTAGAACACTCTTCACTTTTCATGTAATATTGGTACTCCAAAGGTGGCGCAAATACAAATGTTTGTTCAAATTATGATTTTTCGTTGCTTATTTCATTCTCATCCTACGACATTATGTCATTCATTTTATCCTGTTAAAAACTTAACATAGTCATTTATCCTTATCGTATGCCAGTCCTCGTTCACGATTTCTCAGAATATTTTGTCATCTTATCCTCTTTGTGCAGCTATGTCCATTTATATTACTTTTCATATTCTTTGATTGTAAACTAATTACAAACGAGTTGACACTACTATGAAGGAAACATTAGCACACAAATTCCTCGTACAAGTGTGTCTCTATCGACCTTCACACATTGTAACAGACATCTCATTTACAGAATATGCTGTAGGCGAGCTGCACTCAAAGGGGCCTTTTGTCGAGATAAAACCAAAACCAGGCTGCTTAGGTTCCGGTAGCAATGCACTTGCGCTGCCCAACATTAGCACCACAGAGGACATCGCTGGTCTGTCCTCGGGCTGCTCCTGAACGCACAAGAGCCCCACCTTGATGCACCTCAAGGCTTCATTCGCGGAATATCTGGGACTTACTGATTCATCGATCAAGTCCAAGCTGGTGCCTTCTTTCCACAGACTCCATGCCTGATAGGTATGATGATCACAATCTATGAACCAAAACCATAAACCTCATATATTTTGAAATACAAACTTACATGCCCCAGAAGATTTAGGTCAGGGTTGGCGAAGAAGACCCCTCTGTTCTTCTTCCCACTTATAATCTCTAGCACCAAAACCCCGAAGCTAAATACATCGGATTTAATAGAGAAGACCCCATCCATTGCATACTCTGGCGACATGTATCCGCTACATATATGCCATTTGATTGTTTGTAATCACTACTTTCCGTATCTAGAATGTAAAAATTGTTGAATTTGTGGTGATGATATGTACTTACTACGTTCCAACAACTTTTCTTGTGTTTGCTTGTGTCTCGTCTTCTCCAAATATTCTTGCTATGCCAAAATCTGATATCTTAGGGTTCATCTCCTTGTCGAGAAGAATGTTGCTAGCTTTGAGATCCCTGTGAATAATTCTGAATCTGGAGTCCTGATGCAGGTAGAGAAGTCCTCGAGCGATTCCCATAATAACTTCGTAGCGGGTTTGCCAGTCCAGTAATGCGCACTTTGTTCTATCTGAAAATTGTTTACAACACTCCGTTTTACTCAATGACTAAGAGGTATGATGATCACAATCAATTGAATGCTAAGTTTGAGCTAATTTTTTTTTTAAACTTTTATTTTATTATATTTTCAGCGCAATTATTGTTTTTGAAAGGTATAATTTGTCGAAAATATATAATTTGATCGTAGTTTCTAAATTTTGTAATGGTTATTAGTTGGAATAAAAATGGTTACGAGAGTGAGTGATGGACCAACCAAACAGAAAGACATCCAAGCTCTTGTTAGGCATGTACTCATAGATCAACATCTTTTCCTCCCCATGGACGCAACACCCCAGAAGCCTGACAAGATTTCTGTGCTGAAGTTTTGCGATGAGCTCCATCTCATTCCTGAACTCGGTCCCCCCCTGACCTGAAGTCTTTTCCAGTCTCTTCACGGCTATTTTTTGTCCATCTTCTAGTGTTCCCTGTCAATTACAGATATTACAAAATTTCATTTTGACCTTATAGTACTATCAACACAACACTTTCTAGTTAGCTTTATGAACTTATACCATGAATACAGGTCCAAAGCCACCCTCTCCAAGTTTGTTACTGGCAGAGAAGTTGTCAGTTGCAGCTACAATTGTAGTTAGGTCGAACAAGGGCAGCTCCAAATCTTTACCATCAGCCTCTTGGTAGTTATGTGCCGATTTCGAAATCTTGACTGTTAATTGGTCAAAGTGATAGTACAATAAGATTGCAGTAAGTTTGAATCCCACTATATATAGTCAATTAAACATGTATAAATTGCTTCACCATATTTACCTCTCTTTTTTCTCCTCGTCTTACGTACAAAACAAGCAATCGAAATGAGCAATAATATAGTCCCTAGAACGACAGGAATGGCGATGATGGTGGCGGCAGTTCCGCTTTGGTGAGATTGCTTCATCATCGGGCCTGCAACATCACAAGCATCAACGTGCATGTTCCTTTCATATAAGCTTTCAGTTATATATAGCTTTTATATCTTTTGATCTAGACTTACTTCTGATATTTTCAGAATGTTAAATGATAATACGATGGTGTGATATAGTCAAATAACTCCAAAATTTTCACATGAAAGTCGAATCGAAATCTTATCATAAGGAAAAGGATATTCTTGTTCTGGAAATCGTAGTTGAGAGGCTACACGCTTTTCTGGGAGGCCAAGTTTAAAGTCTTCTGACGTAGTTTATCTTAGACTTTGCTATGTTGCTCGCGCTCGTGCACAGCTGATGTACGTGTGCGGCCGAGGAGGACAGAACAGTAGGGCGGAGGGGGGAGTTGTCGGTGGAGGTGGAGGTGAAGGCAGCAGGCGGAGGAGGGCAGAGCAGTAGGGGGGGACGTCCGCTTAGGAGGAGGCGGCAGCAGCGTAGTAGTAGGGAATGGACGAATGGTAGCATTTTTTTTTGTTTCTCTCCCAAGAAGAGATGCCAAAGTCACAAATAGGCCGAACATACCACGTAGAAAGTCATAGTTTCTTGACTTCATTCATTAGTGATAGAAAAATGCAGTGTAAGGCGACCATGCTTCATGTGAGCATATTTTGCATAGTATCGACCATATATTTTTTTTTTTGAAAAGGAGTATTGACTATACTTGAATGCAATCTTATATAAAGAAGGAACATAAATTTTACAAAAATGCTATTTGGCTTCCAAAATATTTGGGTGATGCCATCTTCCATTATGTGACATATGACATGGTTGCTGACATGGCAGTTGACATGACAAAATTTAACATTAAAATTAAAATTAATATTAATCTAACATGATAATTAATACTAAGATTAATCTTAACATTTAAATTAACCTTTACATTAAAATTAACATTAAAATTAATATTAATATTAACATTAATATTAGTATTAATATTAACATTAACATTAATATTAATATTAACATTAACATTAATATTAACATTAAAAAAATTTGGGTAATTAATGTTTTGGGTTAAAATTTGTTATGTCAGATGCCACATAATGGAAGATGGCATCACCCAAATATTTTGGGAGCCAAATAGCATAATTGTAAATTTTAATACAGATACGTAAAATTTTCTGAAATAACCCTCAGATTTTTTTATTACAAATATTGTAAGTCGAGAACAAAAACTTTCTTAATTTTGAAGGGCAATTTCTAAAAAAAAAAAATGAAACACCATTCGGAAGAGACGTAAGACCTTATTCTTTTGGATAGATTTTTTTTTTTTTGTTTTTTTTTTTTTTTGGCATATACTTAGTTCTCCAATCCCCAGTAGCAAAATGTTTGACTAACAGTGATGTAGTTGTACTTTTGAATTTCCTAATACCAATGTCTCTTTAATGTTGGCATTACGAGATAATATTATACTTATATGCAATTTGTGTATACTTATATGCAATTTGTGTATATGTACCTACTTATACTCACTTAGATCGGCGGCTGCCACCCGTACGTAGAGATCCTGGCCTCCGGATGCCCACACTCTAAGGTCAGTCAGCTGCGTCGTCCAAATGATGCACCCAGTACCATTGACATACGCATTGGCGTAGCCCGTGCACGAGCAATTCCCCAAGCACTTGGCCCTGCACTGCTCCAGGCTCAAGCTCATGTCCACCGTCGAGCTCGACGTGTCCGGAAGCTTCGCCTCGCTCACGAGCACGAACCCGTCGGTTCCGTTCCTGCAGTCCAGCGGCGTCTTCCTAATGCACCCACCGGTCCCGTCCCTGAGCACCCAGTTCGTCGGATTCTTGGGCACGAACCCTTGCACACATTGACAGATAGGCGAGTCGTCCAGATTGCACACCCCCATCGGACCGCAAGGCGAGACGTCGTCGCACTGGTCTTCCGGTGCATACCAGAATAACTTCCACTGTTTCGGCTGGTCGAGCCAGACCAGCCGCTGCGCCGAGCCGATCTGGTTCACTATGACCCGTGTTAACATAGACGGGTCCTTGAGGACATACGTTAAATAGACCTCGTCCTGGTTCTGCACAAACTGGCCTTTGAAGTACATTCTGTAGGTGTTCATTATGGGCATCCCGTTGAGCCGTTCTCCGTTCCACGGCCCGGACCGCCACGTGTGCGTCGAGCCGGACCAGAGGAACATCTGTGGGTCGCCTTTGATGTCTAAGGACAGGGTGTAGGGACCGGACGAGGGATCGGTCAGGCTAGCCCATGCGGTCAGGTTGCGGTTGAGCCCGCTCGTTAGGTTCCATCCAAGCTTCATACCAGGCAACAGCGTGTCGGTAGGGTGGTCGAAGCTCTGCCATGCGAAGAACTGCAAACTGTCGTCCTTAGCGTCTTTGACCACAAAATTACCGTTGTCTAAAATTTGTGCGACGGGATTGGCGGCTGTTGATGAACCTGAGGAGGACCAGACGACGATGGTCGAATTGTTGGCAGTGATGACGAGAGTGCCATTTGCGGTGAGCGAGAGGGTGCCGGTGCGGTCGACTAGCGGGTCGTTGCGGTTGGCGACCCAGACGTAGGTTAGGACTGAGACTTTGTTGTACCATATGCCGACGTATCGGTTGTTGGAGTTGGGGTTGGGTCCGAAGAAGCCTAAGACGAAGGTCCCGTTGGCGGAGACTATGGTATCACCGTCGGCGAGCGGGCTGTCCGGGGTGAGTGTGTCTGAGGCAGTGGACAGGGAGGAGGAGGTGAAGAAGAAGGGAGCGCACAGGAGGAGGAGAACGAATGGACATGGTGAGAGTCTTCGCATGTCTCCTACTTCTCAATAGAACCGAATAGAATGTGCATAAATGGAGAGCGTTTGAGTTTCTTTGTTGTTCATAAAGGCTAATTATATGGACACATCCAAAAATAATCATGGCTAGCCAATTTTGAATTTTGGTTTATTTACAAATTTGTCATTGAAGAAAGTGATCATGACTATTCCACTCTTTGGTATAAAAGTCAATTTTTCTAATTTTGCTCTTCTTCTTTCTCAACTCATCCAAGAAGAGGAGGAACAAGAAGAACAAGAAAAAGAAGAAGAGGAAGAAGAACAAAAAAAAGAATAAGCGAATTTCGATAGGATTTAAACCCTAATTTTCTTCCTCAACTCATTCTCACGATTTTCAATTAATGGAGAAGAAGAAAATGAGAAAAAAATACCCAAAAATTAAACCATAATTTTCTTCTCATTTCCAATTTGATGGCACCCAAAGGCTCCTCATAATGTACAAACCCTAATATTGGTGGAAACCATAATATTGTTGTTTCAACTAGTGTAAACAAGAACTGTCCAATTTTCTGGCAGTCTTACAAACTGAATGGACTGCCAGAAAACTGGACAGTCCTAAGCCACAGCATGTGAAACAAAGGACTGTCCATTTTTTTGGCAGTCCTTACTTTATGTAGGACTGTCCAATTTTCTGCCAGTCCTACAAACTGAATGGACTACCAGAAAAATAGGCAGTCCTAAGTTTCACATGCTGTGACTTAGGACTGTCCAGTTTTCTGGCAGTCCATTCAGTTTGTAGGAATGCCAGAAAAATGGGCAGTCCTAAGTTTCACATGTTGTGACTTAGTACTGTCCGATTTTCTGGCAGTCCATTCAGTTTGTAGGACTGCCAGAAAAATTGGACAGTCCTTGTCGACGCGGAGTTTTCTCGTCGTTCATACTTGGATTTAATTTAAATGGGTAAATTTTCACTCCGAATGTAGTTTAATTCATTCAAATGGGCTATAAAGAATTGAAATAAACAATATAATTGATACTTGAATTTTTTAAATTAATTTTTAGGGTTTTGAAAATAAATTGAGAAAGAATTTGAGTGCTTGAATTTGAGTGCTTGAAATAAATTGAGAAAGAAGAAGTGAGGGGTGAGGGTTTTGGAAGAGAGATAATAGATTTTGCTGTCACGCCCCGCTCCCGCAGGAGCGATCGTTCTCGCTAAGGCGTGATGCCGCACGGGCCTAGGTTGCGCCCGTGCAAGGCTATGTCCAGAAACGGCCGATTTGAGCTAGGCCACAGAGTCGCACAGAGTGTCCCCATTTGCAGCGGAAAGTAAATGAACACAAATTTGAAGCGAATTCAATCTCTTTATTGATATTCAAGAAGTTTACAAGCGGCGCTAGGCCGATATTACAAATCGCTCAAGCTCTCTCTCTCTGAAACATAAAAGGCGTGCCAAGTGGCTTACAAGATGGAATGATTCATGGCGATGTTCCGATACATTATGTCCTGTATAGGATGCTTCAGCTTCTTGCAACGCTCCAAGGCTCCAGAGATAGTTTCGCGCCTTAGCACGTTCGATGGAAGTTCCGCACCCGCCGACGTCTCCTGCATCCTGCAAGCAGACTGTGGGGTTATCAGTACATTGTTATGCACTGGTGGGGAGGCTAGCTCGCCCCAACGCTATCATTACCAAACACGTTTCATTTACTTTTGTGCACCGTCTATCATTCATTGTCTTTCTAATCTTGCCTTATGATCAGTTTCATGGCATATTTTATGACCTATCTCGTGTTGCCGAATTCAAGTGTGTGCATGAAAATGAATGCACGACTTACCCATACTTACCGTTCGGCCTTCCCTGTCCAAAGTAAACCAAGTTAGTCAACAATTCAATATGAACTTTTCGATGTCAAGTGCGTGTCCCTGCCTCGGATTCTAGCATGTCGTAGGCACGTTATCTACACTTGCATGAATTTCTCATTTTCATTTGGTGCGTTACATTTCAAGCATATTCATAAGGCACTTCATTTTGTTAACTTAGACTACTTTGATTTCAATGCAAGGACTTGCACGTGGATCGCCACCAGCAAAGCCCACTTAACTCTATATGCACCGGTCGCTGGCACCACAAGCCATTTTGGACATGTCTTCCCCTGTGGTAATTTCTCACCTATCATGGCGTGCGGCTTGGTACACCCTGATAGTCTTTTGAAATACCCGGCCTTACGTCCCCTGGTGGCCAAGTCCGCACTCAGGCCTCGTCCGTAAGCCATTTCCTTTGATTCCGTCCGGACCGGCAAGTCCTTCACACTTTGATCATGCCGCGGAATCCCTTTTTCTTCACGGTCACAGCATTCGCCACCCCTCGCTCGTGCCGTTTGTCCACGACCATTTCGTATTAACTTGTCTTTTTGACTTAACGGCTGTCTCTGAGCCGTAGGCTAACCCTTAGCCTTAATGCGTTATCGACCGGGTTGGCGTCCGTGCAGTGCGGGTAGCGAGCCCCACTGCACGTGCCCGTCATACCTGTCGCTAACCATTCCTTTCTTTCTTATCTTTTATTCATTCTTTCTTTCCTTTCTTTCTTTCACTTGTTTGTTCGTTCATTCATTTATTCACTTATCCATTCAATCTTTCATTCACACTTTATGCAACTTTCTGTGCGGGAGTCGCCTTGGCGACCCATTGGTCCCATAATCTTTCAATGTTGCTATACTCTACTCGGAACGACTATGTTGATAGTCTTCCCATTTCATTGTTGTAATCCATTCATTGTTTCATTGTTGAACGCATAGGGAACTCGAAATGTAAGCCCGTGCCTTAGCACGAGCGTGGAGCGCGGTGCGAGAGTTCTCACATTTTCATGTTTTTTTCCATATTCTATACAAGCATACAAGATGGGATTAATCCCTTAGTTAGGTGCGTTGGGTCATTTTATTAGCATGCGCGGTGTTATCGCCTAGCGATTTCAGTGATAGTGTCCGTATTGTTATGTGTCTAGGCTAAGCAAAGACGGGTTCATCGGAGCCACCCACCTTAGCGATGTTCGCATCGGCCGAGCGATACTCCGAGCGCGCCTTTGATAGTCTAAGTCTGGATTCATCTTGACGGGCCAATGTAAGCCTTGCATCGATTCTTCATTAAGTCGATGCCAACTCTTCGGGTCGACGGCTCATTTGAGTCGTTGCACTTGCCGTTTGAATCGGCGTTCCGCTAGGGCGGAGCGGGTCATTACATTTGCAAATGAAGAAAAAAAAAATGGGTTGGGGGGGAAGAATTTGGGATAGCCATGTATCAAAAATTTGGACTAGTCTTGTGAAAAATAAAAAAAATCAGGCTAACCACAATACGGATTAGCCATGATTAGTTTTGAATGTACCCATATAATTAGCCTTCATAAAGTGGATGTTTTGTTGCGAGGCAGCGTGATAGCGGAAATATTTTTTTAAAAATAGTTCTAAGCTACATCATGATGACTTTAGAAAGCCCTCCATCCACTCTCATATAGATAAAACTTTTTTTTTTTTTAAATGATTAAACCTGGTTAGCTCATTTGAAACTAGTTCTTATCCCAAATAAATGTCTCCATTATCTAACTTATTGATATGGTGTACGGAAAAAACTATGATTCACAAGCTAAAGTTTACTATTGATGCATCTCTACTCACATTTACTCACATTGTTCCAACCACCCTGCTCCTACTGTCTTGATTTTGATCATCTCCGAATATTAATCTTGCCACTGACCATAGGTTACCTTAACTATCAACGAAAGCGATATATTTGTCGAATCTACCAAAATGGACCGATTCAAAACCATAGGAAGTGTTGTACCAAAATGGACTGATTCAAAACCTTAGGAATCTCTGCGTATTTATATCAGGAAACTGACTAGTATCCGTTCATTAACGTGCAACAAAGACGTGACATGTGAGAGATCTCGATTGTGTATCCGTGATAGTTGGTGACATAATTGGCAAGCTGCCGGAAAAAGATATATCGGGCTATGCCTACACATTTTAGTGTTTCAAAGATAATTTAACGAATTAACCAAGAGAATATGACCGGTAACCTCCAAGACTCCCAAAACAAGATATCCACGTACACAACATTAAGGTAACATTTGGTAGACCGAACAGTGTATAACCGTTATATTTCGGAAAATTAAAATGTTTAGATTATTATATTCCCATGTTTGATTAATATATAAAAATTTTAGACCGAATAATGTATAACCGAAAATTCTATATTTCTTCTCGGTTGTGTATCCCTTAATAAAACGGCACAAAAGTTGCGGGAAAATAAAAAGGACTAATAACGGGCTATGCCTCCACAGTCCACATTTCCTATGGTTTTGTACATAAAAAAATGACGGAAAGAAAAGTTAAAATCATTAAAACAAATAAAAAGATAAAAAATAAAATATTGACTTTTGTCACACTTACTAATATAATTTTGTACTTACCCTTAAAATAAAGTGTTTATTAGATATACGATCACAAAGTCATCCAATGAAGTATTGAATGCTTGAAAAGAGAGATAAAACTGATCACATGTAACTCACTTTAATCGTATAGTACTCATATTTTAAATTTTTATTTTAGGGTAAGTATAAAATTAGATTAGTAAGTGAGAAAGTAAAAAAATTCCTAAAAAACAAAAAAAAAAAACCTTAAAAAGTAAAAAATACCAAAAAACACAAAGCATTCTCACAAAAATAAAATAAGATAAAAAAACTGATAAAAGAAAATTTAATAAAAAGAAAAAAGACAAAAAACCAAAAAAGTATTGCAAAAAAAAACAAAAATAAAAACAAAGACCTGTTATATTTTGGTACGTGAAATACTGTTTAGCCAAAAATTCTATATTTTTAGAAATCAAATTTTCTAGAATTAAATTCCCTAAAAAGCATGTTTAATGAACATATAAATATTTTTGGAAAAAAATATAAAAATGAAAAAAGCAAAAAAAGAAAAAGAAAAGAAAAGAAAAGAAAAGAAAAGAAAAGAAAATTATTCTTAAAAAGATTAAAAAATGAAAGAAGAAGAAGAAGAAGAAGAAGAAGAAGAAGAAGATCATAAACTAAAAATACCGTAAAACTTGCGACCATTAGGACAATGCTATGTTTAAGTATCAATACTACAATGATTGATGATTATTAGTAATATTATAATGCTAAAATTCATCGACTAATCACAATAAAAAATATAGTTAGATCATTGGGCTAACCGAGACTCCATAAAACTTGCGATCACTTTATTTTGTAAAAAATGAATGCTTTTTACAAACAAAATATGTATCAAGGAGTCTGTTTAACTTGACAGCCGGTTACTAATTTGCATCAAACTATCCTTCGAGGGACATCGAGATAGCATGAATACCCATCTGCGAATTTAGTTTCCTCTCTGAGATATTTGAAGACTCTTTCTAGAGCATTCCAACGTGCTTGACTGGGGTCACTAGAGATGTCCAACATGTATTCAGTAAGGGTTCCTTTCACAAGATCCAAGTACCCAACAAAAATTTACACTGTACGCCAGCTAGTCAACACAACTCAACACAACTCATGTAGTGAAAAAATATTGGGACCTTAAGCACAAGTCGCACAACACAAGTGGAGTGGAAGAAGTCTGGAATACGAGTGACCGTTAATAATATTTTAAATGCGTGAAAAATTGCAAATCTGGAAACTTTCATTTTACTATTTTGCTGCCTCCTTTGTGGAACAATTATGCAGCTAAGACCTTTGCGTACGGTTACTGAGTGATGCTATTTGTTCGTACAAAAATTTTATTTCTTCATGTCTCTCTGCCACGTGGTAGGTTCTTTATTGACCGAAACAAATAGAAGAAGAGGTTGAGAGAAGACATGAGCGAACAGGAAAGAGCCATCTGGCGCAAGGACATGGAGGCATAAAATTTTAGAGGTATATATAGTATTTTTCGTTATATTATAGGGACTTATGAAGAATTATGAAGAAATAATGTCAAACTTCAACTGTAGAGGGGTATCAGAAATCTCCTGCGACGGCTGGTTTCTAGACTCGCAAATGAGCATGACTGAGATCTCAAGCAACTAAATGGGACCCACAAAGCTCACGTCCATTCAGAAGACGAGCTCGTGTTCATGCTTCATGATTCAACACATGACTTTGATAAGCTTGAAACGTGTTACTTATCCATGCCTTTTCTTAGAACTGTTGGAGCTGGAGTTGAGACACGTTAAAGATGTGATGTCATTACCTTAACAATTTTCTGTAAATAGATTCCTTTTGAGTTTTTTTGTTGATACGATACTGGCTTTTGCACCTAACACCAATCGCTAGTTTGTAAATTTTGGCTGCCAGTAAGTCATCGGGTCCTGAGCTGTTTCAGTTTTCATGAAATTTTGTTCTTTACCCATAATAGATTCGAATATATTAATGAGCTAAAGTAATTTAATTGATCATTTAGCTTTCCGCTTAGGATTTGGTTTATTGTTTGCTTTCTATTGTGATACTAATGGTTAAGGAAATTTTACAAGACTAGTATAAATATGCAATGAATGTGAAGTGGTTTTTGCTGGTTTGAACCATTTCTAGTATACATGGCAAGAGTACTTTGCATGTAATATTGGCACTCCAAAGCCGACGCAAATACAAACGTGGGTTCAAATTATCATTTTTCATGAGAGTACATTCTAGCACCTGTCTAGCTGCTTATTTCATTCTTTATCTTTCGATATTATGTCCTTCATTTTATTCTGTTAATAAAGTCATTTCTTGTACGCCAGTATTCGTTCTAATAAATGAGTTGGTAATATGAAGAAAGCATTCGCCGAACAACAATTTTTCGTACTAGTGTGTCTCTATCGACCTTCACACATTGTAAGAGAGATCTCATTTAAAGAATATGATGCTTGCTTGCTTGTAGACGAGCTGTACTCAAAGGGGCCTTTTGTCGAGATAAAACCGGGCTGCTTAGGTTGCGGTAGCAACGCACTTCCGCTCCCAACATTAGCACCACCGAGGACATCGCTGGTCTGTCCTCGGGCCGCTCCTGAACGCACAAGAGCCCCACCTTGATGCACCTCAAGGCTTCATCCGCGAAATATTTGGGACTTACTGATTCATCGACCAATTCCAAGCTCGTGCTTTGTTTTCGCAGACTCCATGCCTGAAAGGTACAATGATCACAAACTATGAAACAAAACCACAAAGAATCCTGCAATTTGGCCCGCGGGCGAGCCAGTCCGCCCGCTACGTGGCATTCCCCCATTGGCAGGTCAACGACGTGGGCTCCATGCTAACAGGGGATGCAATGGGGAAGTGCCACGTAGGCGGACAGGTCCGCCCGCGGGCAAAATAGTTTTTTCCAACCACAAAACACACACACACACACACACACTCTCTCTCTCTCTCTCTCTCTCACACACACACACACACACACACACACACACACACACACACACACACACGCACTCACTTACATGTCCCAGAAGGTTTAGGTCGGCTTTGACGAAGAAGACCCCTTTGTTCTTCTTCCCACTTATGATCTCTAGCACCAAAACTCTGAAGCTAAATATTAACAGAGAAGACCCCGTCCATTGCATACTCTGGCGACATGTATATCCACTGCATATATGCAATTTGATTGTTTCTAATCACTCTTTCCGTATCTAAAATGTAACAATTGTTGAATATGTGTGATGATATGTACTTACTACCTTCCAAATACTTTTCTTGTGTTTGCTTGTGTCTTATTGTCAAGCCCCGATTCTGTAGAATCGATAGTCGTCTCCCAGGCGTGATGCCGTGCGAAGCTAATTTGCGATCGCACAAGGCATAGTCATAAGGTAATCCAAAACACAGCATCTAATAGAGTGAGCGCAGACAGAATTGAATAGCACATTGAGACAGAAAGAATTTTATTTTATTGATAATAGACATCATTTACAGACTCCATTACAATCGTGCCACACGGGCTTTACAACATGACTCGATTACAAAAGGAGTGCCGATGAGATAGTCGTTCCATACATTGCACACATCCCTCAATTTACAACAGAGTATTCCAGTAACCTGGAATGGAGGGACGCTGAGCCATCTTTCTTGGATAGTTGAAAGTCTTCAAAAGTGGAGTTGCGGGAAAAGTCTTCGACGCGCGGTCGAAGCTTCAAAATCACGAACATCGCCGAGCTAGTTGGTGCATCCTTCCTGATTCACGGGACCTGCAAAGAGCGAGGATCAGTACGATCACATGTACTGACAAATGGCTAATTAAAATTCAAGCTCTGCATTTGATTCAAGCAGTTTTATAAACATGTTAGCTAGATATTTCTGTGATAATTCTAACTATCCTGATCGATTTACATGTTAACATGTTTTGAGACAAGCATATAAAATTATATACATTAAGCAGCTATCATATTCATCCTGTGTCACGTGCATTAGTTAAGCAGTGAAAGGGTGTGAAGGTCACTGGCAATGTCAAGCCATCACGGACTATAGTAATTATGTTAGACGGTGACTCTTTCGCGGCGGGTAGCGAGCCCTGTGCAAAAGTTTTCGAATAACCCATATGCTGATGTAAGGCTGGCGTTTTCTATACTCATTCCTCCCGGGCCGGATCGTTCCTTTGGCCTAGGCAACCGTTCGAGGAAACTACACCTTGTCGACAAGTTGTCTAATGACCGTTTTGCAAAGTCTTGAAAAATGCTATCTCTTTTCTAGAACCTTATCTTTTCTCTTTTAGTTGCAAAACTTAGCCTTTCTTTTGAACTTAGTCGATTTACTCACTTAGCCATATCGTTGCGTGTCACTACCACATTTTAGCTTAAGGATATTTTGGTCATTTTGTGACTTTTGAATTATTTAGGATTTTGATTAATTGGTGAATTTTAGATTATTTTAATAATATTTGAATTGATGTATTATGATTTTGCTCATTTTTTATATTTTAATATTTTGGGAAAATTTTATATTTTTAATATTGTTTTTATTGGATTTGTTTAGTCGGGTTTGAGTTTCGTCTCGTTCCGACTTGTATTGTGACCCGGGTAGCTTAAACTCTAGATGGGACCCAATATTAAGTTAAGCATGGCCCACAAAACCCAATATTTAAGTTAGTTAGTTAGACTAATTTTTATCATGTTAGAATGGTTAAGTTAGAGACTCAAAACTAGATCCTTTGACCCCAAACTTGAACCTAGTCTAGACTTAACCATATGAGACTAGAGAGGGGCAATTAGGATATTTTCCATTAGTCCTAATGGACTTTTTATGGCAGCCACCTTTAGAAAAGAATGATTCATTTCATTCATTACAATCTTGCCTCTTTTATTTTTCTTTTATTCTTCCCTAATTTTAGAGAGCATTCCCTTTGATTTGATCTCCAAATCAAATCATTCCTTCACCAAATCTTCCCTCAATCATTCCCATTCTCCAAGGGAAGGGTGCTACCAAGGATTGGAAGAGAACTGCAAGAAGGAGTGTCCACTTTGAGGGATCTTTGTATCGGAGTCGTGTCCTAAAGGATTTTATTGGGATTCCACTCCCAATAGGTAAAACCTATCCTCTAAATCGATTTCCTTTGCATATAAATTAGTTTTGAATCCGTAGGATCCATACTCATGTATGTGTCCCCTTTAGATTCAAATTTGAGGCCATTTGGAGCTTTTTTGAGGATTTTAGATATGTGTCTTGTGTCCTACTTGATAGATCCCAAATTAGGATACCCCATGTGTATGCATGTATGATAATAGTTTAAATAGATATTTAAATTCAATTTTAGAATGGTTAGAGAGTGGATTGATCTTAGTTAGGATTGTTAGAATGAGTTTCATCTGGATACCTATGTTGGTATCCAAGTATCTTGGCGTACATGTGTTTTTTTTGTCCAAAATAACTCAAATTCGTCATAATAATCATCTACGTTTTTATTAACCAAAGCAACTTAGAAATGTCATAACTTTTAGCTTAGAACTCCGTTTAATCTTTCCTTTTTTTTAAAAGAAGCGTATCGAAGTTAGCTTTCCAAATATATATTTTAATAAGCCAAAATCGTTCTGAAAATTTTTGTAAAATTAATTGAGTGTCAGCTATCCGAAAAATAAATGCGTTTCGGTGTTTTCGCGATTCCGGGACCTTCCGGACACGAAAATGCGATCCATTTGATGTTTCGGAAAGCTAACATGAAGGGCTACACTACTAAAATAAGGCAGATTAGCGACGTCCAGATACGTCGCTAATTATGGAAAATATGTCGCTAATCGTAATTAGCGATGACTTTAGCGACGAAAAATGAAGGTCGCGAAAAAGCTAGTCGCAGATGACAAATTCGTCGCTCTACGTCGCTGTTTGCGACGTCACTGTCGTGTCGCTGGGTCGTCACAAAGTTAGCGACGGAGAGCGACAACAACTTTACGTCGCAAAATTAGCGACGTAGTGCGACTACGTAGCGACGTTTATTTCTATTTATGTGATGATGTGGCATGCCTGCCACGTCAGCATAGTAGAGACGTACATCGATAAAACGCCGCAAATTAGAGACGTATTAGCGACGTCCCCATACGCCGCTAATACGTCGCTATTCGTCGCAGAATCCTGAAAAAAATTTAAAAAAATATAATGTGTATTTTTGTTATGCTGTGTGTCTGTGTTTACAGTGTGTGTGAAGTGCAGTGTTCGAACCATCGACAGTTTCGCTTACTGTTCTATGTTTTATCTTGGATAGAAAGAGCAACAGTTTAGGGTATACTTCTCAGAGCTTCCTCTTCACGTCCTTCACCTTCTCGGGATCCTGTACGACGTCCCGAGAGAGTGAAAGATGTGAAAATGAAGCTCTCAGAAGTACACCCTGAACAGTTGCTCTTTCTGTCCAAGATAAAACATACAACAGTAATCGAAACTATCGATGGTTCCAAACACTGCATTTCACATACACTGTAAACACAGACACACATCATTAGAAAATACATATTATATTTTTTTTATATTTGGGCAGCACCTCCTTTGTATATCAGATCACCGCTTATAACCCAGCTTATGTATATTTGTCATCCCCGTCGCAGATATCATCATAAGTAACAGTCTTCCCATCATAACAGTCTACAACTAATAGATGAATAACAGTCTTCCATCATAACAGTCTACAACTAAATATCATACATGTACTCAATAAAAATACCAACAAATTAAATATTACAAACATACATGTCCAACAAACATACATGTCCAACAGAGTCAAATAATAATAAAAATCAGTGTACAGAACGGTCAATGGGCCCATAGGGCCAATAAATTTAAAGATGATAAAAAAATCTACTGGATCACTGAGGACCCCTGTCGCACATCTGGGATAGCATGTACTCATACTGCTCCTGTGTGAGCTGCACCGTAGGGGAAGTAGGAGGCAGTGCCATGTTTGGAGTCGACGCTGTCGATGGACCGGGATGACGTATCTGCTCCAGCTCTCGCAGTCGCTCACCATACGCAGCAAGGGTACTTACCATCCTCTGAGTACTCTCCTCAATCGAAGCCGATACCTGAGTGAGTGAGGCAGACATGGTCCTCTGCGATCCCTCCAGCTCGACCTGTTTAAGCTCTGTGCGCTGCGTAGACTCGGTGAGCATGTGCAAGATGGCAGCTGTAGCCTGCTGCAGACTCATCAGCTCCTGTATACTGCGCTCGACCGCATCAAATCGTCCGGTGATCATCGGAGGGTCGGATCGTCGCTCTGCGGAAAGGTGATCAGAAATCTGCTACTGCAACTCGCGACGCAGCTCATCGATCTGACGACAAATATCCTGAGCTCGTGACGACTCCTGCGAAGCTGGAGACTGTGCACTGACAGAGGGGGCCCGAGATGACTCTAAAGCCAAATATGCGTCGTAGGATCCCGTACCGTAGTACGTACCCTTCTGAAGACCGCCAACAACGGTCTTCCAGAGGTCGTCCGGCGATGGAGCTGTAGGCAGCTGGGAGGAAGTACCAGCCCCTCCCTCTGCTGGCGCACTAGCAGCAGCAGCCGCCTCATCTTGTAGCCGAACAAACTCAGCCTAGAACAATGTTTGCTAACGTGTAAGTATTTGCTAAAGTCTATATTGATATCTATTTTCCTGTTTTCTAAATTATAGTAAATTAATATAAAAAATAGAACGTATATATGCCTGCGTCGCCCTCTCGTCAATGAACTCTCCAGCCCTCCGATGGGTGACCAGGAAGACGGTCACCATGTTCGGATCCTCACCCTTTTTTATCTGTTAAAATATATTATCTATTATTAGTATTAAACATTCTATCCAACTATATATAAAATGATGTCCGTCATAGGAAACGTACCAGACGACGAAAATGCTCCATCATTGGAATGGAGCCACCACACCACTTACTGTCGCTCGACCGCGCCACCTTGGCCTTGTCAGACCGCTCCTGGTACCTGGCCTCGGCGAATCTAGCCTTCATCGCAGTCCACTGCTCTGGCGTGATCCAACCATGGATCGACTTTTTGAAGCGATCACGAGACTTCTGGTCGTGGATCGCATCACGGATGAGCTTGCCTGCGACGGCAGATAATTGGGCCTCGATCTTCGCCGCCCGGCGTGGTGGATAGAAATAGGTCCTCTACAAGAAGTAAAATAGAAAAGTTATATAATATACACAAATGATTATTAAAATTTAAAAATAAATAAATTTTTTACCTTGAAGTGGGCCAATCAAAAGGCCTTCCTATCTGCGGGAGCATCTGAGTAGTTAATCCAAGGCCCACCATAGTTCTGCCTCAGAAATAACCCCAGCTGTCTCTGTAATGCAGGAGGCCGATATCTATACAATAATAAATTTTATGAATATATATGTACATATAATCATTTGAGAAATATATATTAACTAATTAACTTACTTCGTAGGCCCGTCCGTCCAAATCTCCATACGCGTCTCGTCCGGGGGAGCGCATGGAGGGTCGCTCTCACCTCCTGCCTGGGCAAGATCAGTCTGATCACCGTCCTCCATATGCTCGGCGTTGGCTCTCCCCATGGAGCCGTCAGCAGGAGGAATGCTGGACGCGGGATCAGGAAGGCTGGACGACGAGGGAGGAGTCGCCAACCTGCTGGAACTGCCCTGTCCCGGTAATGGACCGGGAACAGAACGGTACACTGGCGTACTTGGAGATGAGGATGAGGGTACGGAATCTGCATCCCCAGCCCGAGGCAGACGGGACTGCCTAACATAATATCCTCCGTGTCGTCCGGGTCTAGTCATACCTGATAATAACATATGACAATAAAACAAATATACATATTTATATGATAGACATCACAGATTTTTCAAAAATCTCATAGTCACAGATAAAAGTGTCACTAAAGTGTCATATATTTATATGATAAAAGTGTCACTAAAGTATCAAATATGATGATAAAACAAACGTACAGATTTAATCCCCTTCTGAAAATTTATCTAGTTCGTTTAGCTCATCTTCTTCTTCTTCCTCTATATCTTCACTTTCATCTGCGTCTTCCTCTTCAGATAATTCTACTTCTTCTACACAATTAGATGTGTAATGAGGAACTTTCGTCGTGTCCACTTCTATAATATTTGTTACAAGAGGTAGTTCATCCTCCTGATAAGCTATATCGTCAACCTCAAAGGTATTTCTAGCTTTGGTCTTGCATACTGCCCACCAGTCCGACCTTGTTGTTCCCCGTTTAGGATAACTTGTGAAGTACACGAGCTGAAGTACGGTCCGTAGATGCTCAGTGTGTTGCTACCTATTCTTCGAGTAGACGGGTATATCATCGATAAAGACTACTACAAACTTGTCGAGGAATGGTTGAAACACCCGATTCATTAAATCCATGAAAGCAGCTAGGGCGTTCGTTAGGCCGAATGGCATTACCAAGAATTCATAATGGCCGTATCGAGTGCGAAAGGCGAACTTCGACACGTCGTCTGGCTTGATCTTGAGTTGATGGTGACTCGAGCGCAGATCAATTTTAGAGAACACCGTAGCTTCTTGCAGCTGATCAAACAGATCATCTATGCGGGACAGGGGATGTTTGTTCCGGACGGTGGCTTTCTTCAGCTCACGGTAATCGATATAAAGACGCAGTGAGCCATCTTTTTTCTTGACGAACAGTACGTGCACTCTCTATGGCGAGATGCTGGGTCGTATGAATTCTTTGTCGAGCAACTCTTACAACTATACTTTGAGTTCTTTAAGCTCTGTAGGTGCCATTCTGTATGGGGCTTTAGAGATCGGTCGGGTATCGGAGAATGTATCTATAGTGAAGTCAATCTCTCAATCAGGTGGCATGTCAGACTGTTCGTCCGGAAACACATCTGGAAAATCTGCCACAACATCGGTTTGACCCACGTTTGCACCATCCTGTCGCATGTCTCGAACGAACACTAAATAGCCTTCGCACCTGGAATACAGCATCCGTCGAGCAGATATTGTGGAGATTACCATACAAGTCGGCGACGCCTCACCACACGAATAGCAGAATTCAGGCACTCCAGGTATACGGAATGCGACCCAATTTTCAATACAGTCTATGGTTGCATTGCACGGACCGAGGAATCCATCCCCAAAATGATGTCGTAGTCCTTAATATCTAGAACTATCGCATCAATACTGATCTTTTGATCACCTATACAGATGATTCTATCTCCACAGACTAAATTTGCAAGTAGTGGCATGCCCGACGGTACATTAACAGTAAGATCGAGACATAGTGGTGTTAGGGGAAATTTGTACTCAGCGGTGAAGTTTGTCGATATAAAACTATGCGTGACACCTGAATCAAACAATACACGAGTTATTGAAATGCAGTATACCTGTCACGACTGTGTCATATGCGAGCGCTTCGTCTCGAGTCATGGCATAAACGCGGCCCTGTGTATTGGGGCGACGGCCATGACCATTCTGTTCTACGGTCTGTGGAGCCCGAGGTGCTTGGCCTCGGTTTTATTGATGTTATTGGGGGTGCTGGTTCGGCTTCTCCGGACAGTTGCATGTAATGTGGTTTGTTCGGCCGCACCTGAAGCATGCTCCACTCTTCAATCGGCACTCGTTGGCCACGTGCCTCTCCTTGTGGCAGAAATTGCAGACTATTCGATCCTTTGCCTGGTTGTCGCCTCCGTTGTCGCAGTTTTGATGCTTGTGCGTATTGTTGCTTCCCGTATTACTATGTCATTTGTTATTAAAGTGAACAATACTAGTAGTAGCAGGAGGATACTCGGACTCCAGACGGAGGGCATGGTTGAGTGCCTCGCCCATGGTTTTGTATTCAGGTACCAAAACATGGGCACGAATAGAGGAACGCAGGCCCACTTCGAATCGTCGAGCTCGACTTACAGTTGTTGGTAGATATGCTCCAGCAAATTTGGCCAGTTTGTTGAATTCGGCCGCGTACTTTCGTACTATCATATTTCTTTGCCTTAACTTCATAAATTCATTTTCTTTTTCCTGTCGCATCGCTGCAGAAAGATATTCAGTCTCGAACGCTTTTCTGAATGTGGCCCATGAGATCGCTGCCATCTCGTCTTCACGTTGAATTGCCCGCTTCTGTACGGCCCACCAATCGTGCGCGTTCATTCGAAGTAGAAGTTGAGCATATGTGACTTTTTTCGAGTCTTCGACACCCAGAAGTTCGAATTTGTCTTCCAGCTCCTCTAACCAGTCGATCGCCACGGAGGGATCTTCTGTGCCGTTGAAGGAAGTACGACAGCTTTTCGTAAACTTTGACACGTCGAAGTTAGAACTTTTCGATGCCGTAGGTGAGAGCACGTGCGCCTCCTGTTCAGCTTCGTTGGATCGAACCGCAGGCTCGGTCATGACAGGCGTCATCGTTGAATTGTTGTTGGCTACGACCAATTGTAAGATTTGTTGGAGTGTATTCAGCTGCTGCTGTAGTAGCTTGAATTGAGCCTCAAACCGATTCTCAAACTGGGTTTGACGAGCCTCCGCCTGCTGACGATGGAGCTCATTTTGGTGTTGCTGTATTTCGAGCATCTACAACATCCATTGTCGGGTTGCCAGAAGATTCGGCTACGGTAGGCATCCCCGTTGGGTTGACGAAATGCTCGGGTCTGGAACTACTCGAGCCGCTGAAAGCGCTCTTCGCATCCTCCGCCCGAACTCCCGCAACTGCATGGAAAAAAAAGGCAACTCTCGTTAGTTTCAGATAATGTCCTGGGTTCAGCGTATGAAACAACTTATGTCATCGACACGAGGTCAACGGCTTGAGGCAAGAACTCAACACTGGAGGCCAAGGATTTAAAGTCGTGCTCTGATACGATTCTGTCATGCCCCAATTTTGTCGAATCGATAGTCGTCTCCCGGGCGTGATGCCATGCAAACCTAATTTGCGATCGCAAAGGCATAGTCATAAGGTAATCCGAAACACGAGATCTAAGAGAGCAAGCAGAAAAATTGAATCACACATTAAGTAAAAACAACTTTGATTTTTATTGATAATAGACATCATTTACAGAATCCAGTACATGACTCATGCCGCGCGAGCTACAACATTACTCAATTACAAAAGAGTGCCGATGAGATAGTCGTTCCATATATTGCACAAATCCTTTAATTTACAACAGAGTATTCCAGTGACCTGGAATGGAGGGATGTTGAGCCATCTTTCTTGGACATTTAAGAGTCTTCAAAAGTAGAGTGGTGGGGAAAGTCTTCGATGCGTGGCCGACGCTTCAAAATTACGAACGTCGTCGAGCTAGTTGGCGTGTCCTTCCTGATTCATGGGACTTGTAAAGAGCGAGGATCAGTACGATCACATGTACTAACGAATAGCTAATTAAAATCCAAGCTTTATATTTGATTCAAGCAGTTTTATAAACATGTTAGCTAGCTATTTCTGTGATCTTTCTAACCATCCTGATCGATTTGCATGTTAACATGTTTTGAGGCAAACATATGAAATTGTATACATTAAGTAGCTATCATATTCATTTTGTGTCACGTGCATTAGTTAAGCAGTGAAAGGTTGTGAAGGTCACTGGCAATGTCAAGCCATCACGGACTATAGCTGGGTTAGACGACGAACCTTTTGCGGCAGGTAGCGAACCCTGTACGAAAGTTCTCGAATAACCCATGCCGACGTAAGGCTGGCGCTTGCTATACTCATTCCTCCCGGGCTGAATCGGTTCCTTGGCCTAGGCAACCGTTCGAGAAAACTACACCTTGTCGTCAAGTTTTACAGAGTCTTAAAAAATGCTCTATCTTTTCTAGAACCTTATCCTTTCTCTTATAGTTGCAAAACTTAGCCTTTCTTTTGAACTTAGTCGATTTACTCACTTAGCCATATTGTTGTAATAAACGTTAATCGATTCATTTATTATTTTGCATAGGCTAAGTGGAATTGCATAAGAAAGCACGTTTTCCATTTTTAATATCGGCAATTTGATAGCAAGTGTTTTGTAAAGAATCGTGCCATAATTTCTTTGATTCTACACTATGATGACAAGCATTCATTTAACTTTATATTGATTTGAAATAGAGGGTCGAGGCGAAGGAGGTCAGCCACTTGCCTTAGACTTGCTTCAGGCGAGGGACTAGTTGGCTGTACTGACATCGCCTACGCGATCACCTGCAATCGCAAAAGCAACTGATTAGAACACTGTGTAATTCAAGAAATTTCGATATGAATGCGAAGCTCGAAAACACAAGTCATGAAAACCCGTCGAAAACATTCACAAAAACATATTCACGAAAACCAAAGCCAAAGCCAAATCAAGCACGACATAGAAACCAGAGCAACAGGAGGTCTCTTCCGACTCAGCCGCAGAGCCAATCCTTGAGGCACAACCCGCTGAATATGGTACTTGGTTCCTAAGAATCAATTCTATAACGGGGAATGGATCTTAATTCAACAGTTCTCGTTCGACCGATTCGATCGATTCCGACCTATCGGTCCCGACCGAATCAATAGCGACATTGTTTCTTTCTCGCGCACCCCGTGGACGGAAATGGGACACGATGTAGGGACGGGGTACTACATAGGTAGACCTAAAATATTTTTAACATCTTTGAGGACAATAGTTATTTCTCTGAAAGATAGCTGGAAAGTATTTCGTCCGGGCCACCAGCGCGCTACTAGACTGAGGATCAAGTCTCTATCATGACGTAGAAAATGTATTTGATCAAGGTACTGAAAACCTAATACGTGCAACAAATCTTCTTGGTCACTAGTCAACTTTCAAAAACCAAGTTGGCCCTCATAGCGCCATGTATTATGTTTTCGATGCCGTACTTCTCTTTTTTAATCACATAGCTATATATAAAACATACGAACTATGTTATTACTAAACATATAAAATGAAAATTTTATTGAATAACAAAATTAAAATTTAATATACCTCTCCAGTAAATATCAGACTACATATATGCAACTCGTGCGACTGCTTAATCAATTCTGTAGTTGGCCCCTCTGGTATACGACCATCGTTTTGGCTAGCCATCTGTAAAAAGATGGTTGTCAAAACGCTTAATCATGGTTGTGATTTATATTAGGACTATCGTTTAGGGGGTTTAGTTTATGGGTTATGGTTAGAGTAAGGGTTTAGTTTAGGGTAAGGGTTTAGATTAGGTTAGGGTTTAGTTTACTGTTTAGGGTTAGGGTTAGGGTTGTGGTCTAGATAAGGTTTAAGATTACTCTTAGGCTTAGGTTTGGGGTCTAGATTAGGTTTAAGATTAGTCTTAGGTTTAGGGTCGGGTTCTAGATTAGAATTAGGATTAGTGGTTAGAATTAGTGTTTGGGGTCTTAGGATTGGGATCTACAATTACAATTTATTGGGTTAGAGGTTAGAATTAGTGTTTGTATTATGGTTAGGGTTAGGGTTAGGGATATGAAGAATACTAATAGTAAATATAATTAAAAAATAATTAAAAAAATTATACTAACATAACCTTTCTTCTTGAGTTCTTCTTCATCTTGAGTTCTTCTTCTCCTTCTCGGTTTCTCAGAAGCTCCTTCCCCTCTTCCTGTAAACTACACTTCACTCTTCTTCCCTCTTAACTCTCCCCTAACCAACCACCAACTCACCTACCTGACCCAACACAATTAAACCTCCCTCTCTCATTTACTACAGAGAACCAACTCACCTATACTGAGAATCGGCCAACCCACCCTCACCCAGACCGGGCATGCCAAAATTCTGACATACTGTCTGTCGAAAATTAGACATGTCCAAATTTTGACAGACGGTTTGTCGGAATTTGGGCATGTCTCAGATTCTGACATACGGTCTATCGGATTGTTTTTTTTCTTCCAATTTCCAAAACTTCTATTGTTTTTGTAAATTTTGGCTAATTTCTTATCTGTACAGTAAAATTTTCGCAGAAAGTTGGATGTTTGACTTTAGAAAGTTATCCATCCATACTCCCATAAGTAGTGTAGCTTGGAACCTCTATCAAAATAATAAGTTACAGTAAACAATTTTTTAATTATCATATATTATAGGAATATTATGATGTAAACGATAGCTAAAGGCCCCCGCTGGGGGTTTTGACCTTGTGCATGCCCGCGCCGACGTGTCCCTCCTTCTCTGGCCCTTCATGCACCACATCGGTCCCACCTCCCTTTTCCACAGCCCCCCTTAAATGGAGGGGGGACACGTCGTCTGTGGTCCAAACTCGCGAACAAGGTAACATCATCGTCCGTGGTCCAAACATTGAATAAAAAAAATATGTTGCCACTATATCAATTATAATAAAAATTTGAATAGGTCTATTTTTATTTGAATGACTTTGTTACATATCTCAAAGTTATAGATATCAATTGAATATTTCATGATTCAAGACAGATCCACATGAGCATGTTTGTGTTACCTACACATCTCGAGTACCAGTTGAGTCAGAATGGATTTGACCTCAAATGAGATCTAGACAATGAAATCCACTTCAATCGTTTTCTTTTGCATATATTCTCATGTGGCTAGAGAAGAAAAAATAAATGGTAAGGACAAATCCTTTTTCGTATTTTGGTCCAATATAAATTTAAAATTTTTCCATATAGGAAAAAGAACTATAAATAAATTGTAAGAAAAATAAAAAGTTTTGAGAAATTCATATAAAAGTACAAGTCGCCACTACTAATGGCGACATAAGAGCAAGCACTCATGTCGCCAGTAGTATTGTCGACATGACTGGATATTTAATTTTTTTATAACGTTCACGAAAATTCACTTGTAACATTCTTATTTCTACTAATATATTTGATCGAAAATGAAATCAAGTTGCCAAAAGTAATGGCGACATAGTCACCATATCACCGTTGGTAATGGCAACATATATCTTTTTTTATCTTTTATAATTTATTTATAATTTTTATCCTATATAATTTTATTTATAAATTTAAATGATGGATATGTTATGGAAATAGTCACATGGGAGGAAGTGCTGTATGATTCAAAATCGTACGTTTGTCGAATCTACCAAAATGGACTGTAGAAGCATGGAAAATAATAAAAAAGGATCCATGCGGCCAGAGAGCCTCATGCGGCTCAGAGAGTTCATGCGGCTCAAGTATCCATGCGGCTCGAGCGTCTATGCGGCTCAAACAAGTTCCATGCGGCTCAAAGGGGAGCCACGTGGCCTACAAACAGCTCTCTCGTTTGTCCTTTACTGCATTAAAAGCCTTGACGGCTGACAGCTCTAACAAGGTGACAGTTCTGATACAAAGATATCATTATGACTCCCTCATAATGACGGACTCCTTGGGAAGCGAAGAAAATTTCTGACACAATCCCCCGAGATTCAGAAACTGTCATGCGGCCTTGACACGTGGACAGTCGTATGTGGCTCAAGTAGAGACCATCCCATGCGGCTCACGAAGATTACCCCCATGCGGCTCATGAAGATTAGCCCCATGCGGCTCACGAAGACTAGCCCCATGCGGCTCAAGAAGACCATCCCCATACGGCTCACGAAGACTAGCTCCATGCGGCTCACGAAGACTAGTCCCATGCGGCTCACGAGGACTATCTCCATGCGGTTCACTCATGCGGTCATCCACACTCATGCGGCTCAAATCATTACCATGGAGTCCAAATAGTCAGGGGGCCCTCCCAGGCAACCTTGACACGTGGCCAGCCTTATGCGGCCCAATGAGGAGTAACTTTCCTGCGGCTCAGATTTCTGCTGTGGCTTGCAATTACGACACGTGGCATGATAGCAGGGCACATGGCATCAGATTGATCGAAATCCCTCAACAAATTCCAATAAAATATTGGGATTAAATCAGATCATTTGCAAATAAACCAATTAAAGACACGTGTCGAGGAATCCGAGGTTGGCATGACAAATCAGGAGGATTTATGTCAATCAGCATTAATTACCCACAAAAGATTTGATGCAATTACATTTATTGCTCAAATCTCGATGAACGGCCCAGATTCAGTGATCCTTAGCCGCCGACTTTCAAGAATGGGCAATCATTGTAAACCCTAATGAGGCCCCCTACTCTTATAAATAGCAGGGTGCCATTCCCTTACGAAAAAAGACACACATATACGGAGAGACATAAAGAGACATACACAGAGACAGAGAGAGATATACTGAGAGAGCCAGAGAGCCTGAAGAGAGAGCATTTCTTCATCAACGCCCAGCAGTTCTTCTACAGAGCCAAGGCTGCACCCGATCGTCCAAGGAGTAAGACAGAGCTGCCGTCGCTTTCCTGAGCCTCTACCGTCACCCTCCAGAATCTAAAATAAATAATTGTACTTAGATTGCTGTAACTAGGTTTTCGTCCCTAGGCTTTCTTTGTACAAGCGAGTTTGTATTGTGAAGTAAAAGTCCAGTCCTCCGATAATTGTTCTATTCTTTTATATTTTATGGCAAACACGATGGCGACTCTGCTGGGGACAAACTTCTCCACGGCTGAGGAGTTGGTGACGCAATCGGATGCAGCCAAACTTGGCTCCACGCAACAGAAGATGGTCGTCCGCTTCGACCAACAGGCGTTTGAAGAAATGCTCTCTGAAGGAAGTGCTGGTCCGGTCCAGAAGCAAACCCGTACAAAGAAAGCTCGCTGCGAGTGGAGGCCAAAATCATTTGCTCCTCCACAAGCTCTGGACGAGGTACTCTCTGCTACCCAAGACGGCGAAGGCGACTCTCATACGGCTCCACTTCGAGTCGTAGAGGACTCTGCTGTCCCCAAGTTCGGCAGAGGAAAGAACTATGATGCTGGACTTGCAGGGACAAAGAGTGGTTCTATGCGCCCCAAGAAGAAGCCGAACGCTCATATGGCCAAGTCTGCCAACCGCATGCGGGATGCTCATGCGGTTGAGTCTGCCAGCCGCATGAAGAAGGTCTATGCGGCCAGATCATCCAGCCGCATAAAGAAAACTCATACGGCCGAGACTTCCAGCCGCATAAAGGAAGCCTATGCGGCTACGTCTGCCAGCCGCATGAAGATTATTGATGACAGCCGCATGGCGCCTACTTCACGTGGCTCTGTCTTCGACCGCCTCTCCTATGGTCCTGATCTCTTATGCTCCCAAGAAGATATGTCTGACTCTCTCCAGTATCACTTAGACTCTTCCTACTATGTGCCCTTACGTACTAGAGTCAAGAAGTCTAAGGCAGCGCGAGCTTGGCAAGTTCGGTCCACTGATCCGATCTCTGACCATCCGAGCGTCCCGCATACGGTTATGCGGGCCTCAGATGGGAAGTTGTACAGAACCACTCGAGTCCAGCCCCCGGCGGCAAACGGACAGAGAGGTTCGCAAAAGTCTCCTAAAATCCAGGGAGCAAACACGGTCGATCCAGACCCATCTGACTTGCGTGAGGCCATCCTCCACAAATACAAGGAAAGGGAAGATGCATCGGGGTGCAAAGAGTCCTCCCACGGACGTCACTGCACCCAAGTCATCGTCAACTGCTACTGCAATAACGCGATGGTACGAAAAGACCGACAGTCTGTCTTTCAAAGACTGCAACAGCCATCTTCAGAAGACGAGGCACTTCCCGTCGTCTCCTGCAACTCTGCTCAGAAAGTCTCCGTCGTTGGAAGAGAAAAGAAGACCAGTGCTCCTAGCCCGAAGATATCAACCACTATGACTAAGAGACTGTCATCTAAACGGGTGCCCACCACCGGAGTTTTCCAAGGTACCCGTTCTAAGACGAAATCTGCTACAGTAGGAGATTCGTCGTCCACACCACTGGGGGTTGCTGGGACTAGGGGTAGCACTCCTCCGAACCTCCACGATAATCCGATGTTCCAAAAAGACGAGCCGGGGGAAACAACTCTCCCATCAGATGCAGCAAACCCCGACGTCTCCGAGGACGTCCACAACTTCCAAGATGAGGCGAACTCGGAAAATGGGGGTACTGTTCCTTCTGAGTCCGAACCAGAGGAAGACATTCCCATATACCCCGATGACTTCTCACTACAGGGGTATGATTCGGAGGGCGCTTCGTCCACCGCTCCGTCCATCTCTCCTCATGTAAAGACAGTGTTCATGACGGACAGCAGCCAAGGTGGTTCCAGTGATCGCCAACACATCGACACTCTGGAGGCTATATTGCTTGCTTTGGTCAAGTCTGTGGACAAGATCAAAGCGGCCCTTCCAACTCTGCAAGGAGGGACGCCTGGCCAAACAAGCGCGGGTTCCGCGGTCAATGCGGACTCGAATTCAACGGCACCAAATCCGGGCAACAATCCTCCTGAAGTAACGGCCCCCACCACTGTGGATGAAGCCCGAGAAGCAAAAAGAGAGTTCCAGTAGCTCCGAGCCATGTTTTACGCTCGAGAAAACTCTCGAGACCTCAGAATACGGCAACCGTACCCTGCTGCCTGGAGGGATGTTCCATTCCCGCCAAGATATAAGCCGTTCAACATCAACCCGTATGATGGCAAGACCTCCGCAAGTCGGTACATTACTTATTTCGAGGTCACCACCGACCATCTGCCCCATGACGATGCCATCCTCACACGATTATTCATTGGGGCATTGGAAGGAGTCGCCTTCGACTGGTATCGCAACCTGCCAGACAACTGCATCCACTCCTTCATCGGCTTCAAGTGCATGTTCTTGGAGAGATTCTACGAAGTAGGACAGGATATCACAATGTCCACCCTCATGGACGTCATCCAAGGGGAGAAAGAGCTGACAAGGAACTACATCGAGCGGTTTCGCCAAACCACAATGAAGTTACCGTCTAAAAATCCGGATTCCTCCTTGATTGAAATTTGCCAAAAGAGACTGATTCCAACAATCAGCCTCTGGATGGGCGAAAGTCAATTCAAGGACTGGAAGACGTTTATCATTAGTGCCACAAGTGCCGAAGAACGATTGAAGAAGGCTCGCCAACTGGGATTGCATATCTCAGAAGGAGAGGACAAGAGCAGGCGTCTCAACGCCAACACCAACAATGGGGGTAGCTCCTCCAACAATCGGGACAACAAGGGCAAGCAGGCTATGGTGGCCGACACAGCCCAGAAACCTGAGTCAAAACCGACAGACAAACAATGGCCACAAATCACTTACTCCTTCGAAGACGTCACGTCAAGCCCATCTTGGACATGCTCATACAAGGAGACAGGATTCAGCTTCCTCCACCAAGACGGGAACCGCGGCCGGCAGAGATGGAGAACCCAAAGTAATGTCATTACCACCGCTACGTCCACCATGCTACACACGACTGCTACCAGCTAAAACGGTACATCCAAAACCTCGTCGATTCGAACGCTCTGGCCATCGATTTTGAAGAGGTAACCGTGGCAGCCAATATGGTATTAGTACAATTTGGCAGCTTCCCTCCGACGGAAACTCAAGACAGTGTGGTCCCCATCCCTCTGGCGACAATGGAGATTGCTAATCTTCTACCACCCCGAGATCCGGCTGCTGGTCTAGTGCCCTTCACCACATCACGAGGGGAGGTCATGTGGGTCCATCGAGACTTGGTATCTGAAGTGACTCAGCCCACACCATCTTCCATTGGTAAGAAAAAGAGTGGAAAAGTCAGGTCCTACCGCACAATCTCGACAGATATCGAAGAAGCTACAGCCGTCGTCACTCGATCTGGGACACAATCCCAACCTGTGGCTGACAACTCGGCTGAAGATCATCAGCCCGCTACAACTGACGCTCCGGGACCGGCTCAGCCTCCGACGACTGACAAGCCTAGGCCGAGGGAGACTCGCTTGGACAAATCCCTCCGAAAAGAGGCACCGCAGGGGCTGGAAAAGCCCTACAACTTCGACATCTTGGCACAACTGGCCAACACACCGGCCAAGTTGTCATTATACGAGCTTCTGAGACTCTCAAAGGATGTTCATGCGGCTTTGAGCGATGCACTCCAAAATGTCGACGCGTACCTGGCTCAGGTCAACCTCACGGGAGAGAGCCCGCCTGCAGATCTCTAAGACAGCGTTTGCACGGGAGCGATGCCCAATATTGTCTTCACTCCGCAGGACATGCTCATCAAAACCAACCTGCACGATCGCCCGCTATACTACACTGGATACATCGACGACATAAAGGTGGATAGGATGCACATTGATCCTGGCTCTTCCATAAGCATTATTTCGAAGGGTCTGTTACATCATCTCCGTATCCCAATGCATCGTCTGACGCCAACAAGCATCGCCATCAGCGGTTTCAATTCGGGCAGGAGCTACCCAATTGGGAAGATTCGTCTGAAGTGTCAGATTGGCGATCTCCAATCAGAAGTCACCTGCTACGTCATAGATGCAGACACTTCTTACAACATCCTCCTTGGGCGCCCATGGATACACGATTATATGATCGTGCCTTCCACGCTGCACCAGTGCTTCAAATATGTCGACAAACACGGCTTCGTGAGGACAAAATTTGCCGACATCGATCCCTTCAAAGGGGTCGAATCCTACTACTCAGACTCCTGCCTGTACGAAAAGTCAAAGAGGTACCTTGATGAAGGAGATGTGCAAGCTCGTACCGAGACAGCCACAGGATCAGAAGAACCTCTGACGATCCACCTCCAAGCTCGCAAACCTGGCAAGTCTGTACCCCTTACCGCCACTCTGCGGAAGGACGCAATCAGCCTCTCGTCACAAGAAGAGCAAATGATAATCCGGCTGCCAAGGTCTGGCCAAGTGCCAAGATCCACAACGGAGCCAATGACAATCAGGCTGCCGAGAGTCGGCCAGCCGCAAACGGAGAAGCCCAATCCCTCCGATAAGCCAATGACGATACGCCTTCCCAAGAAGAGTCATCACCCCGATGCAAGGCCTGGGACTTCTAGCGAACCAACCACTCCCCGCCCAGTATCGAGTACCAAACTGGGGGTCGCTAGTCTGCCGACAACTCCACGCTCTGCTCCACCAGCTGAACCTCTGACGATCAAGCTGCCCAGGTCATCCTCTCAGTCTTCGTTTATACAGGAGGTAGCCGAAGAGGAACCGAAGCTAGCCAAGTATGTGGCTGCCCATACCGATGTTCCCTCCGCAGATGATGTAATCTCGCTAGAAAAGATACCTTACTTCATCAATAAAGGGCTATCTTTGAACTACCTCGAGCTTAACAAGCTTTGTACAATGTATGCTATGGAATACGGTATAGGCACCCACCTACACACACAGGTGACAAATGTATACACCGCGAACCAGCTTACTCCAGTGGAAGGCTCTTACCGTATAATCGAGGGAGGGGACCATCCAATCATCTTCGGTCGGAAGGACGATACGCAGCCCTTCACCATAGAAGAAGTTGACCTTGAATCAGATGCCGGGAGATTGCCTCTGTATCTTTACAGCCCCCAGTCCAAATATCTCATACAAAAATAGAGGTATGATCTGGAGACTACGCCAGGCTTGAACTACGGTACTGGACGACGATTACCTTTGAAGCCACCGATCCCGGCTGGCAAACCACGGGACTACTATAGCAAGACTCGATGTGGATTAGGGTATGTTACACCCACGATGACCCCTGAGAGTTCAGATGAAGAATGTGACTGGCATTCACATTCAACCGGGTCACCAACTTCCGACTCAGATACCAGCATCGGAGACGTATTCAGATAAGTCCTATCAGTTAACATGGCATTCGCCGACGCTTATGAAGAAGATGAAGATATTCTTGAAATCCTCGAGCTAGAGCCGTGGGCCCAACAGTTGGATGCATAATGGGAAAAGCGGTTCGAACAGAGAGAACCTCCTACTGAAGATGAGGTCATACAAGTGGATCTCGACAGCGAATTTTCTGTAAAACTAATCTTCGCCAGTAAAAGCCTAACAGACGAAGAGCGAGAATCGCTGCTGGAACTTGTCAAAGAATATATTGATGTGTTCGCCTGGAGCTATGAAGACATGCCAGGACTAAACCCCGAGGTTGCTCTTCACAAACTCAACATTCGGCTGGATGCAAAGCCAATCAAGCAACAACAACGACGCTTCTGCCCAGGCATCATGGATGCGATCGAGGCCGAAGTCAACAAACTGATAGCCAGCGACTTCATTCGTGAGGAACAACATCCTGATTGGGTCGCCAACATATTACCCGTCCTCAAGAAGAATGGAAAGATTCGAATCTGCATCGACTTTCGCAATCTGAACGAGGCATGCCCCAAAGATAAATTTTCCCTCCCTATCACAGACATCATGATTGACAACACTTGCGGCTTCGAACGTATGTCATTCATGGATGGCTTCTCGGGGTACAACCAAATCAAGATGTCTCCTGACGACGAAAAGCATATATCATTCTGAACACCGATTGGCACATACTGCTACACAGTCATGCCTTTCGGTTTGAAGAATGCCGACGCCACATATCAAAGAGCCATGAGTATCATCTTCAGAGACCACTTACGCAAGACGGTGGAGTGCAATGTTGATGACATCGCCGTCAAGAGTCGCTGTAAGGGAGACCATCTGCAGGATCTGAGGACGGTATTCGACCTGATGCGAGCGCACAATTTGAAAATGAACCCTACGAAGTCCTTCCTGGGCGTATCCAGCGGGAAGTTCTTGGGCTTCATCATCACCGCCCAGGGTATCCATGTAGACCCTGAGAAAACAAAGGCAATTATGGAGATGGGTCCCCCGAGAAATCTCTGCGAACTCAGAGGCCTTCAAGGAAGGCTAGCTTACATCAGGAGGTTCATTTCTAACCTCTCCGGATGATGTCGACCATTCACCCATCTCATGAAAAAAGTGTCTCGTTCGTATGGGATGAAGAATGCCAGCGTGCCTTCGACAACATCAAAGAATATTTATCGAACCCTCCAGTCATGGTGGCCCCGGTTGCTGGAAAACCATTCCTGCTCTATGTATGCGCAATGGAGCATTCCCTTGGCGCTCTGCTAGCACAAAACAACGATGCAGGCCATGAACAAGCCATATATTACCTCAGTCGAATGATGATTGGGCCAGAGCACCGATACACCGTCGTGGAAAAGGAATGCCTCGCCCTGGTGTTCGCCATTCAGAAACGCGGCACTATGTCACGGGACAAACCATACATGTGATCTCACGAGTCAACCCTCTCAGGGTCCTCATGACTAAACCAGGGGCACTCAGCTCTCGCCTCGCTACATGGGCAATATTGCTGTCCCCCTATCATATGATCTTTGTCCCGCAAAAGGCTGTTAAAGGTCAAGCTCTGGCAGATTTTTTAGCAGCCCACACAGGCTCGGAGTCGTCCAGAATATGTGAAGAAATCCCAGATGAGGTCGCCGACTCGCATTCAACCTCTCAAGATGATATATGGCGAATGTTCTTCGACGGTGCTTCGAGAACTGGACCCAAGGGCAACATCATCGTCGGAGTCGGGGTGGTGCTGGTTTCTCCTTCCGGATTGGTGATAAATCGTGCTTACTCTCTCATAGAACCCTTCTCTAATAATGTGGCCGAGTACAACGCTCTGGTCATTGGCCTCCAACTTGCAAGAGAGCTAGAGGTAGAATATCTCGAAGCATACGGCGATTCTTAGTTAATCGTCAATCAGATCCGGGGTTCATACGAAGTCCGCCACGAAGACATGATCCCCTATCACCAAATAGCGATCGACATCATCTCGTCGTTCGAGGGATTCTTCATCGAGCATATTCCCAGACTCCGAAATATCGAAGTCGATGCCTTAGCAGGCCTGGCCGCTTCCCTAGCAGTACCAAATCATACTCATCAATCGGTGGACGTGATAGGCCACGAACTGGTCTGCCCCAAGAACAACGTTCAATTCATGGCGAGTTATTCCGCCCAGACGATCGATGATGTCCCAGATTGGAGACAACCATTCATTGACTTTGTCGTCTACGATATCCTGCCCGAAAACCGAAAGGAAGCCACCTCCATCAGACGGCGTTCTCTCAAATTCTTCTACGATACAGAGACGAAAATACGGTATCATCGATCCTATGATGGATTGCTGCTTTGGTGTCTGTCAAACACAGAAGCCAAAGAAGCCGTACGAGAAGCTCATGACGGTGTCTGCGGGGTCCATCAGCCTGGCCCAAAATTGCAAGACCGTCTTCGCCGAATGGGCTACTACTGGCCCATGATGGTAGCAGATGCGATAGACTATGCTAGAAAGTACAAAGCCTGCCAAGTCCACGCGGACTTCATCCACCAGCTATCCGAATTTTTATATTCGACAGTGGCGTCCTGGCCATTTGAAGCATGGGGGATGGATATCATTGGTCCAATCACTCCACCTTCCTTCCGAGGATATCGCTTCATACTCGCAATCACAGATTACTTCTCTAAATGGGCGGAAGCTGTCCGCTTACAGATGTAAAGACTTCAAACGTGATCAGCTTCATTAAGCATCACGTCATCTATCGCTTTGGACTGCCCCGAAGGATCATCCACGATAATGGTTCGCAGTTTGCATGCCACACCTTCTATCGGTTCTGCGACAAGCACCGTATCCAGAATATTGCTTCGACACCATACAATCCAGCAGCGAATGGGTTAGCAGAAGCATTCAATAAAACTATCATCAAGCTACTTAAAAAGTTCGTGTCGTCCAACAAATGCGACTGAAATGAGAAGCTAGGTGAATGCCTATGGGCGTACCGTACCACAGTCCGGACAGCCATAGGGAACACACCATTCTTCCTGGTGTACGGAAGTGAGGCAGTTCTCCCATTGGAGACTCAAATACCCTTACTCCGCGTCGCCCTCACTTATCAATTGACGATGGATGATAACTACCGTCGCCGACTACAAGAGTTAGAGGCCTTAGATGAAAAGTGCCTCTTGGCTCAGCAACGGATCGAGCTATACCAAGCACGTATCTCTGGAGCCTTCAATAAGAAGGTTAAAATCAGAATATTCCAAGTGGACGATCTCGTTCTGGCAGTCCGGAGGCCGATGGCCATGACTCACAAGACCACCGGCAAGTTCCAGCCAAAATGGGAAGGTCCGTTTATCATCGAGGCTGTATTCTCCAACGGTGCTTACCGCCTTGCAAAGCAAAATGGAGACTTGCTCATGTTGCCCGTCAACGGCAAGTTCCGGAAGAAATATTATGTCTAAACGACACATTCCAAATGAATGAGTCATGTACCCGCTGGTGCCGCTGAACTCGCGACCACATAACCCAGATTATTGAGTCATATACCCGCTGGTGCCGCTGAACTCATATCCACAATATTCCAGATTATTGAGTCATGTACCCGCTGGTGCCGCTGAACTCACAACCACAACAATCCAGATTATCGAGTCATATACCCGCTGGTGCCGCTAAACTCACAACCACAACAACCCAGATTATTGAGTCATATACCCGCTGGTGCCGCTAAACTCATATCCACAATATTCCAGATTATCGTGTCATGTAACCGTTGGTGCCGCTGAACTCATTTTCACAACATTCCAGATTATCGAGTCCTGTACCCGCAGGTACCTCTGAACTCACTTTTCGGTCACTCTTTCAGATAGTAAGTCATGTATGATCATACCTCCAAACTTTCTTCCTGGAAGAGATCCTCCCTCATGATCAACTACCCACACTCCCAGTGCACAAAAAGGGTAACCGATCCACAAATTTCTAAAACGGCCATGTCCTCATTACCTCTGAGTCGTTTCACTTTCGCCAAAAACAAATCACCCCTTTACATAGAACATCCATGTTCTCATTACCTCTGAGTCGTTCTATGTACCCTCCTTCATTGAGCCCACTCCTGCCATGTCCTCATTACCTCTGAGTAGGAAGGCTTCGTCGAAGAAACCTTCATGCTTGCCATGTCCTCATTACCTCTGAGTAAGTATGATGATTCCCTTTCGACTTATTATCTGTACCCACAACCGGAGTATGCTAAGGATAATAGGTCCACAAATATTCTCCGCTGAGTCCGCCCCTGCCATGTCCTTATTACCTCTGAGCAGAAAGATTCCACGGTTAAACCTCCGTACTTACCATGTCCTCATTACCTCTGAGTAAGTATGTTGGTCTTCTCTCGTCTTATTATCCGTACCCTGAACCGGAGTACGCTAAGGGTAATAGGCCCACAAATATCCTCCGTTGAGTCCACTCCTACCATGTCCTCATTACCTCTGAGTAGGAAGACTCTACGGTTAAAACCCTCATACTTGCCATGTCCTCATTACCTCTGAGCAAGTATGTTGGTTCCCCTTCATCCTATTATCCGTACCCACAACCGGAGCATGCCAAGGATAATAGGCCCACAAATGTCCTCTGTTGACCATGAATATCCTTCGTTGAGTCCACTCCTGCCATGTCCTCATTACCTCTGAGTAGAAAGACTCTACGGTTAAAACCCTCATACTTGCCATGTCCTCATTACCTCTGAGCAGGTATGTTGGTTCCCCTTCATCCTTTTATCCGTATCCTAAGTCGGGGTACGCCAAGGATAATAGGCCCACAAATATCCTTTACTAAGTCTCTTAGTACAGGCCCACCATTCCTTATCATGCCCCGGGAGCCCAGCTGCTCCATAGCACTCTATCTCCCGATACTTGGAACGTCCACAACAACATTACCGTGGAGCTGTTCTAGGTATCCCCAATCAAATTTGTTATCCGTACCTAAAACCAAGGTATGCCAGGGGTAACAGGTCCACAAACAAGTCCCCCATACGGGGCAAACATCACCACCATACCACATGCACAACAAACAATACAAATGAAGGGTAGAATGGAAAGTACTCTTTATTTGAAAGACGAAAAAGCATTACATGATTTGGGACCATGTCTTTCTCAAAAAAGAAAATAAAAGAAAAACATGAACAAAACCAAAAAAAGGCCGACTATAGTTCGGCATTACACAACTCCAAAAGGCGGTTTCTCACCAAGATAGTCCCTCGCTCAAGCCGCTGCCTAGCTTGGCACTCGGCCGCCTGGGACAACTGCTCAGCATCATTCAAGTACATATATGCCTGCCAATCATTTTCCATCTTCTTCAAATCAAGTTCCAGATTGGCAGAAGCTCTACTAAATTTGTCAGCCTCCTGAATAGCAACCCCTTTCTCAGTACGAGCAGCTTCGAGTTTGGACTCCAGGAAGGCCAGCTTTCTTTGGAGCTCGAAAATCAGCTTCCGGGTGTTAGTTACCCCGCGGGAGGCAGTCGCTTCCCTAGCCGCGCAATCTTCAGTGCGACGGCTCCATTGATCGTACAACTCAGTCAGATCCCGGCGATCCTTCAATATAGCTGGCTTGAGCGATTCCCGAGCAATCCTAACCTTCTCTACCGTGCTTGTGAGGAAAGTAAGCTCTTGATCTATTGCCACTGATAGATCAGTTTGTCGTAGTACGCGAAACTAGGCCACGAGACGATCGGCCTCTAACAGCTTAGGCTCCAGAAGCGTCGCTAGTCCTGCCCCACCGGGAAGGGTTCTAAGGATATTAATTTGGCCACCGGCGCATTGACGGGCCATACTAAAGGGAGTCCCCCTCTCCACAGCTGCCTCAATCCCCCTCTTCAGGTGGTGGTGGAAACTGTCGACCACGTCCTAGGACACTTCATCCAAAACTTCCATAGAGGACGGCGTCAAAGGGAGTATGGCAGGCAGTACCGAAGGAGTAGCCTCAGAACTTGCCGTCCCTGCCATCAGGGAAATGAATTCTGTGCGAAAAGATGTATGGATGGCAGCTAGCTCCTCTTCCGTCGCCCGAAGAGCCTGAATACTTGGTAGAGCGGAAAGGTTAACTCCCGAAACCCTATTCGCAGAGGATGGCGCAGAAAGCGTCGTCCCTTGCTCCAGCTGTACTATCACCAAGGCTCCCGAACTTGAATCAGCTGGAGGCCCCTCAGTATGGGTTGGAAAAAAAGGAGGCACACGTGCTTCCATCAGATTCCCTCCAGTAGAGTCCGCCCTGGCAATGTCCATCACCTGCAATAAAGGGGTAGAACCTGCACGTCCAAAGCAATCATGAATCCACGAAGGACAGGATGATAGAGCAAATAGGCCTCCTCACAAGTTAAGAAGCTGGTTTATCTTACCAGGGGAAGAGCTCGGAGGCTACAGCTCGTTCGAAGCTGGCATAGTCTCCCCACCCGCAACTTCCAACTCAAATTCAACTGGTTTCTCTACCCCAGCCACCCCTGAAGGGGAGCCAGCCAGGTCAGTGTCATCCTGTTGAAATTCAGCTGTCTCAGGGACAGGGGCAATAGAGCCCCCGTCCCCATGGGTTGAGGTCTCAGCAAGGTAAGACTCCCCGACCGCCTCCGGAAGAACCCCAGCAGAAGTAATGGCGGTGCACATATCATCGATCAAAGTGGACAAGGCCGGATCGACCTCAGTAGTCAAGTCCCGAGAAGCAGACTCCCCGGACACCTACAAGGAGCAAAAAAAATGATTAGGCCATAACTTAGAAAAAGAAAGAAAAGACAGTTGAAATCCCAATCACCTCAGAAACAGCGTCAACATCAATAAACAGCCTGCGACGTCTTACCGCATCCCGCTTTGTGGAGTAGGTCCTGCCATCGTCAGTAGACAGATGTCTACCTCGTTTGTACGAAGCACCAAGCACAACAGGTGGATGATCCTCCACCTCTTCGTCCGGCACAGTAGGAGGCTGGTCCCCCACCTCCTCGTCCGAAGAGTGCGACGAGTCATCGGCGGCCTGCTCGTCATCCTCTTCGTCCACCACAGTGGACTCTGAGTCTGGCACAGGAACCCTATTCGCCCCTCTCATTCTCTTCCTGGAACCTTCATGCTTTTCCGCCAAGCCGGTCCCGACAATGAAGCTGGTGTTCATATCAAAGTTCACGGAAGATTTGCTCGCCGCAACATGATAAAGAGCCGCCATGTACAGAATATCCCCTTGCGTATTAGCGTCAGGGACTGAGAAGCTAGTCCGGGTATTTACAGCATTGTAATAATGTTACGCCCGGATGCCGTCAAGGACACTGCCCTCGAAGCCCAGGCAAGCACTGGGGCAGTCAAGGAACAGCTAACTATACCCGAATTGACGAGAAAACCTGCTAGGCAAATAAGGCTCCAAGTAAACGTTATTTCGGTAACGATATACTAGGTGCGCGGGGCGAATGTTGCGCAGCCATAGAAGCATCTTCTCAGATAAGAGCTGGGGAGGTTCAATTCCATCAACGTGTACTCCCCTCACTTCTCTAGGGGTAAACTGAGGAAGAGACACAAAAAAGTCGGGCCCGTCAACTCTCGCCAACGCCCTCCGACAAGCCGATATGGTGTCATACTCCCAAGATTGATGGCGGTATCGAAAAAGGAAGGCGTCATCCGCAGTAACATCATCCTCTATTCTGGGCCTCATCAATGATCGGTAATGCATCAATAACCACCCCATGAGATAGTGGTATGGTAGCTCTATCCGCTCAAAGTCCAGTGTCGTCTCGCGAGCAATGACTTTAGAAGAAAAGGCACGGAGGCCGTGGTGTATGCTACACACCATAGCCGGAAGAAGGGCCAGTCTTACTTTGAAGACCAGCTTCACAGCCGGAAGAATGAAGTGACGGATGATCCTTTCAGTAGAACCTGCCCCTCCCGAGACTACGCAATTTCGTAGCCATACCATCAAGAATCCGGCCAAGATTGCTTTCTCGGACATCTGCCGGATCCCGTAGTGGAAATAACTGAAGGAGTCAGTACGGCTCCCAAACCTATCACGGGTGGACCTCGACCTTTTTGCATTCAACATCAGGTCCTCTACCTCCGTTGGGGTTTGAGGACCTCGAGAAGAAACCCGGCCGGAAGGACGTAATTTGAAAAGATACGCGACCCAGGCCGTAGTTGTAAAACCCCTATTTTTTAATTATTTTTATTATTTTATTAGACTTAAAAATTAATTTATACAATTTATGGTTTTTTTTTACAATGAACTTAGCCATTGTTGAATTTTGGAACACGAGACTACCATGAATTTTGGCACGAAAGATGTAGCAGTGTGCCTTGACTAGTGTACCAGTCATGCCGGAGGAAGCGTAGCCATGGTGATGTTCAAACTTGGAAAAACCAGACCAAATTGTGAATTTACTTATTTAAAGTATTTTAATTAAATATTATTTTACATATTAATTTTTAGACGGCCCGGTTTGTCCAATTCAGTCCAAATTGGGCCCGAACCGAATTTAAGCTCATGTGAGCATGTGGGGTGACTAAGGTGGCCATATAGGAATATTTTGTGTATGTACAAATATTTTTAAATAATTTTGAGACTTGTTGAATATTTATTAACTTTTGGTACAAAATTTATGTTTTATTAATAAAATAATATTTTACAAGATGGTACAAATTTTCTGGACCCATACATGGGTGAGTGGTAAAGTTCACCCATTGGAGCAATTTTTATTAATTTATTATTATTAAAGTTATTTTGTGGAGGTTTAACAAATATGCTTTCCTATTTAAATATTATTATTACTTTGAGTGGATTTATTGAGAATTGAATTTATGTAGATATGTTTAAATTTATATTCAATATTTGGTTAGATAATATTTAAGTTGTTATTTGGATTTTAAATAAATTTTTTGGTGTATTTTGGATATATATATATATATATATATATATATATAATATTGTACTAAAGATTTAGATAAGAAAGAAAAAAAATAATAATAAATATATTTATTGAGTGGTCGGCCCCACCACCTGGCCGACCACTCTACCACAAAGAAATAAGTAGCAGCAGCTACTTGAATGTGCGCCCTTTTCATTGTGTGCAAAGCAAGCACAGCAGGTTCTTGGTGGCCGACCCATTATACATATTTTTTTTTCTATTTTTTTTCTATTTTTTTTCCATTATATATATATATATATATATATATATTTATATATATATATATATATATATATATATATATATATATATATATATATATATATACATACATATATATGTATGTATACATATATATATATATATATATATATATATATATATATATATATATATATATATATATATATGTACAAACCCTAAAAAATTTCTTCCTCCTCCAAAATTTCTTCCACCTCCTTCCTCTCCTCCTTCCTCCTCCCCACTCCACGGCGAAGCTCGGGCGCACCATGGCGAAGCCGTGCTCGCGAAGAAGACAAAGAAAACATCGACAACAACAAAAATAGATTTCCACTTTAAGGTATCCCACTTCCCCGATCGATTTCTCTGTCAATTCTACTCCATTTTTAGATTCGTAAATTTGTGTAAAAAGCCCACATGACCGTCTTCGAGATCCCCCAGGTGGATTTCGACATGGCCATCCAACTTGCTCGAAAAATCGATGCGAAGTTGGAGAAAAACCCACTTTTCTGAATATTAAAAACTATTTCAAAACACCAACTTGACGGCCACTTTTCTCGCTGTCCATTAAACTTTCGTAAAAACTAATTGAAGGTAGTCAAAGACAACCAAACCGAGATTGTAACGCACCTTTTGGATTCACTTTTCATCTAGTATGTAGAAAGTTACACGTTGTTAAAGTTTCCCAAAAAATTGTAAATTCTGTTTTCAAAAATTAGAAAAATACTCCGATACGACGTCCGTCCCGACAAACCAGGCGACGTGGTCGTGCACTATATGCATCGAAAGGCGCGTATGGATGTTGTCGACGTGTGAAAACTGACGGAACTCGATTTCATTGCATGTGCGCGACGAAATCAATGCGTATCCGTCGAGATACCCCGTATCGACTCTTTGCAAATTAAGTCACAACTTTGTGCACACTCATCATATCGCGATGAAACTTGCGCCATTTGACTCAAAATATTTTTTTGGTCCTGTGAGCGAAGAATGGTCCGATTCTGAGACCGTTGATCGGGATGCTATTTTGGCGGGCCCACAATCCCACTCAACGGGCGATTTTGTGCACAGCCCATCGGAATCCAAAATTGGACATACCGTTGGGTTCGTCTCATCCAAACAAATTCATAGATATGTAGTTTGACTACTTTAGAGACCGTAGATATTGGCACGCATTTCGGTGCAAAGCGGGTCCAACGGCGGACATCATTTTGACCCGAAATTACGATTTTGCCCCTGTTCTAGAATTTAACTTTTGGACAGGCATTCCTAGGTATATCTTATATTCTAAACTCGTTCGTGATGTTTGTTACAACATTCGGAGTCATCTGCAGGATTTGACTTTTCTTGCTTTGTTTATTTGCTGGTTCGAGCTACTGGATTATTCTCTTTTGCACATAACCACAGGCAAGATACCTTACCATTATACTGTTTATATTCAGTTTCATTTTATTATATATCACTGTTCATTTATTTCCAGTTCTTATAGTTCTTGATTACTGTCTGCTCAGTGATATTAGATATACTTTGTTATTATCCTTTGATTGCATGTGGACTTAGAGTTAAGAGACCACCGTCTGTAGTGTATTGCATACCCCTTGACACATTTGTACCACGAGGATGTGTGAGATGAGTAGCATGTAGAGGTTCTTGTGTGTGGGCTGATCCCCCATGCTCATGCGATAGGGCTAATTGCTAATAGAGGCATGTTAGGAGACTTAGCAGTTAGTAGAGGTTTATGAGACATGGATGTGACTCTGTTAGGCATTGGGTGGAAAGAACAGTTCCTTGATGTATGGGCCAAGTATGCACTTCCCTATTGCCGGTTATCTCCGCGGGAGATACGGTCCTGGATCCTGATACTGATTTACTGCTGGCCTCTGACATTCGATGAATGTTATGCTTTGAGGTCCCTGGTATCCTGATGGGCCATACCTGAGATTACTGCTACTGAGCCAGAGTGCCCATGCGTTGGAGGTTTGTTCTTAACTGCATAAACACTGTAGTACGGTTAGATTACCTTATTGTCGTCTTGTCACTTATTTCGGTTTGTGACATATTATATATATATTCAGTTTATTATGGCATGTTCTTTGTGTATTTTGTTATGTCCCTCTGAGGACCTGGTTATCTCTCCAGGTGTACGCTTCTGTGATTTTGCAGGTGTTCTAGCCAAGGCCGTGATCTTCTTCATTCTTTCGAAGACGATTGCGCTTGGTTCGTCTCATTATTTTATCGATCACTTCTTGTACATTTTATTTGAGATAGTTGGTAGTGGACTTTGTCTCCGCCCAACGATTGTATACATGACAAATTTAAAGTTTCTTTTATATCATTTATTTATCTAGTGGATGAGATTTAGTTATTATGGTTCTACTGTATTTTACAGCTTATGTATACATACAAGGTTTCCATATATTAGGGTGTACTTTGTATGTATGCAGCTGGCATGGACACGTACCTAGTCCTAAGTATTTTGGGACTGGGGCGTTACATATTTTTGTGGTGGTCCATGCAGGTCAAGTTTGTCATTTCGGTTACGTAATTGTACCGATGTGAACCTGCAACATAGGATTAGAATCTAGGAATCTCATCCATACAACTTGACCTCTTCCCTTGGCTTCAAATTTCAAACTCTCATTCGACTTTCTTGAATTGCATCTTGCTTGATTCCTTTCTACCGTCGGTTCATATTTTCGTGCTTAGTATCAACTAGGAAGATGACTACACTAGTATATGCTCATAGGTCAAACACATGGCTAGAATGGTTATATTGGCAATTGGCATACATTCAAGACTAATTGAGTTAAAAATGGGCTTTTTTTGTGTGAATTAATGATTAGTAATTTGTAAAGTAGGATATTACCACGGAAAGTTTTTACCTTGAGATTTCTAAATAGTAAAAACCAGAGGATTTATAGGATTTCATACTTGGTTTAAGAAATTGATTGTCTTTTTGAGATTTAATATTTATGATTTATTGGGTTATAGTTATAATTCTTTGCACAAGTATAAAATTGATTTGTTTTTTCGAGTTGTGATATTTATGAGTTTGGATGATAGATATACATCTTTGAACAAATATAAAATTTATTTAATTTTCGAGTTTTAATGTTCATATTATAGTTATGCACCTTTGAACAGTTATAAATTTGGTTTGTAAATGATCTTAGCTTTTAAAAATGGTCGTAGGAATTATTTAAACGGAGTTGTACAACTTGCGATTTTCGTGTTTAGTAAAAATTGAATTTTAAGTGGAAGTAATGATGGTAAATTTTAGTTTACAATAATTGAAAACGATTTTTGGGAATTTTTCTTTATTTTAAATTGTGTCCTATGATTGAGGATTTACAAATCTATTTAGATTTTTGGTAAAAAAAATGGATTTTGACTGATAAGATTATTTGAAAATTTAGTTTAATGTGGGATTGCTAAATATTAAAAATTTTAGAGAATTTCGAAGGATGTGATGGAAAGTTATTTTTATTGATTAAAGGAAATTACCATTTAAAAGTTATGATCTTGTTGGAATAACTTAGCATGAATAGAAGTTAAAAATTGATGAGAGCATTGAGCTTAATTTTTGAGGTTGCTTTTAATATACTAAGAGTTTTATTATGAGTTATTTAAAAATTTTAGAGTGTTAAATTTTTGATTGATTATGGAATTTTTATGGATTCGTAATTTATGAACTCTTGAGTAAATGGATGAATTTAAATGTTAATTTTGGAAATGGTTAGTAGTAACGTGATAAAATTTTGCTTTAAGATTTTTTGAGAGTGATTTAATTTTTATGATGAATTTGAACGGCTTGGAGTGAATATAAATTTTGGTGGTTTATTTTTTGAAAGTTTACTTTTGAAACTTTTTGGAGGAAACTCGAGTTAAAATATTAATGGTAGGCCACAAAGGTAGCCCTAATGAGTTAGAAGTATTCCACACTAACTGCCATATTACTTATGACCATAATAGTAGTATATACACAAGTGTTGTTAGTCATCTACCCAGCTTTGTGACTGTATTTCCACCTTGGCTTACTCGATCTTCCTTCAATTCTAGATCTTTTAATTGCGACCTTCTAACCCACTTGCAATTTGGATAATAATTTAATGGTTCCTTAACTGTATTCATCTAGAAGACTATTTTCTCTCAGGAATTGTGTTCCTAAATTATTATTATTTTTGGATTCTTTAATTTATTTTATTTCATGCTTTAACTTGATCTTCTTTATTTTGTGCATTAATTACCACCTCATGAACTCCCACTTTCTATTTTTGATCTTCTGGCGTCCCCTACCGTGACTTGTATATTTGGAGTACAACACTACACTTTTCCTCCCAACAAATTTTATATGTAAGACCTAGACGAGCCTACCTTCATGTAGATATATCATGTCCCATCAAAACCCATCTCCTTGTACTCTATTTCTTGATATGACCTTATGGTCAAAATGGCCAAATTATAATCTTTACCATGATACCGATATATTTTTGACCACGGATAGGAATTCCATCTCGACTTAATTCGTTCGACCGATATGAGATTGTGTTCTACTAAATTCCTTAAATGCTTAAATTTGTACTTTATCTTGATTGCTTGACCCATTGTCCCATGATACCATTTGTTTAACTCTTGTAAGTTGGGTAGAATACCTCACTACCTAACAACCCTTTTTCTTTGTGAACCACATTGGTAAGTTCACTTAGACTATAAATTCAGAGGACCATACCTTATCTAGTCTACCAAGCCATAAATGAAAAAACACTAGGACAACTGTATAGGCCCATACTTCGGGCAAGACTTGATTTTAAAGGATCTTGGACTATTTAAAATTTTCTTCATCAGTACCTCTCTTGCTCATATTTTGACTATCTCATGCTGCTAATGTAGCTTCAGTTTTGCAAGCTTATTTCGTTATCAAGCTTGATCATGACATATTTTATTGGGTGCACCCACTAACATATTGTCTAATCAGAACCGGTGCATGATGGTCTGATCAACCTATTGCACTTTGGTTCGCTTATCATAACTTATTCTATGCAGATGAAGACAAAGTTAAACTTGCCCTAGAGTCTCATCCGCGACCGCCTTGACAATTCTCTTTTGAATTATTTTTGCCGCCTATGAACCCCGCAATTCGTACTCAATATATAACACCGTCTTTGAAACCTTTGTTGTTCTTGTCTTTTACCTATTTTGGAAAGACAAGGCACTGTACTTGCTAAGATAGACTCAAGGTATCATCTTTGGTTGCCCAATCGGGTAATTATACACAAATGTAGATAGCCACCGACCGACTCATGTGGCTATATCCTCGCCTTTAACTACTCCTCATTTCTCAACCCTGGAATTATTATCGTGTCCTTCCAATTGTTCTTGAGCACTTAAGAATGATTCTAATCATTCACTTAAATCAAACTCTCAATCGAGGCGATTAGTCTCCAGTTTCTCTCTAGGAACCACATCTCCCAAATGTCTAAATTATTCTCTTTGATCTACTCAATTCCTTATTACTCTCCAAACTGGATTATCGAAATTTTGCTACCTTCACTGGCAACCCTTATTCAATTCCATAACTATGATATATCTTTGTATATATCGACCCCACAATTTTCTATTGCATGGTGGTGTTGAACGCCGTTTTATCGCCTCCTCCAAAATTTAATGGTATTTTGGTATTGACGAACTCTTCCTATCCCTCAACCCTATCTACCCTATTATTCCTAAATTTTGAGGACAAAATTCTTGTAAGTTGGGTAGGATGTAAAATCCCTATTTTTTAAATTATTTTTTATTATTTTATTAGACTTAAAAATAAATTTATACAATTTATGGTTTTATTTATTTTTTTTTACAATGACCTTAGCCATTGTTGAATTTTGGAACACGAGACTACCATGAATTTTGGCACGGAAGATGTAGCAGTGTGTCTTGACTAGTGTACCAGTCATGTCGGGGGAAGCCTAGCCATGGTGATGTTCAAACTAGGAAAAACTAGACCAAATTGTGAATTTACTTATTTAAAGTATTTTAATTAAATATTATTTTACATATTGATTTTTAGACGGTCCGGTTTGTCCAGTTCAGCTCAAATTGGGCCCGAACCGAATTTAAGCCCATGTGAGCATGTGGGGTAACTAAGGTGGCCATATAGGAATATTTTATGTATGTACAAATATTTTTAAATAATTTTAAGACTTGTTGAATATTTATTGACGTTTGGTACAAAATTTATGTTTTATTAATAAAATAATATTTTACAAGATGGTACAAATTTTCTGGACCCATACATGGATGAGCGGTAAAGTTCACCCATTGGAGCAATTTTTATTAATTTATTATTATTAAAATTATTTTGTGGAGGTTTAATAAATATGCTTTCCTATTTAAATATTATTATTACTTTGAGTGGATTTATTGAGAACTAAATTTATGTAGATATGTTTAAATTTATATTCAATATTTGGTTAGATAATATTTAAGTTGTTATTTGGATTTTAAATAAAATTTTTGGTGTATATATATATATATATATATATATATATATATATATATATATATATATATATATATATATATATATACTAAAGATTTAGATAAGAAAGAAAAAATAATAATAAATATATGTATTGAGTGGTCGGCCCCACCACCTGGTCGACAACTCTACCAAAAAAAAAAAAGTAGCAGCAGCTACTTGATTGTGCGCCCTTTTCTTTGTGTGCAAAGCAAGCACAGCAGGTTCTGGGTGGCCGACCCATTATATATATATATATATATATATATATATATATATATATATATATATATATATATATATATATATATATATATATATACAAACCCTAAAAATTTTCTTCCTCCTCCAAAATTTCTTCCACCTCCTTCCTCTCCTCCTTCCTCCTCCCCACTCCACGGCGAAGCTCGAGCGCACCATGGCGAAGCCGTGCTCGCAAAGAAGACAAAGGAAACATCGACAACAACAAAAACAGATTCCCACTTTAAGGTATCCCACTTCCCCGATCGATTTCTCTGTCAATTCTACTCAGTTTTTAGATTCGTAAATTTGTGTAGAAAGCCCACATGACATTCTTCGAGATCCCCCAGGTGGATTTCGACATGGCCATCCAACTTGCTCGAAAAATCGAGGCGAAGTTGGAGAAAAACCCACTTTTCTGAATATTAAAAACTGTTTCAAAACAGCAACTTGACGACCACTTTTCTCGCTGTCCATTAAACTTTCATAAAAACTAATTGAAGGTAGTCAAAGACAACCTAACCGAGATTGTAACGCACCTTTTGGATTCACTTTTCATCTAGTATGTAAAAAGTTACACGTTGTTAAAGTTTTCCAAAAAATTATAAATTTTGTTTTCGAAAATTAGAAAAATACTCCGATACGACGTCCGTCCCGACAAACCAGGCGACGTGGTCGCGAACTATACGCATCGAAAGGCGCGTATGGATGTTGTCGACGTGTGGGAACTGACGGAACTCGATTTTATTGCATGTACGCGACGAAATCAATGCGTATCCGTCGAGATACCCCGTATCGACTCTTTGCAAATTAATTTACAACTTTGTGCACACTCATCATATCGCAATAAAACTTGTGCCATTTGACTCGAAATATTTTTCTGGTCCTGTGAGCCAAGTTTGGTCCGATTCTGAGACCGTTGATCGGGACGCTATTTTGGCGGGCCCACAATCCCACTCAACGGGCGATTTTGTGCACAGCCCACCGGAATCCAAAATTGGACATACCATTGGGTTCGTCTCATATAAACAAATTCGTAGACATATAGTTTGACGACTTTAGAGACCGTAGATATTGGCACGCATTTCGGTGCAAAGCGGGTCCAACGACGGACATCGTTTTGACCCGAAATTATGATTTTTCCCCTGTTCAAGAATTTAACTTTTGGACAGGCATTTCCTAGGTATATCTTATATTCCAAACTCGTTCGTGATGTTTGTTACAGCATCCGGAGTCATCTGCGGGATTTGACTTTTCTTGCTTTGTTTATTTGCTGGTTCGAGCTACAGGATTATTCTCTTTTGCACATAACCTCAGGCACGATACCTTGTCATTATACTGTTTATATTTAGTTTCATTTTATTACATATCACTGTTATTTTATTTTCAGTTCTTATAGTTCTTGATTACTGTCTGCTCAGTGATATTAGATATACTTTGTTATTATCCTTTGATTGCATGTGGACTTAGAGTTAAGAGACCACCGTCTGTAGTGTATTGCATACCCCTTGACACATTTGCACCACGAGGATGTGTGAGATGAGTAGCATGTAGAGGTTCTTGTGTGTGGGCTGATCCCCCATGCGCATGCGATATGGCTAATTGCTAATAGAGGCATGTTAGGAGACTTAGCAGTTAGTAGAGGTTTATGAGACATGGATGTGACTCTGTTAGGCATTGGGTGGGAAGAACAGTTCCTTGACGTATGGGCCAAGTATGCACTTCCCTATTGTCGGTTATCTCCGCGGGAGATACGGTCCTGGATCCTGATACTGATTTACTGCTGGCCTCTGACATTCGATGAATGTTATGCTTTGAGGTCCCTGGTATCCTGATGGGCCATACCTGAGATTACTGCTACTGAGCCAGAGTGCCCATGCGTTGGAGGTTTGTTCTTAACTGCATAAACACTGTAGTACGGTTAGATTACCTTATTGTCGTCTTGTCACTTATTTCGGTTTGTGACATTTTATATATTCAGTTTATTATGGCATGTTCTTTGTGTATCTTGTTACGTCCCTCTGAGGACCTGGTTATCTCTCCAGGTGTGCACTTCTGTGATTTTACAGGTGTTCTAGCCAAGGCCGCGATCTTCTCCATTCTTCGAAGACGATTGCGCTTGGTTCGTCTCATTATTTTATCGATCACTTCTTGTACATTTTATTTGAGATAGTTGGTAGTGGACTTTATCTCCGCCCAACGATTGTATACATGACAAATTTAAAGTTTCTTTTATATCATTTATTTATCTAGTGGATGAGATTTAGTTATTATGGTTTTACTGTATTTTACAGCTTATGTATACAGACAAGGTTTCCATATATTGGGGTGTACTTTGTATGTATGCAGCTGGCATGGACACGTACCTAGTCCTAAGTATTTTGGGACTGGGGCGTTACAGTAGTATGGGGGGCGTTCCCTTCTGAAATATTATTCTTCTTGATAGCAGTCTGGTGACAGATGCTATGGTGGCACAGCAATTCCCGGTACACAGCAACGAAACCAGGAAATTGTCGATCCAGATCATCGAATTCCTCGTTCGTCGGAGTGTATACTTCAAAGGCCTCGCCTCCCCACGGCAGCTTAGAAACAGCATGCATTTTATGGAGGGCAAGTCCCAACTCCCCTCCGGGCGCGAAGAAAGTTCCCGTACGCCGGCTATACATCTCCAAAAGGGCCATGAACAGCGGCTTGTTAATGGGCAATCCGTAACAGGTGCCCCGGATGGCGTAGTAAAGGTCAATCTCCCGAAGGAGTTCCTCGTAGTTCCTCAGGATCCATGAGGAAAGATTGGCCCATGTAGGAATGGGGTTTATCCAATTCAGCAGCGACAACCTGCCCACGGGATAAGACCCCTTTCGAGCGAGCTGATTCAGGAAGGTATCAGCTTGAGTAAAAGTGAAGTTGGGACCAGACACGTTTATAAAAGTACCAGGAATCAGCCCCATCACACTCCGGCTGACTGACTCCCTACTTGCACATGCTGACCTAATACTCATATTATAGTGGATGTTGCCCACGAACATCTCCTGTTGGGTTGGAGTTAGAGAGCCCGCCATTTTCCTGCTCAACGGCACCATATTAAACCACGAGAGGGAAAAATGCCACTCCATCTCGGGAACATGGATATCCACCCCGTCCACAGTGAAGTCCCAGTTCTCAGAAACGTCCAGCATTCGGGAGTTCTTTACGGATAAGGCATCTCCAAAGAGAAAAGCTGGTTTCAGATATTCTCCGTCCAGTTTCCCCGAATTCATCATAGTGCAAAGAAAATGGAAATGCTGGTTATTGATGGCAGCCACCCTCTCCAAAGACTCATTAGGGGGAAGTTGATCTGTCATATGTCGAATTAGGCCGTCAAGCCGCACACCCACGGCAAACTGAGCCGAACCTACCAAAAGCTCTCCGGCCGGGTTGGTTGGGAGGTTCACTGGAAAAGGACAAAAGAAATAGGATTAAAAGATAGGTTAAAACGAAACCACTTAAAGTTTCTCAAAAAGAAGTTTCTATGTGCCTATGCGGCTCGGATCGACAAAGTCTTATGCGGCCCAATTCAGCTGGGGTTCATGAGGCACGACTTTAATAGAGCCTATGCGGCTCGGGTCAACATAGCTTTATGCGGCCCAATTCAGCTGGGTTTCATGCGACACGATTTTAATAGAGCCTATGCGGCTCGGGTCAACACAGCTTCATGCGGCCCAATTCAGTTGGGAGTTCCATGTGACACTGATTCGATAGCTTATGCGGCTCTGATTAAAACTTATGCGGTTCTATCTCGCAGAGGAGTTTATGCGGCGCGACTCAGCAAAATTCTATACGGGCCAGTTTGTCAGGAATATATGCGGTTTCGCTCAAAGGAGGTTCCATGCGGTTCAAACCCAGAGGCACTCCTGCGGCTCAGATCTTTCTCATGCGGCTCAAAACATAGGGCATGCCCTATGCGGCTCGAATATGAGAGGGTTATGCGGTCCATACAACATATGCGGCTCCATCATGGTCGAGCTTGGGCGGTTCAATGAAAATAAAGGATGAAGGCTTGTGCATATGTTATGCAACAGAGCCATGGGTCCTTGGGGGTTTAAAGTATTCAAATCGATTTTTTACTCTTGAAAGCAGGGCGGACATCAGGGTGCACTTCAGGCGCGACGGCCGACGAGGAGGCCACTTTCTTGCCCTTTGCAACAGAGAAGGCGACCTTGGAAGACTTGGGGGCCATTTTCGACGGTCGGAGAAGGAAAAAAAATGGAGACTGCAAGAGTTGGGGACGAAAGAGAAAGTAAAGAAATCTCTCTTACTGAATTCGTCCCTATTTATCAACAAAAGCAGAGCATTTCGATTCTCGTGTAACACAAAAACCGACCCTTCGGTTATCGAGGCGAGCCGCCTAAAATGAAGGCCAAACTCCTGGGATCCTTCCCCGAAAAGTAGCATTAAAACTGACAGCAGATCAACAGCATTTAATGCAAAAGATCTTCGCACGTGGCAGGATGACGTGGCGAGGAGCTCATGCGGCCCGAAAGTCCCTGCGGCCGATTGACTCAATGCGGCCGAAACATCCATGCGGCCGAGACATCCATGCGGCTGAGACATCCATGCGGTCGAGACATCATATACGGCCAGAAAAATACATGACCATGCTTCTTATTCAAAGTATTTCAATTTTGCAAATTGAAAACTTTGAAGGGAGTCTTGTAGAAGCATGGAAAATAATAAAGAAAGATCCATGCGGCCAGAGAGCCCCATGCGGCTCAGAGAGTTCATGCGGCTCAAGTATCCATGCGGCTCGAGCGTCTATGCGGCTCAAACAAGTTCCATACGGCTCAAAAGGGAGCCATATGGCCTGCAAACAGCTCTCTCGTTTGTCCTTTACTGCATTAAAAGACTTGACGGCTGACAGCTCTGACAAGGTGACAGTTCTGACACAAAGATATCATTATGACTCCCTCATAATGAAGGACTCCTTGGAAAGCGAAGAAAATCTCTGACACAATCCCCCGAGATTCAGAAACTGTCATGCAACCTTGACACGTGGACAGTCGTATGCGGCTCAAGTAGAGACCATCCCATGCGACTCACGAAGATTACCCCCATACGGCTCATAAAGATTAGCCCCATGCGGCTCACGAAGACTAGCCCCATGCGGCTCACGAAGATCATCCCCAAGCGGCTCACGAAGACTAGCTCCATACGGCTCACGAAGACTAGCCTCATGCGGCTCACGAGGACTATCTCCATGCGGTTCACTCATGCGGTCATCCACACTCATGCGGCTCAAATCATTACTATGCGGTCCAAATAGTCAGGGGGCCACTCCCAAGCAACCTTGACACGTGGCCAGCCTTATGCGGCCCAATGAGGAGTAACTTTCCTGTGACTCAGATTTCTGCTGTGGCTTGCGGTTACGACACGCGGCATGATAGCAGGGCACGTCGCATCAGATTGATCGAAATCCCTCAACAAATCCCAATAAAATATTGGGATCAAATCAGATTATTTGCAAATAAACCAATTAAAGACACGTGTCGAGGAATCCGAGGTTGGCATGACAAATCAGGAGGATTTATGTCAATCAGCATTAATTACCCACAAAAGATTTGATGCAATCACATTTATTGCTAAAATCTCGATGAACGGCCCAGATCCAGTGATCCTGAGCCGCCGACTTTCAAGAATGGACAATTATTGTAAACCCTAATGAGGCCCCCCACTCTTATAAATAGCAGGGTGCCATTCCCTTGCAAAAAAAGACACACATATACGGAGAGACATAAAGAGACATACACAGAGACAGAGAGAGATACAGAGAGAGCCAGAGAGCCTGAAGAGAGCATTTCTTCATCAACGCCCAGCAGTTCTTCTACAGAGCCAAGGCTGCACCCGATCGTCCAGGGAGTAAGGCAGAGCTGTCGTCGCTTTCCCGAGCCTCTACCGTCACCCCCCCAGAATCTAAAATAAACAATTGTACTTAGATTGCTATACCTAGGTTTTCGTCCCTAGGCTTTCTTTGTACAAGCGAGTTTGTATTGTGAAGTAAAAGTCCAGTCCTCCGATAATTGTTCTGTTCTTTTATATTTCATGGCAAACACGGACTGATTCAAAACCATAGGAAATGTTGTATGATTGAAAACCATAGAAAATGTTGTACCAAAATGGACTGATTCAAAACCATAGGAATCTCTGCAAACTATAAAGTTACTAGTATTTATTTTTCGTTCAATAAGACATGTGAGAGATCTTGATTGTGTATCCGTAATTGTTGGTGACATAATTGGCACAACGATCCAACTGCACAAAACTGCTGAAACAAAGAGAACATTTTGGGTTATTTTGTATAAGGGTACCAGGTTTATGATATAATTAGACTTTGGTTACTGGGTTTGTCCGTTTTAGACTTTGTGTACTGTAACTTTTTAGTGACACATTTTAGTACTTCATTAAGACTTATTTCGTCACTGAAAGCCCTCTTTTGTCACAAAAATGTGTCACTAAAAAAGTTTTAGTACCCAAACTCTAAAACGGATAAACCCAGTACCCAAGTTTAATTATATCATAAACCTGGTACCCTTATATAAAATAACCCGAACATTTTTGAGTTATCCTCCACTAGTCTAACCATAATTCAAGCTATAACTCATCAAATTACCATAATGATTGAAACTCTCTACTTTGACGAAAATCTTAAATAAGTAACAGTCAACTTTTTTGACCAACCATTTAAGTATGGTGCATATTGAATTATGACAAAAATACCCACAAATAAGTGGAGTACATATTGAATTATCACAAAAATACCCTCAAATAAGTGGGGTGCACATTGAATTATGGTATAACTCAATTTTTTATTTATTTATGTAGGTCAAAAGTGTTGATTGTTAGTCATTGACGATTTACGTAAAAAGTGGAAGGTTTCATGTACTATGGTAATTCGGGGTGATGCACCTTTAATTATGATAAAATAAGTGGGAGACAACTCAAAATTTCAAAAAAAATAAAAAATGACAGGCCCATGCCCCATATTTTAGTGTTTCATTAAAGATAATTGAACAAAATAACCAATGAAAGCTACATACGAAGACTTCCAAAACAAAATATCGACGTACATAACATTACGAGACTTTTGGTACACACAATAATATATAGCCGAAAATTTTATATTTTCAAAAATCAAATTCCAGGTAATTAAATTTTCTAAAAATTATATTCCATACTTGGTGACTATAAATATTTTTGGGAAAAAACTAGAAATAAAAATTAAAAAGGATAAAAATCAAAAAATTAAAATAATGAGAAAAATAAAAAAATAAATAAATAAATAAATAATGAAACAAAGCAAACCCGAAAAAAACTAAAGAAGAAAAAAAACTGAAACAAGAAAAATCATAAAAAAGATAAAGAAAATAACAATTTTTAAGTATTTGAACTTTTAAAATGGAAAGTGGATACGAATTAATGCACTTTCTTGTACTTTAGCGGACGAAAGTGTGTGATTAGGATAAGAAATAAGTAGTTGCAAGTGGAAAAATAAGTTATAATAATAATAATTATGGTAATTACTTTAATAAAAAAATGAATAGTAGTCATACTTAATTAATATTAATAAAAATGTTTGGTTAACTTGTTAATTATTCCTATTATATAATAATACGCTCCCGTGGTTCGATCCATCGATTTTTTGCCACCCAGTAAACTAGAAGTACGAATAATTACAACAAATATAGATAGTACGAACATCCAAACTTTTGACATTGTCATGCCGGACACATGTAAAAATATCAACAAATACTTATAGGAAAATTGATAAATTGCTAATGAAAAATATTAATAAATACTAAATTGTTGGAAAAAAATTGCTGAAAAATTTGAAAAGTCGGACGTCAGACGACGTACACTAGGCAGGCACTGCATAATTGGTAGTTATTGTTATTGTTGATTAGTTGTTAATTAGATTAATTAGTAATTATCACTATTATTTATTAGTTATTAGATTAATGTATAATTATTGTTATAAGTAAAATGTATAATTATTGTTATAAGTAAATATTATTGAAAAAAACTTAAATAAAATATAAATCCACCCTTCGTTCCTCCCACGTGCTAAAACTGACTTTAGGAGGGGACATGGGGGACTGGAACTGCGTGCCAGGTTCCTTTTTTTGGCTTTTTCTAAGGGCACTACCACTTTTACTTGGGGCTAGTCCTTACTTGGGGGCAGCCCAAGAAGGTGAAACTTTTGCTGGGGGCTGCCAACAAGTTGCTTGGGGCTAGCCCAACCCCCCAAACCCTCTTTTTTATTTCATTTCTTCTTTTTCTTTCTCTCTACCAAAATCTCCCCCAAACCCTAAAACTCCACTCTCTTCTCCACCACTCCTCCACCACTCCATTCTAAATTCTTCCCCCACTCTCTCCTCCACCACTCCATTCCAAGAGATGACACGCAAGTCGAAACCATCATCGGAGTCTAGGTATGTTCTTTCCTAATTTTTCTACATTTTTCTACATTTTTTTTCAAATTCAAAGAATCTTTGTTAATTCTCTAAAAAGTTTTGATAAATTAGGTTTAGAATCACTTTAGGGTTCATGAATGAATTTTTCGAACACGATAATTCTCACATGTCTCTTGATACCCTAACCCTAGAACACGACAAAGGATTGTGTCGTTGTGGCCGTTCGGCTGCTACAGTCGTGGCTGACAATATTAGGACTGTCATGGTTGTGGCAGTCCTAATGTAAAGTAGGACTGCCAGACTCCATGCAGTCCTCTTTCACAAGTGGACTACAGGGAGTCTGGCAATCCTACTTTACAGTAGGGCTGCCACAACCCTGGCAGTCCTGATTCAATCTAACTGTATGTTGTCCTAATTCAACCATGGCAGTCCTGATTAAATATAACTGTATGTTCAAATGGAGGGTGACATTAGGACTTCTTAACATTATGTTTTTATGTTGTCTATTTTTGTTTCTATTATTTAATAACTGTATGTTGTACTATAGTCATGCGGCCGTTTCTAAGAGAATATGGCCCACCATGTCGATGTACAAGGAACGCACTGCGGGCCGTCCTCTCGAGAGACTGATTAGAATTTTCGAACCGGCTCCAGAAAGCGATGTCTCTGGAGCGACTGGCCTATCTCGGATGAAGTGACCGGCTCTCCCTGCTCGGTCGAAGCAATGAGCTTCTCCTAGTCCTCCGTCTTCTTCCGATGACGACGACGACGTGCCTATTTGCCAACTCCTATCATGTGACTGTTTAGATGTGGACATATTTGGATCGTATTTGGAAACTTGGTTGTTGTTATTTGGATCTTATTTGAAAACTTGGTTGTTGTTATTTGGATCTAATTTGGTGTTATTTAGAAAATTGGTTGATGTTATTTGGATCTAATTTGGTGTTATTTGGATCTAATTTGCTGTTATTTGGAAACTTGGTTGTTGTTATTTGGATTTTATTTGGATGTTTATATTTGGATATGTTTGGATGTGGATAGAGTTTGGATATAAAACTCACTTTATAGAGAGTACAGGACTGCCACCCCCTTGGCAGTCCTTCATTAAGTTAGGACTGCCAGGGGGCTGGTAGTCCTATTCCAAACTCTCTATGAAGAGAGTTTAAATATGAAACTCTCTTCAAAGAGAATTTCATACAGGACTGCCAGCACCCTGGCAGTCCTACATTAAATTAGGACATCCAGGGGGCTGGCTGTCCTGTCCCAAACTCTCTGTGAAGAGAGTTTGGATATGAAACTCTTTGTGAAGAGAGTGTGCTTCACAGATAGTTTCATACAGGTTTGGATGTTTATATTCAGCTTGGATCTTATTTGGATGTCAATCATTCAAAGAAAAAGGACAGAAGCATCATCCACGACTGCTTTCAGGTGCTAAATTTTTATTCTCGCATTCCTTTGTTTCTTATATTTTATTTATCTGGTCATGGTATTCAAGTTGCATAGCCTTGCAGGGGGAATTAAAGGTCGTAAAAGAGATACAGAAGAAGCCTCTTCTTGAGAAGAGGGAAAACGGTGACGACCAGGATGGTGTTGTGAGGGAATCATCTAAAGTACCATTCTTAATGCTTGGGCTTAACCTCCAATAGAATATTGTATTGCAACTCATGTGGGATATTGTGAGCCACCTGAATTTTAGAAAATTTTCAAATTTTCTAAATGAATTATTTTCGATAATTCATTTTTATCCAATGATCATTAATGTTCTTTTCCGTGACTTTGATTTCTGGAGCGTCAGAGATGTCAATGTCTGAATTTTTTTTTCATGAGTTTGTAGTAGACAAGATTATCTTCATTTTGATATATCATGTCCCACTAAAACTTGTTCCCTTATACTCTTTTTGTATCGCACAACTTCAGGTCAATTTAGGCCATTTGATCGTTGAATAATTATTAATAATTTCTCACTGTTATCTTTGATCATCATATGCACGTTGCCATGACTTTTAATTTAGGAGCACAAGACTAGTCATTTTCTTAAAACCAACTTCTCGTACATGATCTAGTCGAGACACCCTACACCCATGACCTTCGTGTCCCACTCAGACACACCTTCTTGTGCTTTATTTGCTTCGTACAACTTTTCTGACACAAGACCTAATCTTAATTCATCCCACGGAGTCATATTTATTTCCGACTTGAATTGGGGACACCATTTCGACCCAAACCTGTCAACCCAAAATATGGACACGGCCCACATTAAGCCTATTACCTACATGACTCTTGTGTCCCATTCAATTGAGCTCCCGTATGCTACTTATTTATTCGTGATCATAAATGACTAAATTAAATTATTTATTGTACCAAGTCCGTTTTTGACCCGACCCAACTCAATTGAACCCAACCCAAGCGTCATGTTGTCCTCTCATGACTACCCATACACTCTACTAATATCTGTTCCTCTCTCTACTCTAAAAATATATCTTTCTCTCTCTTTCTAATACACACACACACACACACACACACACACACACACACACACACACACACACACACACACACACACACACACACACACACATATATATATATATATATATCACTCTCTCTCATTACCCACTCATACACACAACCCCTATCACCAACAGCACACCCCCTCCCTCTTTTCAGCCGACCACCCCACTATCTCTTATCACTTTCATCTCTCCCTCGATCTCTTTTCTAATATATACACAACTCTCTCTCTCTTTATTATACAAACTCACCCTCTCACCCCATCACCATCACACAGCCTCCTCCTCCTCCATTCTCCACCATTAACACCATCACTATCATTTTCATCACACTACTACTATTATCACCTCCAACACCATCACCATTTCTTCTTCTTCTCCTCCTTCCCTCGGCGGGCTGCGACCAGCAGTGGCACCGGTGTGCGGCGCAGCCGCAACAGAGGCCGCAGCAAGCAGCGCAACAGCTGCAGTATCAGCCATAGCAGCAGAAGTTGTACAGTAGCGGCAGCAGTGGCCGTAGTGTTAGCTGCAGGGGATGGCCGGACGGCCTTCGGCGACCACCCCGTGGCACGGGATCCCGTCGTGACGTGCTCGGATTCGAATCCAAAATTCGTTCTCGGGACAACGACTTTGTGTACGTTTTTCGAGAAATCCGACCGTTGGATCGTCGATTCATTTCTTTCGTCTCAATCTCGGTATATACCCCTTCACCCCTGTCAAGTTTCAACCGTTAATTCCGTCGTTTGATATGTCAAAGTCGGCCACCAAGTTGACCCTTTAAATTGTGTATGTTTTGGACAGTTTATGGAGCCAACTTCGTGGAATCGTATCTCCGTCGTCGAAGCTCCGTTTGGTGTGGTACTAGTTCCTATCCACAGCTGGTATAACCCTCTTCCTGCCCCTTAAGTTTCATTTAATTGTGAGCTTGTTTGATTGGTTGAATTTGACGCCAAAATTGGCCATCTAAATTTGTAATTTCTAACTTGTAAAATCTTAATTTTGAATCCGGGACTCCGGATTCAATTTTTGACACCACCAGTAGACTCGTGGCATCATTCTGGCACGAATTTATATAAAGTTTTCTTGATTTGGAGGACGTGGGCCCCGACACACATTTCGGTGCAAGGTGGGCCCCAAAATCCGAGTCAACGGGCCATTTTGAGATCGGCTCATCGGAATCCAATTCTGGATATACCGTTAAGTGTGTATCGTTATTCTGGACTCATTGACATAAACTTTGCTAGATTTAATGGACTTTGATTTTGGCACATATTTTCGTGCAAACTAGAATTTTAAAGTCCTGGTCAGCGGACCATTTTGAGATCGGCTTATCGGAATCCAATTTCGGATATATCGTTGAGTTCATATCATCATTCTAGACTCGTTGACATATACTTTGCTAGATTTAGTGGACTTTGGTTCTGGCACGCATTTTTGTGCCAATCGAATTCCAATATCCGGGTCAACAGACCAATTTGAGATCGGACTATCGGAATACAATTTCGGATATACCGTTGAGTTCGTATCGTCATTATGGATTCGTGGACGTATATTTTGTAAGGTTTTAAGGACATTTATCCTGTCATATTTTTTGGTAAAAAGTGGGTCCGATACGGACACCGTTTTGATCCAAAATTACCTTTTTATCTTTGTATCCAAATTGAACTTATGGGTAGGCCGTTATAGCTATTTTGACCATTCAGGACACGTTGGTGATGTTTGTTTCATTATCCGACAATATCTGTAGACTTTTCCCTTATTTATCACCATTTATTATAATCCTTCTCTTTTTGGTTCGTATTTTGAGATCCGTACATCGAAATTGAGATCCGCCGATTCCAGTGATTTCATATCACTGAAATTAACTAGTTGACCATGTGGATGATTATAGAGACTAGCTTTGACCTAGTTTAACCTAGAGTGGACTAGGAGTTGATCAATTGACCAAAGTCAACTGTAAGTCAACCTTTGACCCAGTTTTTCACGCCCCAGAACCAGAATACTGGAGAGCAGGAGACAGACACAGCCAGCTACGTACATTGAAGAATATCCCACCTCGATATACGGTCACGGCTGTCTAGATGCATGAGGGTTTACTATAAACCAACAGTCTCTTATGGTCAAGAACAAGCCTAGTGTCTCAATCTCAAGCAAGCAAGTAAATGTTACAAGATATTAGATAATCTGATATACTAGGTAAGGCGTCCCAAACATTACATATTCAGACGATCATGAAGCTTGTCATACAAAATACGAAGACTAGTAAGAGTTTAAGTCATACATGATCAACCCTAGGATTTGTCAATCATGTTACAGCCCTTAGGCAGACAAAAGTATGTTTCAACATGAGCTAACACTTGCTCGACGGCTAAACGCCTCAAAAGAATAATTTACAATAGAGCGGGGAACAAAAGAAGAAAACCCACTCGTTGCCAGAGTTATGCTTGGTGTTCACCATCTCCCTGGAAGACAGGTAGATCCTCAAGTGCTACTCCAAAATCTGGCCATACAAAATTAGTTGGGTCAGGACCGAGAAGAGAAAGTGCAACAATGGAGGCTTCACTTAAGAACTACTGTGTAGACATAAATGATAACGAAAGACATGAGTTAGAGAAGACAGGGTGATAAACGATAAGATAACTAAAGAACTATTCCGGTAACCAAGTTACAACCCGTAAACCAAACAAGGACCAGGGTTGTAAATCTTCACCTGAACGGAACTTAGTCACTGATCTTTTATCATTAAAAGTAAAGCATAAACAGTAATGCGCTGAAGTAATCATAACTGGTACTGTGTAGACAAGACTAGACTAGGATCCATTCATAAGTTTACGGCCAAGCAATGAGTACATCTTGATACTTTAACTAACTAGGGTTGTCACAAGCCTAATTACTAGCAAGATGCAATGAGATGTTCCAATAGTCACAAGCCCTGCAGACTATCCCTGTTATCCTTCCGCAGGTTGAGAGAGTTGATTATGTGACTTTATAGTGCAACACATGACAGTGTGCTGGAAATGTGCCCTACTCGTCGGTAGACTACAAGTCCACTTGAGGCATCCAGATAATAGGATTGCCTATGACTGAAAAATCTCCTTATGAACTACTTGATCCATCTAGTCATTAACCAAGTCAGATTCAGTATGAATCCCTAACCGTGGTAATCAGGAATCTATGTCTTAGACATGATACAAGACAAGACATGTAGCTTGTACAGGCACAATCATCCACGGTGTCAAGATAAGAGTTACTTAGCAAGTTGAGATAGCCGTCGCAACAACATTCAAGGCTTACATGCCATGTTAGGTTACTTGTCACTTGTCAAGATTATTTGTCAAGAGTGCGCCTCGGCGGGCCATTATCAAGGTTATTCATGTCATATCCAGTTACTTGTCATATCATGAGTTCTTGCCAAGAGTGCGCCTCGAAGGGCCACTATCATGAGTTATCCAGACGGGTTCTTTTATCAAATCGTGTTCATGTCAAGTCCAGTCAAATCTTATCAAGTCCGAGCCCTATCAAGCTCAATAAGTTATTAAGTCGGGTAGTCACTGGGTCAGTCAAGTGAAGGGTACGAGCAAAGATCACAACATTATACTAAGGACCATAGGGACAAGCATGGATAAATGCAACAACAATTATCCTGGCAAGAAATGGCGTAAGGGGTAAAAGGGTTGCCATGGACAACATGCACCCAGGGTCAGCATGCGCCCATAGGGTATGCGCCCACAGAGCATGCACACATAGGCTATGCGCCCAAAGGCTATGCGCCCATAGGGTATGCGCCCATAGGCTATGCGCCCAAAGGCTATGAGCCCATAGGGTATGCGCCTAAAGGCTATGCGCCCATAGGATATGCTCCCATAGGCTATGGGCCCAAAGGCTATACGCCCAAAGACTGGCACATGCACAGGGTTATGCGCCCATAGGCTATGCGCCCAAAGACTGGCGCATGTACTGTTTATCTTCCCGAACAGCCTCTAAGTTCATGTAAAACTATGAACTTTAGAAAGGCCATAAATCCCTCGATTTAAGTCGAAACTGGGACTTTTAAGGATCTAAATTGTGTAGAATCAAATTTTCTACAACATAGGACCATTAGATCTTGAAAATAATGAAGTTAAAGAGAACAAAACCAAGAAAAACCAAGAAAAGTTACAAACTTAGATCTACAAAAATCCCTTCATCTAAACTAAGAACTCCAAGTTCTAAAGAGGCTTAGAATCAAGAGGGGAAGACAATAGAACAATAAATTTTGAGATCCATCATGAAGCAAGTTTCACTTGCCTTTGGTGGGTGGAGAGGATTAATGGAGGAAGAAGAAGAAGTTAATGAGAAGTAGTGAAGAGAGAGAGAGAAAGATGAAAGTTGACTTATATAGTAAGCCTCACCATCTCAAACCAAACCAAGCAAGCTAAAACAAGTTGAACCAAACTAAATAAACCAAGTCAAGATGAACCCAGATCAGGCTAAGTAAGACAAGTCTAATTACGGATCACCTTACAAACGTCAGAAAACCGTACACGTATACTGAAAATACGTATAATGGGAAACGAGAGTGACAACTCTACCCACCTTAAAAGAATTCCATCCTCAAAATTTAATCAAATGGCTAGAGGTGTCGGGACAAGCTATACTAATCATAGGCAATCTATGACTAGCAGGCAATCAAGCAATCATTCATGCAAGTAAGGAATTTAAAAGCATAAGACATAAGGAGACATTATACCTTATGAGTCAAACATGTGTGGATATCGTGATCGGATATCATCCTCACGTTCCCAAGTTGACTCACCCAAAGAGTGATGGCCCCAAGCCACACGGACTAAACTAATAGTCTTGTTCTTGAGTACCTTCTCTCTTCGGTCCAATATGGATACGGGTCTTTCCTCTTACGAAAGGTTGGTACCAACAACCAATTTTGAATGATCAAGGACATGACTCGAATATGGGATATACCGTCACAATTGGGATACATAGAATACGTCATGTACCTCACGTAACAACGAAGAAAGAGCGAGACGATAGGACACATTACCTACTCGCTCAAGAATGTTAAATGGTCCTATATACCTAGGACTAAGCTTTTCCCGTATGCCGAATCGAATGACGCCACGGGTAGGCGAGATCCTAAGGAATACATGGTCGTCGATAGAAAAATCGAGAGGATACCGATGAGAATCGGCCCAATGGCGATAACGATCTTGTGCAACTTGAAGATGATCTCTAACTTGTCTTATTACCTCGATAGTCTGCGTAATCATCTCTGGATCAAGAATCTGTATACATCATACCAGGCTAAAGGTGATCTACACTTTTTGTCATACATAGCCTTAAAGGGTGCTATTTGGATACTGGTCTGAAAACTCTTATTGTAGGAGAACTCCACGAGATGCAGGTGATCTTCCCACGAACCATCAAAGTCAAGTGTACATGATCGTAACATATCTTCAAGAGTTTGGATCGTGCGTTCTGACTGACCATCTGTCTGCGGACGATAAGCTAAACTGAACTTGAGACGAGTCCCCAAACTCTTCTGAAGACTCCGCCAAAAATGCGATATAAATCTCGAATATTTGTCGGATATGATACTGACTGTTACTCCATGCAATCTGACTATCTGCCTGAGGTACATCTCTGCAAGCTGATCCATCGAATGACCAATTCTGAAAGGAAGAAAATGAGCTACCTTTGTGAGTCGGTCAACTATAACCCATATAGCATCTCTCCCAGCTGGAGATTTAGGTAATCCAGTTACAAAATCTATGGCGATATGCTCCTACTTCCACTTTGGGATCGGTAAAGGTTGAAGAAGTCCAGCTGGTCTCTGATGTTCAGCCTTAACTTGCTGACAAACTAAACAACAAGAGACGAACCAGGCTATCTCCCTCTTCATGTCATTCCACCAGAAATGCTGACGGATATCACGATACATCTTCGTACCACCGAGAAGAATTGAATACTGTGAACTATGAGCTTCTACCATGATCTCTTGCCTGATGTCACCACGGGGTACACAAAGACGCCTTCCATGTCGATATGTACCGTCTTCGTGAATGCATAACTCAGCTCTTCGTCCCGTCTCACATTCTGTCCTAAGCTGCTGAGGCTTAGAATCTGTCGAGCGTGCTATCTTGATCCTCTCGACTATACTAGATTGAACTTGCATACTAGCCATCAATGCCACATTGGTAGGAAGAACTACTTCTATTCCTATTTTCTGATCTGCTAATAACTCAGGTTATGATATTAGAAAATAAGCTCCTGCTCTTCTGCTCAACTCATCTGCAACTACGTTGGCCTTCCCAGGATGATACTGCAGGTTGATGTCATAATCCACAAGTAGCTATAGCCATCTTCTCTTACGCATGTTAAGATCCTTCTGGGTAAACACATACTTAAGAATCTTGTGGTCGGTGAAAATCTTTACCCAATCTCCATACGAATAATGTATCCACAACTTAAGTGCAAAAACTACCGCTACTAATTCCAAGTCGTGAGTTGGATAATTCCTCTCATGATCACCAAGCTGACGTGACGCATAAGCTACTACCTTACCATGCTACATTAAGACGCATCCCAATCCTCTGCCGAAAGTATCACAATAAACTAAAAATCTTCCAGTCCCATCTGGAAGCGTGAGAATGGTGTAGGAACGAAATCGTAAAGCAGAATACTCTAGAGGGGGGGGGGGGGTGAATAGAGTAGGCAGCGAAATATTGCTAATTAAAAATCTCGTTAGCAGTTAGATCACAGATATAAAAATAATTACAAAGTAAATGACAGTAATAAAAAAGTGATCAGAAGGCAAACACAAACGCCGAGATTTATACTAGTTTCCCTCTTGTGAGGACTAGTCCAGTCGGAAGAACTCTAGCTTCCAGTTGAATCCACTATTGAAAAATTCTGCAAGTTTTTATACGAAGTCCTTGCAACTTCTAGAGACACGAGCTTTGATACGAAAAACTCGACCAACTTCAATTGTGAAGAGTTGTTTCTTCAATCAAGCCTCTGATTACAACCGCTCTGAAACTTCTAGACCGTACCGCACTGGCAAATCGACTAGAGGATTGTACCTGGCTTGGGATTTGAAAATAAAAGCTTTTGAGAACTCCTTGGAAGAAAATGTAAGCTTTAGAAGAGAAGAGATTAAAAATGAATTGGTGATTTGAAATGATCGAAATTCTTCTATATTTATAGTTTTTCCAAAGACAGAACTCTGACTGAATTCGGGCAGAATTCGGACAGAACTCTTAGTAACAAACCACAACTGAAGGGTGACCAAGTTCAAAATCAAACGTTCACATAACGTTCAACTTGGCCGAACTCTGGTAGAACTCTGGCCGAACTCTGGCCGAGTTCTGCTAGGGTTCTGCCAGTTGATTTTGAGAAAATCATTTTGGCTTTTTGAAAAGTCCTTCAGAAGCTTTTTGTAAAATAGGATATTTTTCAAAAACATAGGTCATTTTTAAAAGGATAGGGTGATTTTGAAAAACGATTCTGGACAACCTATTTGCTAGTACGTCATGGTGTACAATGTATTCCTAGACTCAATAAAATAAAAAATTACATTGCTTTAAAGAAAATACATTCGGAGTGGCAAACAGCTTTAGTCTTGAACATAGTAGATATCCATCGTTGAGTAGTGTCCAAAACGTCGTAGGTAAACATCTGAATTGTCTTGTATTTATATCGAGACAGAGTTTGATCAATTATTAAAACTAGGTTTGATCATGACCAATGGGCCAACAATCTCTCCCATTTTGATAATTGACAAACCTTGTCGATATAACATCTAAGTATCGATCAATTCAAAAATGTGTAATACTAGAGAAAACAAAAATTGTTCATAACCTGCATTCATGAAGATGTTAGATCCTATTCCTCCCCCGTTGTCACTTAGCAAAATAATTGCAAAAGAGAAAGCTCCCCCGCAATAAATGCATAAGTAACACACAGTGAAGAAACATAAAAAATATATATAAATATTCATCACAGGCATGGTATAAACAAAAAAATATTGTATAAACAACACAGGCATGGTATTTGTCACAGGCTGTTTATATGGAAGCATATAAAAAAGATAATGCTATAATAAAGCTGAAACAAATAAAATGCTGAGTAATAAACTAAGTGAAACGTATGCCAAACTGAGGCATAATAAAACCATGTCTATGTAGAGTCACAGATAATAACTAAAATAACGAGTGCTGATAATATCTTGGAATGTCAGAGCATTTCCAAGTAAACATAAGGCAAAATATCAGTCTCAATAAGAATAACATCTCAAAAGTCATCATCCTCATCATCATCGTCATCGGCTGCAGCGCCAGCATATCCAGATGGACCAGCTCCAGAAGTACCAGCTCCAGAAGTATGAGGAGTGGCACCAGAAGTACGATACCAATCATAAGCGTTCCCGGGCTGGAACAGAGAGTGGACCGCCTCATCATTAATGTGGTAGCCAGAAACATAAGGGTCTCGAGGTAGAGAGCTAGCTGAGTGACCCATCTGTGCAAATTTCAGATCGACGAAGGAGTTGGCAATAGCCTGGAACCGAGTTACATCACGGAACTCATGTTCCCTGGAAGTGTCAACATAGAATGACTGCATAACTGATAGGTGTTAATGAATACCCTCAAATGTCATAGGGTAGGACTGAGGAGGACCAGGTGCTGTGGGAGTAGGTGCAGGAGGAGGAGGAACAGTAGGTGGAGGAACAGTGGCAATGCTGCGATGAGAGAGTTTGAGGAACTTGGGCTCAGGGTCAAGAGCATAAGTGGATAGGTCAATGTCAAATCTCTGAAAGATGCGTGGGATGATCATCGCATAAGAGAGGTTGCGGTCTCTTCCGCGACATCTACTCATCATTGTAATGATAGTCTTTGGGACAGAAAATGGAATCCCCTTAATAATGTGATATAGAACAGAAAGCTCAAGTGCAGTGACATCATCATTGGAAGTAGATTTTGGCAGTAAAGTGGAATAGATGATGCGATGTAATTCCACTACTAAAATACAAGGTTTTAGAGACGGCACTATCCGTCGAAAATCCGTCTGTAATTCCCGTTACCGACGGATTTTCGACGGATACGGGCTGAAAAAAATCCGTCGGGAATAACCTCGTCGCTAAAACTAGCTCGTCGCTAGTCCGCCGCTCTGCGACTAATTAGCGACGAATTTCTGTTGGCAAAATAAAAACTTTTAGCGACGACGTACCGACGGCTTTCCGTCAACTACGACTGTTTAAATTTTAAATATATTCATAAAATTAGTGACGAAAAAGTTGTCGCTAAAGCGTCGCTAAACGTGTATCCGAGGGTTTCTGATACGCAATATCCGTCGCTCAAAGCGTCGCCATCCTCGACGGATTAGCGGCGGAAGAGCGACGGATAATACGTCGCCACCCTTCTGGAAATCTTCCATATATTCCAGAATATGAGCGACGGAACGTTCGTCGCTCTTCCGTCGCGTAATTTTTCTAGAAATAGGCCGACAGACAATCCGTCAGGATACCGTCGCTAACTGCAAATGTCAGTCGGTAACCCGTCGGTAATCCGTCGCTACCTACAAAAGTCTGTCGGCAAGCCGTCGGTAATCCGTCGCTAACTGAAATATTTTTGAAAAATAATTGCAGGAAAAAGACTATTCCCTGTAATATAACATATTCAGCATCCACCATACACAAATATAACATATCTGACATCCAATATATCCAACAAATATCCATATTGCCAACCCAATATATCACAACATACACAAAAAATATCCAACACAATGACCAACAAAATATCCAACACAATATCCAACACACTATTCCAACATACATAGCAAAATATCCAAACATAAACAACCCAATACAAATACGAAAGCTCAATCTGGTTGCGTTGAGACATGTACCATTCTATCAGCCACTTTGCAAAATATCCAAACATAAACAATCCAACACAATGCCTCAGAAAAGACCGCAAGTCAGACGATGAATCCTCACAGCCAGGGATCATAGTTGCGTTGAGGCATGTACCATTCTATCAGCCACTTTGCATACGAAGGCTCAATCTGGTTGAGGTCTTCTGTAGGGATAGGAGGGTCGGTCCCGATACAACTACTCTCTGATGGTGGTTTTTCCTTAACTTCAACCTTGGGAGCAATCTCTTCCCTGATGGTCATCGGTTCTTCCTTGACCTCGAACTTTGGTAACACCTCCTCCTTAACAGCCACCGGCCCTTGTTTGACGATGGAGACTTCCTCCGTGTCGGCCTCCAAGGGTTTATTGCCTCGGTCCCTTCCTCGGCTAGCAGCACCACCTCGGGGAGTTTTGGGAGCCATCTCCCTGACAACAGAAATTTTTATATAGGGTAAAGAAATTTACTCAAATTGTAAAATAAATAAGAAGTTTATCGAAATTTTCAGCCACATATGATATCTACCTCGGGGAGTCTTGGGAGCCTTCTCCTCTCCTCCACCATGGCTCTGGACCCATCTGCCCCTCCCTACTTCCCTTCTTCTTATTTGACTCTCTCAGCCACATATGATATCCAGCTCAAGTGTAGAGTCGGGGGAGAAGAAGTGGGTAGGAAGAGGAGGGGGAACCAGTACAGCCGGCGGCATGACCTGGAAGAAGTACATAGGTTTTGCTGGAGGTGCTGGTAATTTTTCCAGGATGGTGTTGAGGAGCAAGTGTAGAGTCGGCCGAAGAAAGCCATAGCTTCCTTCGGCCGACTCTACACTTGCTCCTCAACACCATCCTGGGAAAATTGCCAACACCTCCAGCAAAACCTCTGTACTTCCTTCAGGTCTTGCTGCCGGCTGTGCTGGTTCCCCCTCCTCTTCCTGTCTACTTCTTCTCCCCCGACTCTACACTTGAGCTGGATATCATATTTGGCTGAGAGAGTCAAATAAGAAGAAGGGAAGTAGGGAGGAGCATATGGGTCCAGAGCATGGATGGAAGAGAACTAGAAAGCACTGAACCTTCTTGTTATGAAAACTGTGAAGAGTAAGAAAGGAGAGGGGGGTCTTTGATTTTTGCGTTCATCATCATTAGAGGGAGCAACACCGAAAAATTTGTGATGTTGGTAGCTTGAGAGAGTAAAAATCTGTATCACAAGACTAACAGAATTACTATGTAATCATGTACTAACAAATAACCGGATGTAACTGAAAATCTTTCATAATTCATTCTAGCATACATTAGTGTGAATCATCTATGTTCTGCACATATGGTGTAGTATACATTCTTATCGAATATAGTATCTAGTATCTGAAGAATGTAACAGAATCAAGATGAACTCACATAATGTAATACTAAAACATCATCTACTACTATATAAGATATAGTGATAGGTTGTCGTATCATCATTGCCGAGGGATGAGGGTCGGAGGACAGTCAACTTTATCTACGGCTACATAGTTTCTGCCTTGCCAGTCGAATGGCTGCAGGGACTATGTCCTGATCACCATGTCGTACCGTAGATTAATGCAAATGGAGGTAGGGCTGGAGCCAAAATACAGAATCCAAAATACAAAATACAGAATCCAATCCCTGTGTTCGTCGAAAATACAAAAACAAAGATTGACACACAGTTCTAATTCATATATATTTTAAGTGTGAGAACGGATGGCTCAGAACACAACCCAAAGTTCATTCTAGCATACATTAGTGTGAATCATCTATGTTCTGTACATATGGTGTAGTATACGTTCTTATCGAATCTAGTATCTAGTATCTGAAGAATGTAACAGAATCAAGATGAACTCACATAATGTAATACTAAAACATCATCTACTACTATATAAGTTATAGTGATAGGTTGTCGTATCATCATTACCGAGGGATGAGGGTCGGAGGATAGTCAACTTTATCTACGGCTATATAGTTTTTGCCTCGCCAGTCGAATGGCTGCAGGGACTATGTCCTGATCACCATGTCGTAGTCCAATACAATCCAGAGATTGACACAGTACCAATTCATATATGTAGTCCAATACAAATAGTCTAATACAAAAATAACCCAATACAAATAGTCCAATATAAATAAGTTTAGTAATAGCTAATGAGAACCACGCAGCTCACGCAAACGCTCAGTGATACGATCACGCAACTACCTCGAATAAGTAGGATCGACTGCATGAATGGAACTCCCGGTCTCACTAGCTACCGGTGCCACTTCCTCCTTAACAGTAGGAGGAGCCACCTCAGCATTCAGTATTTTCCTCAAACGACGTGCCGCTCCTCGGGTCATGGGTGACATCTGGTAAGATCGAGAAATGAAAAGAGAATGTGGCTACTGTCATGAAGAGAAGGAATATTAGTTGGTGTCAGTTCTACAATCTGTGAGGACATGGGTACTGTTTTGAGTGTTCAGTTGTATGAGTGTCTTGTGTTGGTGTCTTTGAATCTGTAAAATGAGGGTATATTATGAGTTAGTATTTTATTAGCAATTCGGATACATGAGTTAGAGAGGTCAGTAATCCAAGTATCAGAGTTAGTGATCAGTTGTATGAGATTAGAGGATGGAGCACTTGAAGCTTGGAGATTTTTTAGATCTTGGAGCCATTTTTATTAGAAATCCATCCCCCAATAGGTATATGCATTGTAAACCCTCTAAATTGCATTAAATAGTGTAGATGCATCAAATACCCCCCACCCCCTCCCCTACTCCGCCGGATAGCTAGGGGTGTAAAATGGACAAAGTAGTCCGTTGTCCGTACGTGTGCGGCTCGATAAATGGTTCGACCGCGGAACGTCCGATTCATTAACGAACAAAACTTGGACATTTTTTTTGGTCCGATTAAAAATCGAACCCGGACACGATCATATCCATGTCCGGTCCGAATTCGTCCGCGAATAGTCCGATAGTGGAGACTCCTTTTGGTTTTGTATCAATTATGTCAAAATATTTTGGTTTTGCATCAAGTTTTTGTTGTTCCGTCTCGATTTTTGTTATCATTTTACTATTGTTTGTTGTATTCTATAACCTTCAATTGTATTTTCTTTCAACTAGATTTTTTGAACCAACTATTAAGGTATCTTGATAAAATAATAACTTTTGGTAATATATTTAATTTGTCCGCGGACCATCTGATTGAATTAACAAACAGTGGTTGTCCGTGTTCGTCCGGCCCGAACTTGAACAATAAACTGTCCGTGTCCGTCCGTACGAACTCATTTTCAATAACGGACCGAACACGGACAGTGGACTGTCCGTGTCCGTCCAGTCTGTTTACACCCCTACAGACAGCAAACCCCCCTCGCCCTCCCACACCCCCCCGACAGCAAACTCCCACCCCACCCCCTCCTCCCCCGACAGCAAACACCCACCCCCCTCCCCTCACCCCCCGACAGCGAACACCCACCCCCTCCCTCTCACCCCCGTCCCCCTCACCCCGCCCCGCACCTAACACCATCCACCCCCCGCCCCCCTCCCTCTCCCCATCACCGTCGGCCCCTACGACAGCCGGCCCACCCCCCACCCGAAACCCTATCCCTGCCCCGAAACCCTAAACCCTAAACCCTACCCTGCCCCCCGCCCTCAACAACCTCCTCCCACCCTGCCGGCCCCCCCACCAACCCGAAACCCTAAACAGAGAGAGAGAGAGAGAGAGAGAGAAGGGGAGAGAGAGAGAGCATACCTGAGAGAGATATCCCGTCGGAGAGAGCTTCGCCGGAGAATTTGACCCGTCGGAGAGAGCTCGCCGGAGAGAGAGAGAGAGAGGGAGAGAGAGGGAGAAGAGAGAGTTTTTTTGGAGGGAATGAAAAATTCCCCCTTTTCCCCCGTCGGTCAATTTAAGTTAGGTTACAGTATTTAGCGACGGATTACCGACGGATAAATCCGTCGGTAGGTAGCCGCTAAATACTAACTAGATTACCGACGAAATCTCCGTCGCCACATGGACGCTAATTTAGCGCGCCATTTATTTCACATTTTGCCGCCATAATATGCGACATATTAGCGACGGACATGAATCTGTCGCTAAAGTTTTGTCAAATTAGCGACGGACGTGCGACCGATTTTGACACAAAAAAACTAAAAAAATATCCATTACTTTCTGACGGTAGCCAGTCACAAGGTAGTCGCGAGGCCATCGCTACGGCTGACGGATACGATCCGTCGCTAATCCTCCGTCGCCGATTTGCTGTATTTTAGTAGTGTTCGTAGTTAAACAAGTTCAAGTTATTGGCCTTGAACTTTCCATGACGAGCACGTGCGGGCGCACAAAGCTCATTCTTAAAACTAACGAGAGTCGTACCATCGGGGAAATCGAAATCAATGATGTCATCGAGCGGGGCACCTTCGTTTGGAATACCAAGGATTTTCGCTAACGTTTCATCAGTAAACTCAATATCTATCCCTCCGACACGTGTTCTCGCGGCAAAATTGTCTAACACGAAATTACAATAAAATAATCTAATGGCATTATTAGCTATAGAGAATTGTAAAGAAACAAAGTGTTGTAACCCTAATGCCTCAAAATAAGGACGGTGGTCGGGAAAGACAGTCCACTTGATCGGTGATCCGGTACAAATAGTACGTATAATGAAATCGACATACCACAATAGGGCTTGGTCGGGAGTTTTGAAGTAAAACTTGTCCGATGCACCGTCATCCGATTGGACCGAAGAAAAGAGAGAATCCGTATGCGGATCCGAAGACGATGCCTCTTCACTGGCATTGGCCTTCTTTCTCTTGAAAGAATTGAATCCCTTCGGCGTTCTATCCCAAAATCTAGAAACTCTAATAATTAAAAAGTGGAGGAGAGAAGGAATTATACCTTCCGAGAGTTGGATATGCTGTAGAGGACAAAATTCTCCGCACGAATCCAAAGTTTGGACGAAGATCTCTACGCGGATTGGAAGAACAAGGTGGAGAAGAGCTAGGGTTTTTGGGGCGCTGTTGCTGCTGTTTGATGTAGTTTGGAAGAATAAAGAAGATGGGGGCCTCGGGTTCTGGCTGGTACATATATATACCCAGCCGAACTCTGGCCGAATTCGGACCGAACTCGGGTCGAATTCGCCAAGGGTTGCCAGGCTATATATGTGTAAGAAAAATAACAATAGGCCATATCTTTTTTATTAATTCGTTTCAAATATTTAATTCAGAGTTTAGTAATTTTAAATCTCAATCATAATATAATTAATATTATTTTATAAATTAATATTCTTTACTCAGTATCTGTTTCAGATTAGCTGTAGGAGTACTGTCCCAGCTAATGGAGGTTCACCGGAGAACTCTTAAGTACCGCTTTGCTTCGACCGTAGTCGTGGTGACAGACAGACTCTTTTTAGGCTTGTCTCGAAAACATTTATTGAGTATCGAATAAATTAATTAACAAAATAAAATTAATTAATATTATTAATATCTAAAATTCCTAATTCTCGACGTAATTAATTGAAACGATCTTCTGCTAGAGATTTTATGAGTATGTCAGCTAATTGATTCTGTGTGTCTATGTATACAAGGTCTATATCTCCATTTTGTTGATGATCTCTAAGAAAGTGATGTCTAATCTCGATATGTTTAGTACGAAAGTGACATACTGGATTCTTAGTCAAATTAATAGAACAAGTGTTGTCACAGAAAATGGGTGTGTGTAAAATGCAATCCATAGTCTTCTAAAGTTTGTTTTATCCACAAAATTTATGTACAACAACGTCCTGCGGCGATATACTCAGCTTCGGTTGTTGATAATGCGATAGAATTTTGCTTCTTACTGAACCAAGAGACTAGAGCTTTTCCTAGGAAATGACATGTGCCGCTAGTGCTTTTTCTATCTACTTTGCATCCGAAAAAATCAGCATCAGAATAACCGGTTAGGTCAAACAACGGGGTTTTGGGATACCATAAGCGGACAGAAGAAGTGCCTTTAAGGTATCGAAAGATACGCTTAACTGCGCACAGATGTGATTCCTTAGGATTAGCTTGAAAGCGTGCACATAAGCAAATACTAAACATAATGTCTGGTCGACTAGCAGTTAAATATAGCAAGCTATCGATCATACCTTGATACTTACGTATGTCGACGGGTTTGCCTTGTTCATTAATATCAAGCTTGGTTGAAGTCGCCATTGGAGTGCTAAGTGGCTTGACTGCTTCTATGTCGAACTTCTTTAATAGATCCTTTGTGTACTTTGCTTGATTTATGAACGTCCCATTGTTGGTTTATTTGATTTGCATTATGAGAAAGAATTTTAGCTCTCCCATCATGCTCATCTCAAACTCATTCTACATACACTTTAAAAAATTTTGACAAAGAGATTCATCAGTAGATCCAAAAATAATATCATATACATAGACTTGAATCAAAAGAATATTATTATTCAAAGATTTTATAAACAAAGTAGTGTCAAACTTTTCCTTTGAAAAATCGTTATCAAGCAGAAAAGAGCTTAGACGATCGTACCAAGCACGAGGGGCTTGTTTCAAACCGTATAAGGCTTTCTTCAACTTGAAAACATATTCAGAAAATTTGAAATCAGTAAAACCAGGAGGTTGAACTACATAAACTTCTTCTTTTATAAAACCATTTAAAAATACGCTTTTGACATCCATTTGAAATAACTTAAAATTATAAAAATATGCAAATACACATAACATGCGAATGGATTCTAATCTCGCAACTGGGGCATAAGTCTCATCGTAGTCGATACATTTTTCTTGATTGTATCCTAGAGCTACGAGTCGAGCCTTAGTCACTAAACCATTCTCGTTCAGTTTATTTCGAAATATCCATAGGGTGCCAATGACCGGACGATCAATAGGCTTGGGAACAAGTTCCCAAACTTGATTCCGTTCGAATTGGTTTAATTCATCTTGTATAGCATTTAACCAAAAATTATCACTACATGCTTCATCAATATTTTTGGGTTCAAACTGCGAAACAAAAGCAACACAAGAAGCTATATCTTTATTCGAGGAACGAGTACTTACACCCTTGGTAATCTCACCAATTACCAAGTCCTTTGGATGATTAGCCAAGAATCTCATCTCTTTCTGTGTAATCTCAAGATTGCTAGTTCCGGCTTCTTTGCTTAGAGGTTCATCTGATGCCTGATGTGATGGTTCTGCATCTTTGTGTGAAGGTTTTACAGTAGCTGTACTTGGTGTAATTATGTCTTCATTTTCATCATCGTCTAAGTGTTGATTTAGTTCATCAAACTTGACATTGATAGATTCTTCGATGATCATGGTTCTTTTGTTGAAGACTCTGTATCCTTTGCTCTTTGCTGTATAACCTAAAAATATACCTTTATCGGCCTTTTTATCAAATTTACTCAAATTATCTTTAGTTTTAAGAATAAAACATTTACAACCAAAGATCTTGAAATATAAAACATTTGGTGTTCTATCAAACCATAGTTCATAGGGAGTCTTCTTCGATATAGGTCGAATTAGAACCCTATTAAGAATATAGCATGCTGTATTGACAGCTTCGGCCTATAAGTATCTAGGTAGACTAAACTGATTTAACATTACTCTAGCCATTTCAGATAGAGTCCTGTTCTTACGTTCCACAACTCCATTTTGTTGCGGAGTCCTAAGGCAAGTGTAGCTCCCCTTCATGAAAATTTTGAAATAATTTTTTATTTTTATTTATTTAAATAGGGATTTTTAGAATTTTATAAATAATTATTTAGTTAATTATTACGATAGATGATTTTAGCCATGGATGAGTTTTGAAGTACCAGACGACTAGGAATCATGGTACGGATAGTGCAGTGGCGTGCTTTGACTAGAGTTTAGCCATGGTAGGGGAATGCCGAGCCATATGAGTGTCCTAACTAGGAAAACCAGGCAAAGTTATAGTATAACTATTATAAATAAGTTTAATTAATTATTATTAGATTTATTGACTTTGTAGGAACCCGGTTGAACCAAGTTACTCCGAACTGGGCCGAACCAAATCTAAGCCCAGGTAGGCATGTAGTGGGACCAAGTACGGCCTTGTAGACATGTTTGGTAAGTGCAAGTATTTTTGTATATATTTTTGGAATTGGCAATTATTTTCTAAGAATATTTGTTATAGGTAGATTATAGGTATTATTATTAAATAGTGTTTTACAAAAAATTTATGATCTTCTGGAGCCAGATAAGTAGTGTGCATAATGTATCATCAGAAACGACTTTTGGGCTATTTAATTGTTATTTATTATCATTAATACTACTTTGTTGTTATTAATTGTTAACGAATTATATTTATTAAATCATTTATTATATAAATGATATATATATCTATATATATATATGTGTGTATATAGATTATATATGTGAATATGTAGATAAATATAATATATGTGTGTACGTATACGTATATATAAATATTTACATAAGTGTATGTGTATGTATATATAAAATATATTATATGTATGTCTGTATGTGTACGTATATATAAATATGTATACATGTATGTGTATAGATATAAATACTCGTATATAAGTATATGTACATATATAAATATATGTATATATGTATATATAAATACATATAAATATATGTATAGATATAAATACTCGTATATATATATATATATATATAAATATATATATATATATATATATATATATATATATATAAAATATATATATATATATATATATATATATATATATATATATAATATATATATATATATATATATAGTTTTAGATATATAGAGTAAATAAATATATTATATATACGTGTATTTGTGTGTATGTATATAAATATATACATAATAGCTAACAAAACAATTAGCAAATCCCAAGCCAACCCAGACCGGCCATTCAGAATGGCCGGCTAAACAATCAGCCCAGTTGGGCCAGCGTGCCACAGGCCCAGCAAGTCTTCCCTGTTCCCAGCAACAAAACCCGAGCCAGGACTCTGTTTCCACGCAGCAATGGAAGGGATTTTGGAGACTTCTCAAGTTTAAATCTTGAATAAGGATCAACCAAATCAAAGCAAATTTGGTGCAGCATAATCTAGATTAGTTTCTCCTCCATATCAAACCTAATATCGTGTATACCCGAGCCTAATCCTGAGAGAAAATCCGATGGAAAATAGAGAAAAGAGGATACTAAAAGAGTTCGAGAAGGAAGAACTCGAGGAAACCCAAATCGCTCGAGCACGCAAATACCCAGGGATACTCTCCACCCCTGGACGACCGCACGTGCCACCCTGTCTGGCCATAGGCACCACCGCAGGGACGTCGACAACTACCTGAAGCAAGGCACGCTCCGGCGCTGTGCATCAGTCCAGTTCTGTTCCCAACTTCCAGGTGATGCCTTTCCTTCATCTTGCCATGTTATTTCGAACCAATTGGTTCATTACGATCACAATATATACGTCTCCAACTCCTGTCTTTTAGTTTCTTTTTAAATAGAAGGGATCGATAGAAAAATAGGGCCAAAGTTCCCGAAAAACTTCTCAGAAACAGAACATATAGGACAGTCTAACCCCCCTTTGGGAAGGCGATTTGCAGCCAATCCATCGACCGATTTGGAAATCCATTTGAATAGGTTTATAGAAAACATATAGGAGATCAAAACCTATTTTGTATTTTTGAAATTCATTAATTGTGCATGATGAAATCAGTTTCTAAAAATTACAAAAAACTTGTTAAAACTGTTTTCGAAAACATAGAAAACCCTCCGATACGACGTGCGTCCCGCCAATCCGGACGACGTGGTCGCGAACCGAAAGTATCGAAAAGTGTGTAACAGCTTCATGGTCGTGTGGGCTTTGACGAAATTCAAATTGGTCGCGTGTGCACGACGAATTTGATGCGTATCCGTCGAAATTTACCGTATCGGTCTCTGTACAAATTTCCCAATTACTTTGTGCACGTTCGTCAGATTGAGACAAAACTTGGGCCAACAGGACCGTATCATTTTTTTGGTCCTGTATGCCAAGCTTGGTCCGATTCTGAGATAGTTGATCGGATCGCCGTTCTGCGGGTCCTACGGTCCAATTCAACGGACGATTTTGTGCACGGCCCACCGAAATCCAAAATTGGACATACCGTTTGGTTTATATCATCAAACTGGATCTATAGACATATAGATTGATGACTTTAGAGACCATTGACCTTGGCACGCTTTTCGGTGCAAAGCGGGTCCAACGGCGGACATTATTTTTGTCCAAAATTACTGTTTTGCCCCTGTGTCCAGAATTGGACTTAAGGACAGGCAATCCTAGCTAATTTGACTATTCTGAGAATGTTGGTAATGTTTGTTTCAGCTTTTGGAGACAGTTGTGATGATTTGGACTCATTGGCTTACCAGTTGATGGTATATTGTCAGTTCTTCGTGCTACCACCAGGCAAGTATACCTTGCCTCCCTCTACAGTTTATTTTCATGCTTATAGTACACCTGTTGTAGTATGTTATCTTTACTTACCTTAGTTGTTATAGATTTATATGATACCGCGTTTACCAGTTTATTGTCTTGCTTGTATATCAGTATTTCATGACTTGATAGTATAGTTATACCAGGCTTGTTTACGTCATGGATGATGCTAGAGTTGTCCTTACCGGTGTCATGACTGAGTTGTACCATGTCTTCACCTGTATCTTGGCTGAGTCATGTCTGCAAGTATGTGTGAGTGAACTGCTATTCTTTTGTCTTTTCCACAACCTGCGAGTCCACACACGGGACGAGGGTTGTCCGTTTGCACCTGCGAGTCCACACACGGGGCGAGGGTGACTTGTCTTGAAACTGACATGCGAGTCCACATTCAGGGCAAGGGTTGGTATTCTATTTATCTTTCAGCAGTTCATTTATGCATACTTGATCCCGTATCCGTGTTCATAGCTATCTGTCAGTAGCCACATGTTAGTCTCATGTCTAGTTCCTGTTTATACCCTAGTTATATTATGGCATGATTAAACTGTTAGATAGGCATGTTTTATGTATCTTGCTAGTCCTCTGAGGACCTAGTGATCTCTTTAGGTTTAGCGACTACAAGGAGTTAGTTAGCAGACCGGGACGGTAGAGGATTGCGATGTATGATACAGGTATTTGCTTGTGATATTTTTTTATTATCCTCTCGTGCTTTTATATTCCGTGCCATGTTATATTCTGCTTATTTTATAGACTCATATCATTCTTGGAGTCTAATCGGACAATATGCTAATGGGCTGCAGACCATGACCCATAATTGTTCATTCTTGTTTTATTTTGATTCTTGTGGATTGAGATACAGTTTAGATTAGACATGATACCTGTGAACTTGACAGCTTATACATACTCGAGTCGGGCTGGAGTCCGCTCAATACGTAGCTGGCTTGCTCACTTGCTCGCGTTGGAAAAGCGGGTGCGGGTCGTGACAGCAAGAGAATTCATGCAGATAACCGTGTGTGTCACAAAATTGCTTGAATTCTGCATTCTCAAATTTGCCGCCATGATCACTATGAATGCGAGTAATCATGAACCCTTTTTCATTCTGTACTTTCTTGTAAAAGGTGATGAATTCTGATAATGCATCGTTCTTGCGTGCAAGAAAATAAACCAATATATATCTAGAAAAATTATCTACAATGACAAATGCATATAACTTACCACCTAGACTAGCAATTCTACTTGGTCCAAATAAGTCCATATGCAACAGTTGTAAAGGTCTAGTGGTACTTACAGCGTTCTTGGATTTGAATACGGATTTGGTAGCTTTGTTCTTTTCATATTCACTACATACCGTATCCTTCTTGAAAGAAATATCCGGTAAGCCGCGTACCAACTTCTTTTTAGATAGTCTTAAAATTGTATCCATGTTTGCATGACCGAGTCTCATATGCCATAGTTGACTCTCAACGCTTTTGGCCATCAAACATCTACCTGCTTTGTTAGCATCTTCCAAAAAGTAGAAAACATATATGTTGTCTTCCCTAATACCTTCAAATATAGTACTACCAGATAAACTATCAACTATAGTACATTTATCTTTTACGAAGTTAATACCATAACCGTGATCAACTAAATGGCTTATGCTGAGCAGATTATGTTTTAACTCGGTAACTAGACAAACATCTTTAATCACTGGATAGGGAGCCTTACCAATGTCATCGATACCGATTATGTACCCTCTTAAATTATTACCGAAGGAGACGTATCTTTCTTTATTCCTCTTTGACAGTGTTGCGAATAATGAAGCTTCACCGGTCATGTGTCGTGAGCAACCGCTGTCAAGGATCCATTTGCTCCTAGCATGTGAAGGGCGTCCCATCTACAAAATAATTTGCAGATGAAACTCTTGGTACCCATTTCTTGTAGGGTCCTGACTGGTTAGTTTTTGGTATCCATGCATAAATATTTAATTCTACTAACTTTCTGATTCAACATGCAGAAGATATATGACCAATGAGGCCACAATAATGACATTTAGCATGTTGAGTGTTGAAAGTAGTGTGAGGTGCATGATTGGTAGGTTTTGGTTTTCTTGTATAGAAGAATGCATGCGTATTAGTCTTCTTGGGCATAGTTTTGGTATGGTTTGGTCTGACAGTGTTGGGCGTATTCCGATGATTCGGTAATTGACACGTGTTAGAATAGGAAGCAGCAACTTCAGGCCGTTTTCCTAAACTAATTTCTAACTTTTTGGAAGTGTCATATAATCTAGTATAGTCAGATGTGAGTGATTCTAATCTGACATGTGCACACTGGAGACTCTTTCTTTCCTTAGATAGGTCTTCCTTTAACTGGATAATAGTTTGATCTTTTTCTTCGGATAGCTTAACAGTCTCGTGTAACAACAACTTAATAGAAGAAAGGTCACCAGACTCATTTGAAGAGTCATTATCTCTAACATGATCTAGTAGGTCGGTATGTCTTCCTATTTCACCTTTATACTCTTTGAGTACCTTCTTAGAGGTTTTATATTTACTATGCAGTTTCCTGTAATCATTTAGCAGGTCACTGAAAGCCTCTCCTAGTTGCTCAATGGTAAAATCATCATAAGGGTCAAATAGAGGATTAGTGATTACCTGATCGCAAGCCATCAAGCATACATTTGCAGCGTCATCTGATTGTTCGTCTTCTGAGTCGCTGGCTTCACTTTCATACCATATGCTTGTGTTGGCGTACTTCCTTGATGTAGATTTCTTTATGTAGCCTTTGTCATATTTGCTGCTTTTCTTTGATGATGATGCTGTTGGAGAGTCTTTCTTCATGTGTCCTTTCCTCTTGCATCCGTAGAAAATATGATCTTCCTCGTTGTTGTTGTTGCTGTCTTTTGTTCTCCTGTTAAATCTCATGAACTTCTTAAATTTTCTTACCAGAAGAGCTTGATATTCAGAGTCGGAGTCGCTGTCATCAGAGTTGCCTTCGACAGTTCTTCTATGTTGAGCCTTGAGAGCGATCGACTTCTCTGACTTCTCCTTTGGTGTAGCATCTTCAAAGTCTTGAAGTTCTAACTCGTGAGTGAGTAGCTTACCCATGAGTGTTTCCAGAGACATTGTTGAGAGGTCGTTCCCTTCAATGATTGCTGTAGCTTTTGGAATCCAGTTCTTTGTGAGAGCTCGTAGAAGTTTGCGAATCTTCTCATGGTTACTGTAATCCTTGCCTAGTGAAGACAAAGGATTTACAATATCCAAGAATCTTGTAAACATCTGAGTGACTGATTCACTTGGCTTCATTTTGAACGCCTCATACTCCTGAGTAAGTCTGCTGATCTTTGACTCCTTGACTTGTGTTGTTCCTTCGTGGGTTACTTCGAGAAGTTTCTACACTTCGTTTGATGTTGTGCAAGTAGACACCCGATTGAATTCAGTTATGTCTAAAGCACAAAATAAAGCATTAATAGCACGTGCGTCAAGACTGGCCTTTTTCTTTTCCTCCTCTGTATATTTGTCATGGGGTTTTTCAACTAAAACACCATCAACATTAATACGAAGGGGCTTTTTATAGCCATCAATAACTACAGACCATAAGTCAAAATCAAGAGATTTCAGAAAGAAACTCATACGTATTTTCCAATAAGTATAATTAGTGCCGTCAAACAGTGGAGGTCTGTTTGTGGCTTGGCCTTCACTTGTGAATTTCACAGTTGCCATGTGTAATGTTGTGATCTATATAACAATTGAATATAACTGTAATTTTACCTTCCTTTACCTGTATAACCTTCTCTGATACCAATTGTAGGAACGAAATCGTAAAACAAAATACTCTAGAGGGGGGTAAATAGAGTAGGCAGCGGAATATTGCTAATTAAAAATCTCGTTAGCAGTTAGATCACAGATATAAAAATAATCACAAAGTAAATGACAGTAATAAAAAAGTGATCAGAAGGCAAACGCAAATGTCGAGATTTATACTGGTTTCCCTCTTGTGAGGACCAGTCCAGTCGGAAGAACTCTAGCTTCCAGTTGAATCCACTATTGGAAAATTTCGCAAGTTTTCATACGAAGTCCTTGCAACTTCTACAAACGCGAGCTTTGATACGAAGAACTCGACCAACTTGAATTGTGAAGAGTTGTTTCTTCAATCAAGCCTCTGATTACAACTGCTCTGAAACTTCTAGACCGTACCGCACAGGCAAATCGACTAGAGGATTGTAACTGGCTTGGAATTTGAAAATAAAAGCTTTTGAGAACTCCTTGGAAGAAAATGTAAGTTTTAGAAGAGAAGAGATTGAAAGTGAATTGGTGATTTGAAATGATCGAAATCCTTCTCTATTTATAGTTTTTCCAAAGACAGAACTCTGACAGAATTCGGGCAGAATTCGAACAGAAATCTTAGTAACAAACCGCAACTGAAGGGTGACCAAGTTCAAAATCAATCGTTCACATAACGTTTAACTTGGCCGAACTCTGGCCGAGTTCTGCTAGGGTTCTGCCAGTTGATTTTGAGAAAATCATTTTGGCTTTTTGAAAAGTCCTTCAGAAGCTTTTTGTAAAATAGGATATTTTTCAAAAACATAGGTCATTTTTAAAAGGATAGGGTGATTTTGAAAAATATTCCGGACAGCCCATTTGCCAGTACGACATGGTGTACAATGTATTCCTAGACTCAATAAAATAAAAAATTATATTACTTTAAATAAAATACATTCGGAGTAGCAAACAGCCTCAGTCTTGAACATAGTAGATATCCATTATTGAGCAGTGTCTAAAATGTCGTAGGTAAACATCTGAATTGCCTTGCATTTATATCTAGACAGAGTTTGATCAATTATTAAGATCAGGTTAGATCATGACCAATGGGCCAACAAATGGGGGCCATCATCATTCCTTGCTTCAACTTCTCAAATAAACTCTGACACTGCTGTCCAAGCAAACTGCACATCCTTGCGGGTCAACTACGTCAATGGTGCTGAAATTCGAGTAAAGTCTGATACAAACCGCCGGTAATAGCAGCCAATCCTAGGAAATCCGTAACTTCTGCGATGGTTCTGGGTTCTGGCCATATCTTTATATCCACTATCTTCTAGGGGTCAACTTCCACTATACCTCTGGTGATGATGTGACCTAAGTACAAAATACGATCAAGCCAAAATTTGTACTTGCTAAACTTTGCGTACAACTGGTGCTCCCTAAGAATCTGAAGAAGTACACGGAGATGCCATCTATAAACACTATCACGAACTGGTCCAAATAGGGCATGAAGATACGATTCATGAGGTCCATAAATACCGCTGGCGTATTGGTCTCTTACTCTGATCTGATGGTATCCTGATCGCAAGTCAATCTTCGAGAATACTGTAGCTCCTCTGAGTTAATCAAATAAATCATCTATCCTTGGTAGGGGATATCTATTCTTGATTGTTACAAAGTTCAAGGTACGATAATCAACACATATAGTGCCCCGTCCCTACATCGTGCCCCGTTCTCCGTCCACGGGGTGCGTGAGAAAGGAAGATTGTCGCTATAGATTCAGTCGGGACCGATAGGTCGGGATCGATCGAGTCGATCGAATGGGAACGCTTGAATTAAGATCTATTCCCCATTATGGAATGGCTTCTTCGGAACCAAGTCTCATATTCAGCGGGTTGTGCCTCAAGAATTGACTCTGCGGCTGAGTCGAAAGAGACCTTCCGTTGCTCTGCTTTTTCCGCCGCTTGCGTTGGTTTTGGCTTTGTTTTCTGAATGCGTTTTCGTAAATGTTTTCGATGGTTTCATGGCTTGCATTTCGAACTCGCATTTTCTATCGAACTTCTTGAATAATATAGTGTTCTAATCGGTTGCTTGTACGATTTTAGGTAATCGCGTAGACGACGTCTAGCACGACCAGCAAGTTCTCTCGCCTGAAGTAAACTCAAGGTGAGTGGCTGACCCTTCTCTTCTCGACCCCCTTCTTAGGCAAAATCGATAGTGTTGTTGCGAATGAAAAGATAAATGCAAGTGCACGAACACGAATGAATGAGCAAGTTTTCAAAGAAAAGGTAGGCTATGTCTTAACAACTAAAAACATGTCTTTGTACGGTCATGGACAACTTGTCGACAAGGTGAGCATTTTTCCGTACGGTAACCCGAGGCCATGGGACCGTTGCGGCCGAAAAAGGAAACAAGTAATTAGCTGTGCTGGGCACGAGTTAGGCGAGGACTTACAGCGGGGCTCGCTACTCACGCTGAAAGAACCTCGTCTAACAAAAGCTAGAGGAGTCCACGATGGCTCAGGGAGCCAGTGACCATCCACACAAAATTTTGCACTTGGTATGAAAATGATAATAATTGACAAGAAAGAACATGGTAAGTTTCATAAGGCGCGGCGCGGTCCGCCACGGGTAAGTTCAACATAAATTTCATTATGCTTGTCATTGCTCGCTTGAAATTCATTAGTATGGTTAGAAACATTCATGAACTAAGTCATATAAACTCTTCAACCAAATAAGAGCTTGGAACTTAATTTACCATGCACCAGTACAAAGTATAATATACTGATCCTCGCTCTCCACGCAGCTACCCCGAACCACGAAGGGCGTGCCACTTAAAAGCTTAAGGCGACGTGAACCCTTTTGAAGCCTCGTCCGTGTGTTCAAGGCTTGTTTCTGGATTCCTTTTGAAGGAGACCCCGCACTCAGTCCAAAAGAAAAGATGGCGACTCGACTTCCCGCGATAGTAGGTGGAAAATGTGTAATAGTTTTTGCTTGTAAAAAGGGGATGTAATATATGGAACGACTATCTCATCAGCGTTCATTTTGTAAATTGAGTCATGTTGTAGCCCGCGCGGCAATGATTGTAATGGAGTCAATGTAAATGAAATGTTAATATCAATGAAAAGTCTACTTCTATTTCAAATGTGTCAATTAATTTCTCTACGTACTCTAACTTGATGTTGTGTTTCGGATGACCTTATGACTACGCCTTATTCGATCGCAACTTAGGTTCGTACGGCATTCTGCCCGGAGGACGACTATTGATTCTACGGAATCGGGACATGACATAATGGTATCAGAGCACGACTTTACATCCTTTGGCCTCGCTTCTAGAGTTTCAAACCTTTGACCTCGCATCGATGAGATAAGTTGTTCCATATAATGAGTCTGTAATAAATTGAGACTGATGCGTTTGCCTTCGTATTGCAGAAGTACCGGAACCTACGGCCGAGCAAGAACAGAGCGCTTCTAGCGGCTCTAGTAGTTCGCATCGTTCGCGAGCCGGACCTTCTAACGATACCATCGAAAGGATGCTGCGCATGATGGAGGCGCAGTGGAACTAGTCCGAGAACCGACATCAACAGACAGAGGAACGATAGGCCCAGTTCGAAGCTCGCTTCGACGCACATACCAAACTTCAACAAAAGCAACTGGATACCCTACAGCAGATTGTACAGACAATGGCGGCCAACAAACATTCTGCGACTGCGTCTACCGTCACCGTACCTACTGCCACCGTGCCGACGATCCAACCCATTAAAGTCGATACGGAGGAGCCCGAGCGTCAACCAGCGGCACCAAAAAAGTACAACTTTGAAGTGTCAGAATTCAAGAAGGCGTGCCGTACTTCCTTCAGCGGTATCGAAGGCCCTTCCATGGCGATCGACTGGTTGGAAGAGCTGGAAGATCACTTCGAGCTCCTCGACATTGAAGAATCAAAGCAAGTCGCCTGCGCACAACTTCAACTACGGTTGAACGCACACGACTGGTAGGCCGTGCGCAAGCGAGCGATCCGACCGGACAACACCACCGTGCCGATCTCTTGGGCAACGTTCTGCAAAGCTTTTGAAGTCCAGTACCTTCCGTCAGCCGTTCGTCAAGCGAAGGAAAATGAATTCATGCAGTTGAAGCAAGGGAGCCGGACAGTGGAACAGTATGCCACAGAATTCAACATGTTGTCTAAATTTGCTAGTGAGTTTCTGCCTACAGAGGACTGCCGTGTGCGACGGTTCGAAGTGGGTCTGCGACACTCTATCGGTGCGCATGTCGAGGTCTCGAAGTACAAGATCGTGGGCGAGGCTCTGAATCACGCTCTCCGCCTTGAGAACCTACATCCTTCCGGTGCTGACGACGTTGTGCGCCACTCCAATCACAAACGTCCTAGCTATACGGGAGGTAACAACTATGCGTCAAAGCATCTAAATAACGGCGGCTACAAGGGTGAGAAAATGATACCTAAGTGCACCAACTGCGGGCGACTTGGACACCGTGATAGCCACTGTAATTACCGCAATATTGATTGTTTCGCTTGCGGACAGAGGTGTCACATGGTTCAAAACTGTCCAATCTTTCGTCAGACTCGTAACGCCCCGCCACAATAATACCGTCAAGAGAATCGAGGACAGGCGCCCCGACTTCCTCCGCCCACTCAACCCGCACCGCAAAGTGGCCAAGACCGTTGCCCCAACACTCAGGGTCGCGTCTACGCCATGACTCGAGACGAAGTGCTGGCATCAGATACAGTAGTGTCAGGTATACTAAAATTCAAGAATGTGCCTGCTCGTGTGTTATTTGATTCAGGCACTTCGTATAGTTTTATATCGGCGGATTTTGCCGCCGAGCACAAATTTCCTGTAATATCATTAGATCTCGATCTTAGCGTATGTAACACCCAGTTTTTCAAATGAGGGTAATTTTGAAATTTTGTAATTCTAATTGAATTTAATATATATTATTTGGAATTTAATGTATTACTAAGAATGGTGTGATTTTAATATTTATTTAATTGATTGCCATGTATTGTGATTAGCCTAACTTGGTTTGGACCCAACCTAGATTAGTTATAGCTAGTCTTAGCTAACCATGGTTAGTGATAGTTAGTATTAATTATATTTATTAGAATTTTCAGTAATTTTTAGTATATTTGATTTGGTGCTATTTTAGACTTTGACTAGTGTTGACTTAGGAGACTGTCCTAGAGGCTAACCTAGGTCATGACTACTTGGTTAGGTTAAGTAACCCTAGCTTGACCCAAGTTAGTGACATCAAACCCATTAGAATTATTTTGGAGAAAATAGGATTTGAATTGATTAAGAAATGGCTTGTGATTTCACAAGTCATGATTATGACTTAAAGCCTTAGAGGCCCAACCCAACCTAGTACAACCCTAACCCTAGTCCAATAGCCCATGGCCGGCCACCTAGTCACTCCCCCTCTATTTAATGCTCCTAGGAATTAGGGCTAGCCTCCCTTAGAATTATTTTCCAAGTTTTAGAAAGAGGTGAGTCTCCATCTTCTTTAATCCATAGAAATTCCATTTCAATTCATTTTCCCCCCAAACCAATTACAATAGGACCTAAATTTATTGTTCTTGCTGTTGGTATTAAGTAATTTTAGGGAGTAAACAATTTGAAAGAGTTTTGGTGGTTTGAGGATCCTCTCATTTGGGGCTTTTGCTGTATTTCTAATCCCTAGGTAATATTCTAATCTACACTATGTAATTACTGTTTATTTGCATATCTAGGATGCCCTAGGCCTAACCTAACTGTAGGACTAGCTAACCCTAGAATTCGAGTCCATTATGTATCCGTATCGGACACGTATCATCCCATGTTTATAGGTGTTCGACGAAATACCCCAAAGGGTGTTTCGACCTGATTTTAGGAATGTAATTGAATAGGAAAATATGTTTTGACCTCGCTTATGATATTCCTGTGTACTGAGCATGTTTTGGTGTCGTGTCGAGTCGCCACAGACACGGGGATACGCGGTTGCACGCGCGTGCACAGGCAGGTTACTTGCCCTGCTGCTCGGGTACGATTGCGCTGTGCACATGCCACTTCGACTCATGAAAATTGACACACATGTTGTACTCGTAACTGACACGAGATTTCCAGAGCGACACGAACTCTCGTGTCGTGTCGGACACGGTGTCACGCGTGCACCATGTGTGCACTGTGCGTGTGCAGTGTGTTGAGTTCTGCACTGTTGTGTTCTTGTTTTCTTCAGTTTAAATGGTTTAAATCATGTTATTAATTGCTAATTAGATCCTAATTATGATTTATTATCTCTGTTAAATTAGTTTGCATGATTAGTTAGGTTGTTAATGTGGAAATTGGTTCGAATTGGGTTTGAACTGCAAGTTACTGATACATTCCTGATACATGTATTTTTTAGTATTTTCCTAACCATTTAATTCCCTGTTATTTGATGTTTTCACTGATTTTTGATCCCCACATATTTGTTGATTTATGTTAATGCAATTTTACATTCGATTTTGGCTATTGATAGGAAAATGGGGTTTTTGAACATGTGTTGGGTTTTCGAAATCTGCTGAACTGAGTATTTATTCCTAAAACTGAGATTGTTTCTATCTTCTGATTTTTTCTAAAACCTAAGCATGATTTCCTAAAACCTGAGCATGATTCCTGTAAACCTGAGTATGTTTATTTCCCTATTTCCTGAGATTTCTCCCCTCTAACTGTCAAATGATTTTCATTCCTTTCCTCACTGTTTCCAGATTCTTATGGTTGTTGATTCACTGTTTTTCAATGCAATACACAAGTGTATTCCTGTTCTTTTGATACTGTTCATATGTCTTTCACACACCATGTATACCCCAATTTTTCGGATACCTATATATCAGTCATATTCTTTCTGTTTTTCCAGATTTTAAAATATGAATTTTGGCAGCTAATTTACCTATTCTAATACTGTTAATTGCATGGATTAAAACCCTAATGTGGTACACCTATATGTTCACTAATTGTGTGTTGAATTTGGGATGATTTGTGTACTATTTTGGGGCTTAAATCTGGAGTTTAGTGTTGAGACTGAAAACTGAGGTTTTGGGTTCTGTTTTGAACTGGAATGCAATATTGGGTTCCCTTCCATTCCTTGTAACTGATTTTTGGTGTTCTTAATGAACTGAGTTAAATGATTTCAATGTATAAATCTGAGTACTGTTTGATATGGAGAACTGTGGGTGATTTTGAAATGGGTTTCTTCCTATTGAAACTGTTACGAACTGTTTTCCTATGTTCACTGTTAATGCAATGTTTGGCTTCCCTTTTCTTCTGAGCATAGACTGTACACTTGACACTTGATGCACATTTAACACTCCTTGATACTGTATACAGGTTTTGGTACCCACTGTTTCCAGATTTGAACAATATACATGTTGTACTGATTTTTTCCAGATTTCATGTGACACTGCACATAGGGTCACAAGTGCACAAGTTACATATCACACACTCATTTGATATCAATGTGTACACTGGTTTCACTCTCTCATATCACACACTGCCACACTCACTATTTTTAGGATACCATACCACCACTGCCATGATTCCCTAACACTCACACCCTAAACTCTCTCACACACTCACACATGCATCACACACACTCTTGTACCTGACACCCTCAAGCATAACACACACACAACTCTCTTGACACCCTCACTAATACACACACACTCTTGTATTTTCACACATGCCACAACATCCCATCCTATTCTCCATGTATTTATATATGTGAAATGTATATAAATAGTTGATATATGTATAATTGTAGGTATACCTACATGTATGTATCTAATATGTATATAGGTAGCCTATATGTAAAAAAATGTTACTATGTTATATTATATAAATATATCAATGTGTGTTACTATATAATATTGTCATGTGTTATGTGTATAGGTGATTTGTAGGTTGGTTAGGCATGGTATTGCCTAATAGCATATGGCCTAGTCTCTTAGCCTATGAGTGTATCTGTGTGTCAGTGTAGAGTCTAGATTAGACTTGTTTAGTCTTGTTAGACCTAGTTAGACTAGTATAGACTTGTTTGACTTAGGTTTGACCTAGTTGACCTAGTTTGACTTTTAGAGTTGACCAGAGTTGACCAAGAGTTGACTTTGGTCTAGATTGACCTAGATTCATGTAGAATTCATTGTAGTGCATCTTATTACCATTCTGGACTTGTTGTGCCTTGTGCTCTTCTAATAGGAGCCAGACACCACTCCTCGGACAGTATATATTCTCCAAATTCTCAGGATACAGGCGAGTACATTCTCTGATCTTTTCATACTTATCTGGACTATATTCTTGCTCTAGATTACTTTACTTGATGCTGACACGTATCTTCACGGATTAGTACTGTATGGATCCTTTCCTGAGATGTTATACCTCTATGGGTGCATCGGGTATTTCATGTTCATGTACTTTATCATGTGCATCAGGTACTCCTTGTACTCGTACTAGTTCATGTTTTTACATGTTCTTATGTGCTTTCATGTGCCTCATGTACTACTCATTACATGAGTCACGTATCTTTAGTTGTATTCATGTGCTTATAACGTAACTTGAATGGATCCTTGTGTATTGATTGGGGCGGGATGAGTAGAATTGGTTATGTGATCATTATCCCCAGTAGCTGTATTCATGTGCCTCTTAGTTGTATTCATGTGTTCCTAAGCCGTTTATATAACCATATTGTACTCTAAATCACTTAGCCACTTACAGTCTCTACTTATCATGTATTTACATTCAGTTACAAATATCTCCTGTTTACTCGTACTTCCTTTTCAGCACTTCCTGTATTTTACTCTATTGCATGATTTATACTCCTAACCTGTTATGAACTGTTGAGAGATATGTGCTCGTTCCCGTCCTGACTGGACATGTTGAAAATTTTACAGTGAATGATGAGGCTCTGGTGTCTACACCTCTTGGTGCAGCATTAGACATCACTAGTGACTTGGACCTACTAGCAGTGGATGACACTCCTTAGACTAGGATGTCTTTACTTTCCTGGATCACTGTATTTAGATTCTGAGATATTTTGGGATATGTATTTATTTTAGACTCTTAGAATTCTGGATTGTAATTCTGTGCTTTCATTCTGGATATTTATCTATCTATTTTCATTCTGTTCTACCTTAGTTGTGATTGATATATAATATGTTATGTCACCCCCATTCGGGGAGTATAACTGTTTATTACCTTTAACTGTTAGATGTTATGACCTAGGACAGCGTTCTACCGTCGACACTGCGGCGTAGGCTGGACGTTGTTACGTGCTCGTACCCTCACAGTGGGTGCGGGTCGTGACACGTTTTTCGTGGTGGCCCATACAGGTCGAGTTTATGTAGTAGTATTCGAACTAGAGTATCACTACAGCCTGCAGTAGGATTAGAATATTTTTAAAGGTACTCAATCACAGTTAGGATTCCTTGAGAGATTCCTGGGACGACCCTTGAGAATCTTATTTAAACTTTAATTTGAAATCATTTCCCTTGTTTGTTGCTCTCACTCTTTGATTATTGAATTTGATTTTGTTGGATCGTTGTTGATTTTGATTTTCCTATCGAGATGAATTTTATGGCCTGAGTTACGATATTTTCTGATAACATATGTTAACGGGAATACAGGGATGTTAAAACATCTACTTGATTATGGAACCTGTTGTTTATCGCAGCCATATTAGCTGGCGTGGCGAAAACATAGAGACCTGACTTCGGATGTACGTATCTTAGTTATGAGATTTAAAATTTCTCGCAGCTATACTAGTCGGCATAGCGAAAATTCTAGACGACATGATTATAGAGGTGCATGCCCCAGTTATGGAATCTATCGTTTATCGCAGCCTTGCTTTCTGGCATGGCGAGGACTCTGAGTAACATGATTTGGACAGATGCATATGATTATCAGATTGTATCTTGAGAAGGTTTTTAAACATATCATCTCTATCGTACCCTTCTATTATTATAAGTTGTTTTACCAGAATCAATAGCTTAGGAGTAGGAGTATGAGTAGGAGTAGCTTACCTGTTATTATAAATCTAGTGTAACTTCTTGCTATAATTTTTTTTCTAATACAATGAATCGATGATTTTGCTAGACCTTAACTTGGATTGATGTTATAACTCTGGTTTCAAATGGTTCCTTCTTTTAAACAGATAAGCAGAATAGATTTTATCATATTTCCTTCTTGCCATTATTTCTTGTATTACCTTAAATTATATGAATATAGTGGACCCAGATGATTGCCTGACACGTATGCATGCTACACTTGATTACCAACCTATCTAAATGCATATTAATATATTTGATGTTAATTTCTTAAAATTCCAATATTTCTAATATAGTACAGTATCAGTGACTGGTTCTCCGTTTTCTAGATTAATTTCGTAAATAAAATTTAAATTTCATGTTATTAGTTGTTCTTTATATTACTGCACATGTATGTTATATGCAGGGTTTCAAGTCTTAAAGAAAATTTGTTGAGATTGGTTGAGTTTTGTGTTGAATTTGTCAAACCCGAGACTGTGTACATATTAAACCTTTAACCCTGGATTCTAAGTGTTTAGTTCAATTTGCAGTTTTAAAATTGTAATGTTGAGCTGTATGCATTTTATTGTGTAGGTATATAATGTTAGGTTTCATACTCTTACATATTAGGTTGTGGTTGTGGTAAACATTGAGTTGGTTTTAATGTTCGAATTTCTCCAAAATTTTGAAAACTGAATACATGTTAACATTTTTACATTGCTTTCAAATGTGTAGTTCAATTTCAGATCTAATATGTAATGTTGAACTAAAATGAAAGATCGAACCCTTTATTTCAAGTTTTAACCCATGTACACTTGACACTCTACACTAATGTTCACAACTGCCATGATAAACCTAACCCTTCATCTCTATGTTATGTTCATAAAGCTATATAGATATATATATATAGTTCTGTAAACATGTTATAATGTATGTAGATGCATAATTAAATCTCTACCTCTCTATACATATAGATATACTTATATATATGGTTAGCCATGCATGTTATGAGTAAATAGCTTGTGCCTTGTAGACTGCTTAACCAATATGCCATGAATAGTGTAACTTGATAGCTATAGTTGAGACCCAAATCCTTTTATACACTTTCATGTATATTTCACGCATACATGCCTACTATCTAACCATATGAGCATGTCCATATACACCCATACACACACAAACCACATAACCCTTACATAATGCTAGCTTTTCCCTCTCTAACACACTCTCTACATATATATCGTGATTCGATTTCAATGCTATTGACTTTCGTTCCTTAAACTTTGAATTTTGATTTTTTTTATATAGTACCCCTTTATATATTTTAATTTATTTTTCATAATTACCAGTTTTCAGATAGGATGGTAGACTGCCGTACAGCCTTGATGATTGTTGTTTTTATCCTTTCCAGTATGGCACCCATGACTCGAGCCCGTCGCCTGAGAGCAGCTGCAGCTACTGAGAGGGTGCTTCTACCTCCTACTGTTCAGGAGGTAGTGATCCCTCTATCTGATCAGGGGGTGGTGGCACCTCCTGCCATTGAGGAGATGGTGGTAGCTTCGCCAGAGAGTCTTCCTTCATCTCCTATCATTCAGGAGAGAGCTGCGGATTTGCCTGAGAGCGAGAGCCTTTCCCTACCCCTTGTACTCCATACTGTACCACCCGGAGGTTTGTTACTTGATGCAGCCCAGGTGTTTGGGTATTTCCAAGAAAGGTTGTTGGAGTCACAGAGAGTTCATGAGGAGGCCATGAGGGAGCAATACCAGAGGTTGCTACGTCTGTGGGACTCTGTGCTTCCAGGAGGAGGGCCTAGCTCCAAGAGGGCGAGGAGCAGTACCCAGTCCTACACAGAGTTTGAGGAGTACCTATATATCCAGCCTATATCATCATACCCAGCCCAGTCTCCTGTCCAGCAGAGGCCAGCTGAGCCAGAGCCTATCTGTACCTACTGTAAGAAGTCTGGGCACAAGTGAAACTTCTGTAAAAAGAGACTAGGATTGTGCCTATTCTGTGGGTCATCTGCACACTGGATGCAGCACTGTCCTGATATACCTGCCCCAACCAGGGCCCTTCTTCCAAGAGGGAGTTCTAGTTCTCAGACCTAGCTGGAGGTGAGTTTTGACCTAACCTTAGTATCCCTTTTGAGAATATTGATGCATCCCTTGCTTGTATGTTTTGATACCTTGTGATTGCCTAGTACTGTAGCATGGTTGGTGTAACTAGATGAGACCCCAGACTGATATTACATGCCATGACCCCATAGGTTACACTTTCCAACTGTATGATTAAAATAGGTTTTTGAGACTATGATTGCTGGGGGCTTAACCTAGAAGGGGTGCGATCATCTTAATTTCGAGGACGAAATTTTTCTAAGGTGGGTCGGATTGTAACATCCAGTTTTCCAAATAAGGATAATTTTGAAATTTTGTAATTCTAATTGAATTTAGGGATATTTTGTAAAACCTCCCCTAAATAATGGGCTAATTTGTGAAATACCCCCTAAAGATCTCGAATTGGTAAAACCCCCTTTCCGTCAAGACGCTGTTTGATTTTGGGTGACGTGGCAATCCGTGTGTGTTATTAAGTAAAAAAATAAAAGTTAGACGAAAATACCCTTCCCCAAAAGTCCTTCATCTGGAAGAGGAGGATCGGGTGGGCCGGCCGCTCGACCGCGACAACGGAGGATTGCTTCGTTTCTACTGTGGCGGCGGAGGGCGCGGGATCGTCCGGCTCCTCGGAGCCGATGAGGATCGGTACCGAGAGGTGGTAGTGGTGGCACTTCTTCCGGCAGAGGTGTGTGGCGGAGACGAATGCGACGTAGACGAAGTAGAGCGAGGCGAAGCAGGCCGCACCCCGCACGGTGATCCGGCCGACGAGGAGGATGAGGAAGAGGGAGGAGAGCACGAAGAGGAAGAAGCTCACGTCGCGGACGAAGCTGAGGCGGTCGACGCGCAGGGCGCGGGCGGAGGAGGAGGAGACGGAGATGTTGATGATGCCGACGACGACGCAGGAGACGAAGAAGGCGCCCCCGAGGACGCTGCTGAGGCCGACCTCGGCGGAGCCGGAGCGGAAGGAGATGACGCTGGCGAAGACGTCGGGGGAGCCGTTGCCGAGGGAGAGGAGGGTGGCGCCCGCGATGGCCGGGGAGACACGGAGGGACTTGGAGAGGCTCTCGACGGAGGAGCAGAAGTAGTGGGAGGCGGTGTTGGTGAGGAGGTAGAAGGGCTCTCGACGGAGGAGCAGAAGTAGTGGGAGATGTTGCTATGCTCTCTCTCTCACTTATTATTGATTGGATTCCATGAAGGGCTTTATAGAGCTCTATGCCACCATTCCCTCGTCTGTCCTACTCCAAAGGATCAGCTGCTTTGGCTTGAACACAATTTGGTCCCATTCGCTCCTGTAGATCACTCTTCTTATCCCGTCATATCTTCGGCATTTTGAGTACATAAATGGGCACCCTATTGCTGAATGTGTCGACTGGCAACAAATTTGGCATTTAATCTGATCACTTTCATCAATCTCATCACTTTCATCACTCGATTTCTGCAAATTTAGAAATTAAAAATTAGTGTTTCCTCCTAACTGTAAATATAATAATTTGTGTTTCCTCCTTACTGTAAATATAATAATTTGTATTTCCTCCTTTAATGGCAGAAATTACCTCTTTCTCTATAGATGAAGGAGCACCCCCCATGCTTGTAGGAACCTGATCTTCGGTAGACAAGTTGCACGCTGGAAGAGGATCAAGTGAAAGAGGAGGAGGATGATCGGTATAAATAGGTTGGAGAGAGGAAGAAGATGATCGGTATAAATAGGTTCAGCAAAGGAAGAAGATGACCGTTAGAGAGAGAGAGAAGACTGTTGGAGGACCCCTGCCACGTACGCAGGGGTATTTTCGTCTAACTTTTATTTTTTTACTTAATAACACACACGGATTGCCACGTCACCCAAAATCAAACAGCGACTTGACGGAAAGGGGGTTTTACCAATTCGAGATCTTTAGGGGGTATTTCGCAAATTAGCCCATTATTTAGAGGAGTTTTTACAAAATATCCCTTGAATTTAATATATATTATTTGGAATTTAATGTATAACTAAGAATGGTGTGATTTTAATATTTATTTAATTGATTGCCATGTATTGTGATTAGCCTAACTTGGTTTGGACCCAACCTAGATTAGTCATAGCTAGTCTTAGCTAACCATGGTTAGTGATAGTTAGTATTAATTATATTTATTAGAATTTTTAGTAATTTTTAGTATATTTGATTTGGTGCTATTTTAGACTTTGACTAGTGTTGACTTAGGAGACTGTCCTAGAGGCTAACCTAGGTCATGACTACTTGGTTAGGTTAAGTAACCCTAGCTTGACCCAAGTTAGTGACATCAAACCCATTAGAATTATTTTAGAGAAATTAGGATTTGAATTGATTAAGAAATGGCTTGTGATTTCACAAGTCATGATTATGACTTAAAGTCTTAGAGGCCCAACCCAACCTAGTGCAACCCTAACCCTAGTCCAACAGCCCATGGCCGGCTACCTAGTCACTCCCCCTCTATTTATTGCTCCTAGGAATTAGGGCTAGCCTCCCTTAGAATTATTTTCCAAGTTTTAAAAAGAGGTGAGTCTCCATCTTCTTTAATCCATAAAAATTCCATTTCAATTCATTTTTTCCCCAAACCAATTGCAATAGGACCTAAATTTATTGTTCTTGCTGTTGGTATTGAGTAATTTCAGGGAGGAAATAATTTGAAGGAGTTTTGGTGGTTTGAGGATCCTCTCATTTGGGGCTTTTGTTGCATTTCTAATCCCTAGGTAATATTCTAATCTACACCATGTAATTGCTATTTATTTGCATATCTAGGATGCCCTAGGCCTAACCTAACTGTAGGACTAGCTAACCCTAGAATTCGAGTCCATTACGTGTCCGTATCGGACACGTATCATCCCATGTTTATAGGTGTTTGACGAAATGCCCCAAAGGGCATTTTGACCTGATTTTAGGAATGTAATTGAATAGGAAAATAGGTTTTGACCTCGCTTATGAGATTCCTGTGTAATGAACATGTTTTGGTGTCGTATCGAGTCACCACAGACACGGGGACACACGGTTGCACGCGCGCGCGCAGGCAGGTTACTTGCCCTGCTGCTCGGGTGCGATTGTGCAGTGCACACGCCACTTCGACTCATGAAAATTGACACACGTGTTGTACTCGTGACTGACACGAGATTCCCCGAGCGACACGAACTCTCGTGTCGTGTCGGATACGGTGTCACGCGTGCACCATGCGTGCACTGTGCGTGTGCATTGTGTTGAGTTGTGCACTGTTGTGTTCTTGTTTTCTTCAATTTAAATGGTTTAAATCATGTTATTAATTGCTAATTAGATCCTAATTACGATGTATTATCTCTGTTAAATTAGTTTGCATGATTAGTTAGGTTGTTAATGTGGAAATTGGTTCGAATTGGGTTTGAACTGCAAGTTACTGATACATTCCTGATACATGTATTTTTTAGTATTTTCCTAACCATTTAATTCCCTGTTATTTGATGTTTTACTGATTTTTGATCCCCACATATTTGTTGATTTATGTTAATGCAATTTTACATTCGATTTTGGCTATTGATAGGAAAATGGGGGTTTTGAACATGTGTTGGGTTTTCGAAATCTGCTAAACTGAGTATTTATTCCTAAAATTGAGATTTTTTCTATCTTCTGATTTCTTCTAAAACCTGAGCATGATTTCCTAAAACCTGAGCATGATTCTTGTAAACCTGAGTATGTTTATTTCCCTATTTCCTGAGATTTCTCCCCTCTAACAGTCAAATGATTTTCATTCCTTTCCTCACTGTTTCCAGATTCTTATGGTTGTTGATTCACTATTTTTCAATGCAATACACAAGTGTATTCCTGTTCTTTTGATACTGTCCACATATCTTTCACACACCATGTATACCCCAATTTTCCTGATACCTATATATCAGTCATATTCTTTCTGTTTTTCCAGATTTTAAAATATGAATTTTGGCAGCTAATTTACCTATTCTAATACTGTTAATTGCATGGATTAAAACCCTAATGTGGTACACCTATATGTTCACTAATTGTGTGTTGAATTTGGGATGATTTGTGTACTATTTTGGGGCTTAAATCTGGAGTTTAGTGTTGAGACTAAAAACTGAGGTTTTGGGTTCTGTTTTGAACTGGAATGCAATATTGGGTTCCCTTCCATTCCTTGTAACTGATTTTTGGTGTTCTTAATGAACTGAGTTAAATGATTTCAATGTATAAATCTGAGTATTGTTTGATATGGAGAACTGTGGGTGATTTTGAAATGGGTTTCTTCCTATTGAAACTGTTATGAACTGTTTTCCTATGTTCACTGTTAATGCAATGTTTGGCTTCCCTTTTCTTCTGAGCATGGACTGTACACTTGACACTTGATGCACATTTAACACTCCTTGATACTGTATACAGGTTTTGGTACCCACTGTTTCCAGATTTGAACAATATACATGTTGCACGGATTTTTTTCCTGATTTCATGTGACACTGCACATAGGGTCACAAGTGCACAGGTTACATATCACACACTCATTTGATATCAATGTGTACACTGGTTTCACTCTCTCATATCACACACTGCCACACTCACTGTTTTTAGGATACCATACCACCACTGCCATGATTCCCAAACACTCACACCCTAAACTCTCTCACACACTCACACATGCATCACACACACTCTTGTACCTGACACCCTCAAGCATAACACACACACACAACTCTCTTGACACCCTCACTAATATACACACACACTCTTGTATTTTCACACATGCCACCACATCCCTTCCTATTCTCCATGTATTTATATGTGAAATGTATATAAATAGTTGATATATGTGTAATTGTAGGTATGCCTACATGTATGTATCTAATATGTATATAGGTAGCCTATATGTAAATAAATGTTACTATGTTATATTATATAAATATATCAATGTGTGTTACTATATAATATTGTCATGTGTTATGTGTATAGGTGATTTGTAGGTTGGTTAGGCATGGTATTGCCTAACAGCCTATGGCCTAGTCTCTTAGCCTATGGGTGTATCTGTGTGTCAGTGTAGAGTCTAGATTAGACATGTTTAGTCTTGTTAGACCTAGTTAGACTAGTATAGACTTGTTTGACTTAGGTTTGACCTAGTTGACCTAGTTTGACTTTTAGAGTTGACCAGAGTTGACCAAGAGTTGACTTTGGTCTAAATTGACCTAGATTCATGTAGAATGCATTGTAGTGCATCTTATTACCATTCTGGACTTGTTGTGACTTGTGCTGTTCTAATAGGAGCCAGAAACCACTCCTCGGACAGTATATATTTTCCAAATTCACAGGATACAGGCGAGTACATTCTCTGATCTTTTCATACTTATCTGGACTATATTCTTGCTCTAGATTACTTTACTTGATGCTGACACGTATCTTCACGGATTAGTACTATATGGATCCTTTCCTGAGATGTTATCCCTCTACGGGTGCATCGGGTATTTCATGTTCATGTACTTTATCATGTGCATCAGGTACTCCTTGTACTCGTACTAGTTCATGTTTTTATATATTCTCATGTGCTTTCATGTGCCTCATGTACTACTCATTACATGAGTCACGTATCTTTAGCTGTATTCATGTGCTTATAACGTAACTTGAATGGATCCTTGTGTATTGATTGGGGCGGGGTGAGTAGAATTGGTTATGTGATCATTATCCCCAATAGCTGTATTCATGTGCCTTTTAGTTGTATTCATGTGCCCTAAGCCGTTTACATAACCATATTGTACTCTAAATCACTTAGCCACTTACAGTCTCTACTTATCATGTATTTACTTTCAGTTACAAATATCTCCTATTTACTCGTACTTCCTTTTCAGCACTTCCTGTATTTTACTCTATTGCATGATTTATACTCCTAACCTGTTATGAAATGTTGAGAGATATGTGATCGTTCCCGTCCTGACTGGACCTGTTGAAAATTTTAAAGTGAATGATGAGGCTCTGGTGTCTACCCCTCTTGGTGCAGCATTAGACAACACTAGTGACTTGGACCTACTAGCAGTGGATGTCACTCCTTAGACTAGGATGTCTTTACTTTCCTGGATCACTGTATTTAGATTCTGAGATATTTTGGGATATGTATTTATTTTAGACTCTTAGAATTCAGGATTGTAATTCTGTGCTTTTATTCTGGATATTTATCTATCTATTTTCATACTGTTCTACCTTAGTTGTGATTAAGATATAATCTGTCATGTCACCCCCATTCGGAGAGTATAACCGTTTATTACCTTTAACTGTTAGATGTTGTGACCTAGGACAGCGTTCTACCGCCGACACTACGGCGTAGGCTGGGCGTTGTTACGTGCTCGTACCCTCACAGTGGGTGTGGGTCGTGACAGCGTAAGTACACCTTCGGGCACACCTATTCTCATAAACTTAGCCTGCACCGGCAGGATTATCTGCATCGGCGGTCAAAAGATTGGTCTTGACGTGATAGTTCTAAACATGAAGGACTTTGACATCATTCTGGGAATGGATTGGCTCGGGCCGTGCAACGCATCCATAGACTGCACCGGAAAGACGGTCACCTTTCGCATACCATGGGTGCCTGAATTCTGCTTTTCATGTGGTGAGGCATCGTCGACCTGCATGCTGATCTCAGCAATTTCCGCTCGGAGGATGCTGCATTCTGGGTGCGAAGGCTATTTGGCGTCCGTCCGAGACATGCGACATAATGGTACAAACGCGGGTCAGACCGACGTTGTGGCAGAATTCCTCGATGTGTTCCTGGACGAGCTACCCGGCATGTCCCCCGACCTAGAAGTCGAGTTCAGCATCGATACATTCCCCGATATTCGACCGATTTCCAAGGCCCCGTACAGAATGGCCCCCGCCGAGCTGAAGGAACTCAAGGTCCAGTTACAAAAGTTACTCGACAGAGGATTTATTCGGCCTAGTGTTTCACCGTGGGGAGCGCCCGTGTTGTTCGTGAAGAAGAAGGATGGATCCATGCGTCTGTGCGTCGATTACCGAGAGCTGAACAAGGCCACCATTCGGAACAAGTATCCATTGTCCCACATAGACGACTTATTCGATCAAGTGCAATGCGCCTCGGTATTTTCGAAGATTGATCTCCGCTCGGGCTATCATCAACTCAAGATCAAGTCAGACTACGTACAAAAGTCAGCCTTTTGCACTCGGTACGGCCACTACGAGGTCCTAGTGATGCTATTCGACCTGACGAACGCCCCTGCCGCCTTCATGGATCTAATGAATCGGGTATTTCGACCCTTTCTTGATAAATTTTTGGTAGTCTTTATTGACGATATTCTCGTCTACTCGAAGGACAGGGCACAGCATGCAGAACATCTATGGGCCGTGCTCCAGACAATTCGAGAGAATGAGTTGTGTGCAAAGAAGAGTAAGTACGAATTTTGGCTAAGCAGCGTATCCTTTCTTGGTCACATCATTTCTTCCGAAGGCATTGCAGTCGATCCGAAGAAAGTGGAAGCTGTTGCTGATTGGAAGCGGCCTGCGTCTGCTAGTAAGATTCGAAGCTTTCTTGGTTTGGCGGGATACTATCGACCCTTCATTAAAGACTTCGCGAAGTTTGCATCGCCATTGACTCGCCTCATTCAAAAGGGAGTCGTGTATGAGTGGTCGGATGACTGTGAATCTTCCTTCTAGGAGCTAAAATAGCGACTAATTTTGGCCCATATACTCGCACTTCCGGATGGGCCAGAGGGTTTTCAGATATTTAGCGATACTTCAGGCCAGGGCTTGGGATGTGTGCTCATGCAGCGAAACAAGGTGATATCCTTTGCCTCCAGACAGTTAAAGCCGCACGAGAAGAACTATCCTACGCACGACTTGGAGTTAGCGACGATAGTGTTCGAATTGAAATTGTGGCGTCACTATCTATACGGCGTGGCATGCGCGATCTATACCGACCACAAGAGCCTCAAGTATCTCTTCACCCAGAAGGAATTGAACTTGCGATAGAGGCGCTGGCTCGAACTGATCAAAGACTATGACTTGACGATCGACTACACTCCGGGCAAGGGAAATGTTGTGGCGGACGCTCTGAGTCGAAAATATCTTGTCTCGCTATCCATCAACCACAGACTACTACAAGATCTCGAAGAAATGGGTATCAACCTTCGGGTTCGATTTAGGGATGTACGGTTGGCGCTGCTACAGTTAGAGCCGTATTTGCTGGAAAAGATCATGACCGCTCAGAAGGATGATCCGTACCTGAAGAAGATGCGTGAGCCAATTTCAACAGGTAGTGCGACCGACTTTGCAGAAGATAAGACCGGCGTGCTGAGATTGAATGGCCGACTATGTGTTCCGGATGATTTAGAACTACGAAAGGAGATAATGTCGGAGGCCCATTATACGAAATAACCTTGCATCCAGGCAGTACCATGATGTATAAGGACCTCCGCACGACCTTTTGGTGGCACGGGATGAAGAGAGATGTGGTGCTCTTCGTGTCACAATGCATGGCCTGTCAGCAGGTGAAAGCTGAGCATCAGCGACCGGACGGGGAGATGCAGAACCTCGCTATTCCAGAGTGAAAATGGGATCACGTCACTATGGACTTTATTGTTGGTCTGCCAAAGACACCACGGGGGAATGATGCCACCTGGGTCATCGTCGATCGTTTAACCAAGTCAGCGCACTTTCTTGCCATCAAAGTTACTTGGAACGTTGATCGCCTGGCGCAGATATACCTTGACGAGATAGTACGGCTGCACGGAGTTCCAGTATCCATCGTCTCTGATCGGGATTCACGGTTCATGTCGCGATTCTGGAGTAGCCTTCAGTCGGTGCTGGGTACTAAGTTGCAGTTCAGCTCAGCTTACCATCCTTAGACCGACGGCCAAACGGAGCGCGTTAATTAGATTCTCGAAGACATGCTACGACTCTGCGCAATTGACTTCAAATCAAGTTGGGACGTCCACCTACCGTTGGCAGAATTTACATACAAAAATAGCTACCAGTCCAGCATCCAAATGGCGCCGTATGAAGCTTTGTACGACCGAAAGTACAGATCACCCATTTGCTGGGATGAAGTCGGGGAACGGCAGGTACTCGGCCCGGAGCTGGTGGAGCAGACCGTACAGAAGGTCAAGCTAATTCGAGAAAGACTGAGAATTGCACAGAGTCGGCAAAAGAGCTACGCCGACACCCATCGAAGACCGCTTGAGTTCCAGGTGGGCGATCACGTGTTCCTGAAGGTGTCGCCCATGCGAGGAGTTACTCAGTTCGGCACGAAGGGAAAGCTGAGTCCGAGATTCGTTGGACCGTTCGAAATACTCGAACGGGTCGCCCCAGTGGCCTATAAAATTGCCCTACCACCGGCGCTTGAAGGTGTGCACAATGTCTTCCACGTCTCTCAATTACGGAAGTACGTGCATGATCCTAGCCACGTAGTAGATTTTGGCCAGCTGGGGCTGAAGTCTGACTTATCCTACGTTGAAGAGCCAGTTCAAATCTTAGAACGCAAGGATAAGCTACTGCGGAATCGAGCGATCCCTCTTGTTCGCTGTAGACCTTTAAAAATGACAGTCACGCTGAATTGATCAGAACAAGTCCAGCAGTCACGCTGAGTTGATCAGGACAGAGTCACGCTCAGTTGATCCAGACAATATTTACAAATCACGCTGGGAGACAGCTCATCATTTGTCAGAGAGTCATTATGACTGACAACACGACAGTCGAAGAATGTCTCTTCGTATGCCACGTATGCACAGAACTCGAGAGATCACCGCCGTCTATTGTGTGACTTTCGAAATCTTCTTCAGCAAGACTCAGCCTTCATCGAGTTGGCGTACCAAAAAGGGTTTTTTGTCATTTAATGCGACTGACAAAGCAATCACTGGCAGTCCTATCTCAAGTCTGCGTGTATCTTTGAGTTCTTCACCTCAAGTTTGCGTGGATTCGGAAGTTTTCTTCCTCAAGTCTGCGTGGATTTTGAAGCTTTTTGCCTCGAATCTGCGTGGATCCTGAAGCTTCTTGCCCCACGTTTGCGTGGATTTTGAAACTTTTTACACCGAGTTTGCATGGATTTCGTCTTCAACAAGTCTGCATGGATTTCATCAAATTGGAGTATGTGGCAGCCATGCCACTGATCTCTCGCCTGCGTGTCCTGTAACTTGCACACGACTCATGCATGATCGCCATGTGTCCAACAGTTACAGGCCACGTCCAGTAACTGCTCACAACCTTGCGTATGTTAAATCCTGCATGATTTTCAACTAAGCATAGACTGTGAAGACAGTTATCTTTTCAGTTTTATTTTCGACTCTATAAATAGAGTTCTTTTTCTCATTCATTGTACAGATACACTGATATCTACTGTCAAAATTTTGAGAGCTTTTCTTCTTCGCATAGTCCAAGGGATAAAGCGATCGTCTTCTAGATCGGACTCCCACAGTTGTAATTTTCCCAGAAATACAATAAATAAAGGAATTTATTTATGGAAAACAAATTGGCGACTCTGCTGGGGAAAACCATCTCCTCTTCTGAGATGGCAACAACTCAATGCGACACTTCGTCAATCGGCTCGACGAAGAAGGTGATGATGATCCAATTCGATCAACTCGCCTATGAAGAAATGCAGCGGGCTAAGAGTGGCAAGCCCACTCCAGCCTCCATTACCACTGCCAAATCGAAGGGATACTCTGTCTATGTCCCTAAGAATCAGTTGGCAGTCAATGGTGAAGTCTCTGCCACAGTGTCTAATCCTAACACTGGCAAGCACTCTACTGCAAGCACGCACACTCTTGTGCGCTCAAAGATGACAGTAATTGAAAGTCACGCTGACAGTACTGGCTCCTTAGCAAAATCTGTTCCAGCGTGCAAATTCAACCTCAAAAGTCACGCTGACAGTACTGGATCCTTAGTCAAATCTGTTCCAGCGTACAAATTCAACTCTAAAAATCACGCTGATAGTACTGGCTCCTTAACTAAATCTATTCCAGTGTGTAATCCCACATTCAACAGTCACGCTGACAGTACTGGCTCCTTAGCCAAATCTATTTCAGCGTATAATTCTAAATTCAAAAGTCACGCTAACAGCTCTGGTTCTTTAACCAAGTCTGTTTCAGCGTGTATTTCATCCAAGAAGAATGGCTTTTTAGCTATCTCTTCTTCTTTACCAAGTTCTCCTAGAACTGGGGGTGGTCTTCCACACAAAGTCCCTTCGAAAAGGAATAACTCTTTAGTTATTTCTTCTGCTCTTGTAGTTTTTACTTCAGGAACAGCTTTGACTGACACTTTTGTTAGTCAAAGGAAAGGAGATGGTCTTTTGACTACTCTTCCTTCTGGACATTCTATGTCTCAAAACTTGAATGAGTCTAAGAAGAAACATTCCTTAATGTCTTCTTCTATGACTTCTTCAAATTGGGCACAGAATCTGTCTAGAAAAGAAGGTCTGTTACCAACTCCTAATCAAAGGGATGGTTCAACTCTTCCTTCTCTGCGAATATCCAGATCAATGGAAGGAAAACTCCATGTTTCCAAAACTAATGTGTTACCTTTAACTGATCTAAGAACAAAACTTAGCACTTTCGGTTGTAAGAAACCATATCAGTTGGAAACAAGGATAAGAGATCCAGATGCAGAGTATGCAAGAAACTATGTGGCTCATATCAATCACTCTCTGTATAATCAAGAGGCATCAAGACCCAAGAACAGGAAATATACTCCTCAATCTTCACAAACAGATTTACGAGAACATCTTCAACAGAAGAGAAGGAGTAATTCTATGACAAAAGATCATGCTGAATGTGACTTCTATCCAAGAGTCATAATTCAGTGCAGATGTCAATCAATGGTTCAAAACCATGGTGATCATGAGCGTGACTTCCAGCCAAGAGTCACAATGCAATGCAGATGTCAAACTAAACGACAATCTATTTTCAATCGGATTCAGTGTGAACCTATGCCTGATGAAGATGAGCCTTTGTTTGCTTCTGTCAACATGACCTCTCGGGATGCTGGGGGTAGAGCTGATAGTCCAGATGGAGTATATAGAAACACCAGAGCAAGAGTCCTGGCCTCTAGTCAAAGAAACTTGATCTCTGAAAATGATTCTGAATTTCTAGGAGAATCTAACTTCCCACCTCTTCCTACTGGGGGTAGTTCTCCTCTAAATGACTTTGATGCATGAAGCAGTGATTCAGAGCATACAACATCCACTAATTCATCAATAATCTCTCGTACAGTCACTACATATATGGTGGATGGGAATACTGAATTGAACAATGAACCTTCTTCTTCGGTTACTCCTCAGGACCAAAGAATTGCTTCTTTGGAACAGCAAATGAAGTCTATGGCTGATACTATGAAGTCGATGTATGAACTCATGACAGCTCAGTTGCAGAATCGACAGACTGTATCAGATGCCATACCAACTGACACTGATATAAGTCCAGTACAAGTTCCTCCAGCAGTACAATCCAATACTCCTGGACCAGCTCAACCAAATCCTAGTCTCTCTGGAGCTGGGGGTAGTGCTTACAATGCTGTTCTTCCTCCTAACTATTCTCTACAAGCTACAACTCTACAATCCTCCGGAGTTGTTAATGAAGAATTGAGGAATCTCAAAACTCAATTCGAGGCATTCAAACAGAAAGATAGTTTACAAAGGTTAGGCATCAAGCAACCTTACCCGATAGAATGGAAGCAAGTATCATATCCTCATAAATACAAGCCTCCTACTATCTCATTCTATGATGGAACCACTTCTCCAAGTCAGTTTATTAATCACTTTGAAGTGATGACTGACCAGTTGCAACCAAGTGATGCTCTCCTTACTCGGGTATTTATTGGATGTCTCAAGGGAACTGCTTATGAATGGTATAGAAGTCTCCCAGATGGGTGCATTACCTCATTTGCTAGTTTCAAACAGATGTTTCTTGAACTGTTCTATGAAGGGCTCAATGACATGACTATGTCTGCTCTTATCAGAATCAAGCAGAAAAATAATAAAACTACAGAGGATTACATTGAACGGTTTCGAAGAGAAGCTCTGAAGATGCCTCTTGGAACTCCTGATGCTGTCACCATCGACACATACAAATCAAACTTGTTGCCAATCATCAGCATGTGGACAGGATCTACCCAATTCCAAGACTGGTCTTCTTTCATAGTTAGTGCCAAGGCCGCAAAAATTAGTGCTGAAACCTTCAAAGGCTTAGGAGTGCAGATGACTCCCAAAGAAACAGGTCAAGGTGCTAACAATAAAAATAATGCTCGCAAAGGAAAAGAAACTCTTGAAGTTAATCTTCAGAGCAAAGATGCATCAACTGTTCAAACTTCTCCTACCTCTACAACTCAACAACCAAGAACACCTCGCCCCAAAGAAGAATACTCTTTCGATGATGACGATGTCCTTGGTATCTTTGAATGTCTGCTGAAAGGTAATAAAATACAATTACCTGAAATCAAGAAACCTGATGAAGCTGGTAAGACAGATCATCCCAAATACTGTCCATACCACAGAATGCTGGGTCATACAATTCGTACATGTTATGTACTGAAAGGAAAGATCCAAGAAATGATTAAGTCTGGAGCTATCTCCCTTACTCCAAAAGAGAAGACCGTCACCTCCAACGTCGTCTTTATGCAATTCGGAGACTTCCCTCCTCAACTCCTGGAAAGTGGGATCGTTCCTATTCCCAAGGCAACTCTTGAAATAGTGAATATTCCTCCTCCACATTCTGAAGGATTAGTGCCAATCACTTTGGAAACTGGAGAAATTATGTGAATTCATTCTGACCTAGTGGCAGATTTTGAATCACCCTCTCCTCAAAAGACTACTTCTCAAAAGTCCAAGAAAGCTGGAAAGATTAAGTCATGTCATATGACGTCTCTTGGATCTACTTCCGACATAGAGCCAAAAGATAAAGAAGAAGCACTTGTTAGTGCTACTCGAACGGGGAAACCTTATCTAAAGGATTATTCCAAGAATCCTGAGGATACTCCTGATATCCCTCCAGCTGATAGAGATGCTCCTAATGCTCCTCCTGAAGAAGAATCATCTACTGCACATGTTCCTTCAACTACACCGGTTGAACCTGTTCCTCCCAAGCCTACAGCTTTGGAGAAAGGCAAACAACAGGCTCGGTTTGATAAACCAATCAAGAAGTCTCCTCTTCTTGGGCTTCAGAAGCCTTACAATTTCGACATTCTAGCTCAACTTGCTAATACTCCAGCTAGAATGTCCCTCTTTGAGCTTTTACGTCTTTCTAAAGAGACTCGGGAGACGTTAAGTGAGGCACTTCTTCAAGCTGACTCTTGTCTTACTCAATTAAAGAAGCCAGATGCAGAACCTGCCACTTGCTTACATTGCAACAGTGTACTGGAGATTATCCCAAATATCACCTTTACACAAGATGACATGCTACTGGAGGATAATCGACATGATCGGCCTCTCTACTACACCGGTTATATCGATACGATGAAGATAGATCGTATCCTTATTGATCCAGGGTCTGCTATAAGCATCATGCCAAAGAGCCTATTGGATGAACTAAAAATCCCTCTTCACAAACTCTCCAAGACGGTTACTACTATCTTGGGATTCAATCAAAGCCGAAGCGAGCCTTTGGGAAAGATTCATCTGAAGCTTCAGATAGGCGATTTCAGATCCAAAGTCACTTTCTATGTGATCGAGATCGTAGGATCCTATAATCTTCTTCTTGGGAGGTCCTTTCTTCATGAAAATAATGTGGTGCCTTCTACTCTTCATCAGTGTTTTAAGTACATTGATAGCAATGGAAGAGTACAAAAAGAAGTTGCTGATATAAATCCCTTCCATGGAGTTGAAGCTTATTTTAATGATTCCCGAATGTACAAAGAAGAGTATACAAGGATCATACAAGCCATGGAGAAAGAGGATTCACAAAGTGAGACCTTAATAATCCCTGTTAAAGGTCGAACTACTCAAAAACAATCTCCCAAACTCTCTGGAAAAGGTTCTTTAATCATTCCAGTAAGTGGACGGATCTCTCCACTATCTCAGTCATCTACTCAAGATACTCTGATCATTCCTGTTGGAGGACGGACTACTCTTCCATCTTAAGTTTCAAGGGAGCTCACCTCTTCTGAGCCATTTGTTATCGATCTTAATCGAAACAAAGCTTCTTCTTCTTCTTCTTCTTCTCCCCCTTTAGTCATTGACTTGGCTAAAATCTCTAAGGCCCAGCCTTCTCCCAATGTAAATACTGCTGCTTTTACATTTAATGAAAAGTCTCCACCTTTGCAGTACGCTGATGTATGCAATTATGTTCATAGTTATTTACATCTGTTAGATGACTTGAGCACAATAACCATTGGAGTTGTACAGACTGTTCATACAGATGTATCCCTAGAACCAGTACAATCTTCATACTTCCTAGTTCCCAGCAGAAAGCCAGGAGATATTCCAATATTCTTCTACAAAGGACCCCAAAGTCCTTCTGATTTAGAAGATGATGACAGAAATGATGATACTGGAAGATTACAACTACGTCGTTATAGTCAGCAATCTAAAGACATCATCAAAAATATGGGCTATGACTTCAGGACTGGCCTCAATAGTGGAAAAGGAAGAAAAATGCCTATTCGTATTCCTTCTCTGAAATATGGGAGGACGAAATGCGGATTAGGCTATATTACTCCTACTCCTTTCATCAATATTATCCATGAAGATCCTGAATCTGACGAAGATAAGAGATCTGATTCTTCTAGTACCACTTCTTGGGATTCCGATACAAGTATCGGGGACTTCTACTGCAACATTCTGTCTTCCAACATGGTTTCTATTGATCATTCTGAAGAAAGTGATGAAGACGAAAAAGAATTTGAAATCTCACCTGAATCAAAACAATGGTCTCAAAGGTTAGATAATCAATGGTAGTTCCGATTTGAGCAAAAAGAACCTCCGACTGAAGATAAACTTGTTCAAATAGATGTTGGTGAAGAGGGATCCCCCAAACCAATATTCATCAGTGAAAGTCTTTCAGAAGCTGATAAGCAAGACATGATCAAGCTCATTCGTGATTACATCGACGTCTTCGCTTGGAGTTATGAAGATATGCCAGGGCTTGATCCACAAATTGCAACTCACAAGCTCAATATCTTGCCAAATGCCAAACCGGTCAAACAACAACAGCGACAATTTCGTCCAGATATTATGGATGCAATTGAAGCTGAAGTCAATAAACTCATGGCCTCCGGGTTTATTAGAGAGGAATAACATCCCGATTGGGTGGCTAACATAGTTCCTGTCCTTAAAAAGACTGGCAAGATCAGAGTATGCATAGATTTCCGCGATCTCAATGCGGCATATCCTAAGGACGAATTCCCTCTACCAATCACTGATGTCATGATCAATAATACCTGTGGATTTGAACGGATGTCATTCATGGACGGGTATTCTGGGTACAATCAGATTAAAATGTTTCCAGATGATGAGAAGCACACTTCTTTCGGAACGCCGATTGGTACATACTGTTATACAGTTATGCCATTCGGTCTCAAGAATGCATGAGCAACTTATCAACGAGCTATGAGCACTATATTCCGTGAACATTTGCAGAAAACAGTCGAATGCTACGTTGATGATATTGCAGTCAAAAGTCGACAAAAGGAGGATCATATCCAAGATTTGAAGACTATTTTTGATCTAATGCGTAAGCATCAATTAAAGATGAACCCTACTAAGTCCTTCTTAGGCGTCTCTAGTGGTAAATTTCTCGGCTTCGTCATTACCTCTAAAGGTATACACGTGGATCCCGAGAAGATCAAAGCCATCCAAGAGATGCGTCCTCCACGTACCTTAAAAGAGCTACGAGGATTTCAAGGAAGGATCGCTTATATCAGGAGATTCATCTCTAATTTGTCAGGACGCTGCAGACCATTCAACAAACTTATGAAAAAAGGTGTCTCTTTTGTCTGGAATGATGAATGTCAGAAAGCATTCGATGATATAAAACAATATCTGATGAGCCCTCCAGTATTGGTACCTCCCGTTTCAGGAATTCCATTTCTCCTATATACTCGAGCAATGAGTCATTCATTGGGTGCATTACTTGCTCAAAAGAATCAAAATGGCCATGAACAAGCCATTTATTATCTCAGTCGTACTATGACCGGAGCTGAACCTCGTTATTCACCGGTCGAAAAAGAATGTCTAGCCTTGATGTTCGCTGTTCAAAAGACACGACATTATATCATTGGCCAGACTATTCATGTCATTTCCAGGATCAATCCTATACGGATCATGATGAAGAAACCCAGTGTTTTGAATTCTCAACTGGCTAATTGGGGAATTCTACTCGCTCAGTATGACATGCACTATATTCCTCAGAAGTCAGTCAAAGGACAAGCTTTAGCTGATTTTTGGCTGCTCACTCAATTCCAGAGAATTCAAAACTCTATGACAAAATCCCAGATGAAGTCCTAGATTCAAATCAAATTGCTGAAGAAGATCCTACCTGGCGTCTATTCTTTGATGGAGCTTCAAGGATAGGTCCTAATGGTAATATTGTCGCTGGAGTTGGAATCGTTCTTGTATCGCCGGAAGGTCTTACTATCCAAAGAGCTTATTCTCTCGATCAACCATGTTCAAACAATGTAGCTGAGTACAATGCATTACTCATTGGTCTTCAACTCGCTAAACATCTGAATATTCAATATTTAGAGGCGTATGGAGACTCTAAACTCATTGTCAATCAGATAAGGGGTACTTATGAAGTTCGCCATCAAGATCTGGTTCCTTATCATAGATCAGCTATATCTATAGTTTCTTTATTTGAAGAATTCTTTATTGAACATGTTAGGCGAGATGTAATACAGAAGCTGATGCTCTAGCTAATCTTACGACGGTGTTGGCTATTCCGATCAGACGGCAACAAATAGTTGTTGTTCGTAATCGAGAATTATTTCATCTTGAAAATAACCTGACCCTAGGACTTCCAGTTGACATTGAAGAATCAACATCTCATGACGTCAACACAATAAGAGGATTTGGATTCAGTCGTAAATCGATGTCATCTTCATCTGATTCCAGCATGGAATTTATCTTCAGTAACTCGGCCGAGAATCAAAATACGGATAAAGATTGGAGACTTCCTTTCTTGGATTTCGTATTGTATGATATTCTTCCGGATGATCCGAGTGAGGCAGCATCTATCAGACGACGATCACTCAGATTCTATTACAATCATACAACAAAAACCTTATATCGTCGAGCTTATGATGGTTTACTTCTTCGATGTGTTGCTGGTGACGAGGCTCAACAAATCATTCGTGAAGCACATGATGGAATTTGTGGTGCACATCAGCCTGGACCAAAACTTCAAGACCGTATTCGACGTATGATTATTGGCCCACTATGGTATCTGATGCCATCGAATACGCCAAGAAGTGTAAAGCCTGTCAAATCCATGCAGATTTTATTCATCAACCTTCAGAATTTCTACATCCGACGGCAGCATCACGGCCCTTCGAAGCTTGGGGCATGGACATCATTGGTCCAATCAATCCGCCATCATCAAAAGGTCATCGGTTTATTCTTGCAATAACCGATTACTTTTCCAAATGGGCTGAAGTCATTCCTTTATCTGAAGTTAAGACGTCCAATGTCATCAGCTTTATTAAGCATCATGTCATCTACAGATTTGGTGTTTCTCGACGCATTATTCATGATAACGGACCACAGTTCGTCAGTCAGAAGTTTACTCGATTCTGTGATGATCACCGGATCAATAATGTGGCTTCTACCGCGTATAATCCGGCAGCTAACGGATTAGCAGAAGCTTTCAACAAGACCATCATTAAACTCCTAAAGAAGTTTGTCTCTACTAACAAACGTAATTGGAGTGAGAAGCTCGGTGAATGTTTGTGGGCTTATCGTACTACAGTTCGTAATGTTACTAAATGTACACCCTTTTCTCTGGTGTATGGTTGCGAAGCTGTTCTTCCATTAGAGATTCAAATTCCTTCTTTAAGGATAGCAATCGCTAATGAACTCACTGCTGAAAATAATGATCGTCTTCGACTTCAGGAATTAGAAGCTCTGGATGAAAAGCGATTATCTGCTCAACAGAATATTGAATTCTATCAAGCTAAGATCTCAAGAGCTTTTAATAAGAAAGTCAGAGTTCGAGCATATCAAAAAGGAGAACTTGTTCTAACAGTCAGACGTCCTATGACTATGACTCATATGAGCAAGGGCAAATTTGACACAAAGTGGGAAGGTCCCTATATTGTGAGCAAAGTTTTCTCAAATGGAGCTTATCAACTCTCAGAATTGGATGGTCGAAAAGTCTTGATGCCTATTAATGACAAATTCCTTAAAAAGTACTATGTATAAATGCTTGTAATCATCAGACAGTTTCATGTTTAGAAATAAAATTTTTATTTTATTTTTAATCATGAATGATGATACATGATATTAAGGAAGATCACTATCATCCTTTTCTATATTTGGATGTGGGCCACTGCCATCCTTCTCGAAGACGTGATCAGCAAAAGAGCTGAGGATCTCCTTGCTGGAACCCACAAGAAACTTGCAAGCTGCCATCCTCATGGCTTCTTCTCCTTCAGTCCTTTCTGGTTCGAACAGGAAGTCCAGAATGTCCCTTGGTGGCTTGGGTGTAGACGAACCTTCGCCTGCTTCCACCTTCTTCGATTGAATTGGATCAGCAGGGTGTTCTTCAGTGCCTTTCTGAACCTTCATGGCGATTTCAGCCTTCTTGGATGCTTCTTCAGACGACATTTTTATATTTGAAAGAAGAAGCGTTCGTTCTTGTCAGATTTCTGCTATATCTATAGGCAGAAGTTCCTCAAATAATGAAGCGTCATATTCATCCGACGATTCATATATTCATTAATACTTGACGGTTCAACCGTTCATTTATTATATTCATTCGACAGTTCATGTTCTCCCATCACTTACGATGTATAGGAGCTTGTAGGACTTCATGTCGAGGAAGTTTGTCAGTAGTGGCACGCGAAGAAGTTGCGGGGGCTTTCCCCTTGGCCTGAGCATCAGCTTTCTTGGGAGCTATTTCGGCTGAAAAAGAAGAAAAAGAAGTCGGGAAAGAAGGAGTTCGTCGGGGAAGATAAAGTTCTCTTCTGTGGGTTCTCTCTTTCAAACGCAAGTAAAGAAAGAAAGAAGTAATCTATGGCCTATTTATAGGCTCATAAAGAATTCTAAATGACGGCAAAGTCATTATTGCCTCGATATTTGGAGATTTGCACGGGATCCTAACAACACAGAATCCCAATAGTCCAATCATCTCGGAGTAAATCTCTCATTGAAGTCATCTCAGCGTGACTGATTCTATTTTATCATCTCTATTTCAAAGTATTTCGAAATAATTTATCATTTTTCGAAAACTTTGAAGGGGGTTTTTGTAGACCTTTAAAAATGACAGTCACGCTGAATTGATCAGAACAAGTCCAGCAGTCACGCTGAGTTGATCAGGACAGAGTCACGCTCAGTTGATCCAGATAATATTTACAAATCATACTGGGAGACAGCTCATCATTTGTCAGAGAGTCATTATGACTGACAGCACGACAGTCGAAGAATGTCTCTTCGTATGCCACGTATGCACAGAACTCGAAAGATCACCGCCGTCTATTGCGTGACTTTCGAAATCTTCTTCAGCAAGACTCAGCCTTCATCGAGTTGGCGTACCAAAAAGGGTTTCTTGTCATTTAATGCGACTGACAAAGCAATCACTGTCAGAGATTTTGTGTCAGTCAAGACACGCCAAATCAAGACAGCTGGCAGTCCTATCTCAAGTCTGCGTGTATCTTTGAGTTCTTTACCTCAAGTTTGCGTGGATTCGGAAGTTTTCTTCCTCAAGTCTGCGTGGATTTTGAAGCTTTTTGCCTCAAGTCTGCGTGGATCCCAAAGCTTCTTGCCCCAAGTTTGCGTAGATTTTGAAGCTTTCTGCACCGAGTTTGCGTGGATTTCGTCTTCAACAAGTCTGCGTGGATTTCATCAAATTGGAGTACGTGGCAGCCATGCCACTGATCTCTCGCCTGCGTGTCCTGTAACTTGCACACGACTCATGCATGATCGCCATGTGTCCAACAGTTACAGGCCACGTCCAGTAACTGCTCACAACCTTGCATATGTTAAATCCTGCGTGATTTTCAACTAAGCATAGGCTGTGAAGATAGTTATCTTTTCAGTTTTATTTTCGACTCTATAAATAGAGTTCTTTTTCTCATTCATTGTACAGATACACTGATATCTACTGTCAAAATTTTGAGAGCTTTTCTTCTTCGCATAGTCCAAGGGATAAAGCGATCGTCTTCTAGATCGGACTCCCACAGTTGTAATTTTCCCAGAAACACAATAAATAAAGGAATTTATTTATGGAAAACATTCGCGTCCTCTGGAGAAACCACTCGGTCGAGGAGTCGACGTGGGAGCTTGAGTCAGAAATGAAGGAGAAGTTCCCTTCATTGTTCTCGTAGAGGTAGGTTCTGTTCTTAAGTTTCGAGGACGAAACTTTTTCTTAGTTGGTTATGGTGTAGTGCCCCGTCCCTACATCGTGCCCCGTACTGCATCCACTGGATACGCGAGAAAGGAACACTGTCACTATTGATTCGGTCGGGACCGATAGGTCGGGATCGATCGAACGGGAACGGTTGAATTAAGATCCATTACCCGTTATGGAATCGCTTCTTCGGAACCAAGTCCCATATTCAGCGGGTTGCGCCTCAAGGATTGACTCTGCAGCTGAGTCGGAAGAGACCTCCCGTTGCTCTACTTTTCACGCCGTTTGCGTTGGTTTTGGCTTTGTTTTCTGAATGCATTTTCGTGAATGTTTTCGATGGTTTCATGGCTTGCATTTTGAACTCGCATTTTCTATCGAAGTTCTTGAATAATGCAGTGTTCTAATCGGTTGCTTGTGCGATTTCAGGTAATCGCGTAGGCGACGTCTAGCACGACCAGCAAGTTCTCTCGCCTGAAGTAAACTCAAGGTGAGTGGCTGACCCTTCTCTTCTCGACCCCCATCTTAGGCAAAATCGATAGTGTTATTGCGAATGAAAAGATAAATGCAAGTGCACGAACACGAATGAATGAGCAAGTTTTCAAAGAAAAGGTAGGCTATGTCTTAACAACTAAAAACATGTCTTTGCACGTGTAGAAGCATGGAAAATATTAGAATAAAAGCATAGATAGCCCATGCGGCTTTGGGTAGCAAGCCTATGCGGCTCATACTGAAGTTGCCCCATGCGGCCCGAAAGAAGACCCTCAGACTCATGCGGTTCGGGGATATATGCGGTTCAGCAGGAACATGCGGCTTAATTGACGCCACGTGTGATCCCCCCACAGCTGGCTACGGGAGTAATGGCCTCATTTAATGCTCTGACACGACTCGACGGCTGCGACGTCTCTGACATAAAGCGTCATAATGGCTCTGCCATAATGACAGACTCCTCGGGGAAAGAAGACAATCTCTGACCCGATCTGTCAGAAATCCTAGATTGCCACGTGGCAAAAGTCTCATGCGGCTCGGGTAGAGAACAGCTTCATGCGGCTCATTGAGGAATCACTCTAATATGATTAACAGGAATCCGCCATATGCGGTCTACCCAAAGCCCGGTCTATGCGGCTCAATACCATGTTAACTCAGGCGGCCCACAGAAACTATGCATATGCGGCTCATGGAGGGTTCGTCCCCTGCGGCTCGCAGAGACTACGCATATGCGGCTCACGAAAAGTTCGTCCCCTGCGGCTCGATGAGGCATTGACTCATGCGGCTCATGAAGAGTATCTCCCTACGGTTCAAGTGTTGGCCATCCTATGCGGCCCTGGCAGGACCTTCAATTAAAACACGTGGCATTGAAGATTCAACCGAATCCCAACAAGAATATTTGACACCATTATCATAATTGCTGAGATCAGGACATATCATTTATCATCAAGCCAATAGGACACGTGGCGAGCAATCAAATATTGGCATAATCAATCATGAGGATTTAAAGCAGTCAGCATTAACTGCTCATGAGATTTGGTGCTATCAGCATTAGTGGCCGAGATTCATTATGATCAGGATCAAGGGCTCAGATAGAATGAAGGAAGCGCCGACATTCCAAACAGATAATCATCAGCAAACCCTAATGATCACACCCCACTCCTATAAATAGCCAGCATCCTCCCCATGCAAAAAAAAAGGAAAGAAAAAAAAGAGGAGAGAGGGAGAGAAGTCGGCAACAAAAGAATAAAAAAATAAGAAGAAAGAGATCTACACAGAGAGAGCTCCCCCCTTTCTTCTTGATACTCACAGAGAGAGAGAAGCCAGGAGAGCCACCCGAGGAGAGTAAGAAGAGCCTTTCTTCGTCAACGCCAAGCAGATCTTCCCCGAGCCAAGGCTGCATACTGATCGTCCAAGGAGTAAGGCAGAGCGGCCGTCGCTTTCCCGAGCCTCTATCGTCACCCCCCAGAATCAAAAATAAACAATCGTACTTAGTCTGCTGTACCTAGGTTTTCGTCCCTAGGCTTTCTTTGCACGAGCGAGTTTGTATTGTGAGTCTAAGTTCAGTCCTCCGATAATTGTTCTGTTCTTTTACAATCAATGGCAAACACGATGGCGACTCTGCTGGGGACTAACTTCTCCATGGCTGAGGAGTTGGCGATGCAATCGGATGCAGCCAAACTTGGCTCCACACAACAGAAGATGGTCGTCCGCTTCGACCAACAGGCGTTCGAAGAGATGCTCTCTGAAGGCAACGCTGGCCCGGTCCAGAAACGCACCCGCACCACGAAGGCTCGCAAAGAGTGGAGGCCAAAGTCATTTGCTCCTCCCCAAGCCCTCGATGGGATACCCTCGGTCGCTCAAGACGGCGAGAAAGATTCTCCTGCGGCCCCACTTCAGATCGCAGATACCTCTGCTGCCCCCAAGTCCGGCAGAAGAAAACACTATGATGCTGGACTTGTAGGGGCAAAGAGGGTCTCTGCTCAACCTGAACCGCAGAAGGGTATTAGCCGCAGAAAGAAAATCCATGCGGCCACAACCGTCAACCACACAAAGAAAACTTATGCGGCCACTGCTGTCAGCCGCATAACTTATGCAGCTACAGTTCCCAACCGCATAGATGAGATTCATGCGGCTAGTAAAGTCAACCGCTTGCAGAAAACCCATGCGGCCACAGATGCCAACCGCATGCGGACAGCCTGTACGGCCGTGACTCCTAACCGCATAAGAACTCGTCCCATAATAGAAGACAGTCGCATGCAGATAGCCTGCACGGCACCCAACGCTAGCCACATAGCGTCTCTACCGCGCTTCTCTCGATCAGTTTTCGACCGACTCTCATGCGGTCCTAACTCTGATCACTCGCTGGATGAGAATCCAGACTCTGTGATACCTAATGTGGACTCTTCCTATTACGCACCCACAAGTGCTAAAAAGAAAAAGTCTAGGGCAGCGGGGACTCATCAAGTCCAGACAGCTGCCCCAACCTCTGACTATCGGGGCGTCCCGCTGAGTATCACGCGGGCCTCTGACGGAAAGTTGTATAAAACCACTCGAGTCCAGCCCCCAGCGGCAAACGGACAAAGTGGTTCCTCTGACCTACGTGAAGCTATCCTCCACAAACGCAAAGAAAGAGAAGGAGCCTCAGCGTGCAGAGAGTCCACACAGGGACGTCACTGCACCCAGATTATCGTCAACTGCTGTTGCAACAACACGGCAGTAACAGAAGACCGGCCATCCTTCTTCCAAAGATTACAACATCCGAGCTCGGAAGACGAGGCACCTCATGTTGCCTCCTGCAATTCCGTACGAAAAGTCCCCGTGGAGGGGAGAGGGAAGAAGACAAGCATCTCCAGCCCAAAGGTGTCAAATATTGCAGCTAAGAAGCCGTCGTCTAAAGGATTATCCTCTACTGGAGTCTTCCAACACACCCGTTCAAAGACGAAAACTGCTACAGTAGGAAGTTCGCCGTCTACGTCATTGGGGGTCGTCGGAACTGGGGGTAGCACTCCTCCAAACCTTTACGACAACCCGACATTCCAAGAAGACAGACTGGAGGAAGCAAATCCTCCGACGGATACAACAGATACTGACGCCCTCGAGGACGTCCTAAATGAAGCAAGTTCTGAAGCTGGGGGTACTGTTCCTTCCGAGTCCGAACCTGAAGAGAACATCCCCACATATCCCGATGATTTCTCGATGCATGAGTATGACTCGGAGGGCATGTCCGCCACCTCTCCTTCTGTCACTCCTCACGTGAGGACGGTATTCATGACAGACAACAGCCAAGGTGGTTCCGGCGATCGCCAACGTATCGACACTTTGGAGGCCATACTGCACGCCTTGGTCAAGTCCGTAGATGAGATCAAAGCGGCACTTCCTACTCTGCAGGGAGTGACACCTGGTCAGACAAGCACGGGTCCCACGAACAACATAGATTCAAATTCAGCGGCACCAAACCCGGGCAATAATGCTCCCGAGATAATGGCCCCTACCGCGACAGATGAGGCCCGAGAAGTAAGGAGAGAGGTTCAGGAGCTTCGAGCGATGTTCCACGCCCGAGAAAATTCTCAAGACCTCAGAATACGGCAACTATACCCAGCTGAATGGAGGGATGTGCCCTTTCCCCCAAGATATAAGCCGTTCAATATCAACCCATATGATGGTAAGACTTCAGCAAGCTGGTACATCACTTACTTTGAGGTCACTACCGACCATCTGCCCCATGAGAACGCCATCCTCACACGGTTATTCATTGGGGCACTGGAAGGAGTCGCCTTTGATTGGTACCGCAACCTGCCAGATAATTGCATCCACTCCTTCGCTGGCTTCAAGCGCTTGTTCTTGGAGAGGTTCTATGAGGTAGGGCAGGACGTCACGATGTCTACCCTCATGGACGTCGTCCAAGGAGAGAAAGAGCTGACAAGGAATTACATTGAGCGGTTTCGTCAAACCGCAATGAAGTTACCATCTGGCAACCCGGACTCTTCCTTGATTGAAATTTGCCAAAAGAGACTACTCCCAACAATTAGTCTCTGGATGGGCGAAAGTCAATTCAAGGACTGGAAGGCCTTTATCATCAGTGCTACAAGTGCCGAGGAACGATAGAAGAAAGCTCGCCAACTGGGGTTGCATATCTCAGAGGGAGAGAACAAGGGGAAGCATCCCAACGCCAGCAACGACAATGGGGGTAGCCCCTCCAACCGAGACAACAAAGGCAAGCAGGCCATGGTGACCGATATAGCCCAGAAGCCCGAGCAACAGGCAGCGGACAAACAATGGCCTCAAATCACTTATTCTTTCGAAGACGGCCACGTCAAGCCTATCTTGGACATGCTTATACAAGGAGATAAAATTCAGCTTCCTCCACCAAGGCAGGAACCTCGGCCTGCTGATTTGGAAAATCCGAAGTTCTGCCATTACCACCGCTACGTCCACCATGCTACACACGACTGCTACCAACTGAAATGCTATATCCAGAACCTCATCGATTCAAACGCTCTGGCTATCGACTTCGAGGAGGTAACCGTAGCAGCCAACATGGTGTCCGTACAATTCGGCAATTTCCCTCCAACAGAGACTCAAGACGGTGTCATGCCCATCCCTCTGGCAACAATGGAAATCACTAACCTTCCGCCTGCCCGTGATCAAACTCCCGGCCTAATACCCCTCACCACATCACGAGGGGAGATCATGTGGGTCCATCCGGACCTAGTCCATGAGGTGACTCAGCCCACTTTATCCTCTAAAAAGAAAAGTGGAAAGGTCAGATCATGTCGCACCGCCTCGGCAGAGGAGGGGGAAGTCTCAGCCGTCACTACCCGATCTGGAGCACAAGCCCAACCAGTGGCCGAGAATCCGACTAATGATCAGCAGCCCACAAACACTGATACTCCGGGACCGGCTCAGCCTTCGACGACCGACAAGCCTAGGCCGAAGGAGACTCGCTTCGACAAATCTCTCCGAAAGGAGACACCTCAGGGGCTGGAGAGGCCCTATAACTTCGACATCTTGGCACAATTGGCTAACACACCGGCCAAATTGTCCTTATACGAACTCCTGAGACTCTCAAAAGATGTCCGCACAGCTCTAAGTGAGGCGCTCCAAAATGCTGACGCATACTTGGCTCAGGTCAACCTCACGGGAGATTATCAGCCTACAGATCTCCAAGATAGTGCGTGTACATGTGCAATGCCCAATATCGTATTCTCTCCGCAGGATATGCTCATCAAAACTAACCTGCACGATCGCCCATTGTACTACACTGGATACATCGACGACGTAAAGGTAGACCGAATGCACATTAACCCCGGGTCCTCCATAAGCATCATTCCGAAGGGTCTGCTACATCATCTTCGTATTCCAATGCATCGCCTGACGCCTACAAGCACCGCCATTAGCGGTTTCAATTCGGGCAGGAGCTACCCAATAGGGAAGATTCGCTTGAAATGTCAGATTGGCGATCTCCAATCAGAAGTCACCTGCTACGTCATAGATGCCGACACTTCTTACAATATCCTTCTGGGGCGGCCTTGGATACACGATTACATGATCGTGCCTTCCATGCTACACCAGTGCTTCAAATATGTCGATAAGTACGGCTTCGTGAGGACAGAGTTTGCTTATATCGATCCCTTCAAGGGGGTCGAATCTTATTACTCAGACTCCTGTCTTTACGAAAAATCAAAGAAGCATCTGGTCGAAGAGGAGGTGCAAGCTCACACCAAGACAACCACAAGATCAGAAGAACCCCTGACAATCCATCTCCAGGCTCGCAAACCGGGTAGTTCTGTACCCCTTACGGCTACTCTGCGTAAGGACGCAATCAGTCTATCGGCGCAAGAAGAGCAGATGAGGATCCGGCTGCCGAGGTCTGGCCAAGTGCCGAGACCCACACCAGGACCTTTTACCATCAGACTACCGAGAGTCGGTCAGCTCCAAGCAGAGAAACTCAATCCTTCCGACAGACTGCTCACGATACGTCTTCCTAAAAAGGGCCGTCACCCCGACGCGAGGTCTGACACTTCCAGCGAACCAGCCACTTCTCGCCCCACGTCAGATGCCAAGCCGGGGGTTGCTAGTCCACCAACAACTCCACGACCTGCTCCTCCGGTCGAGCCCCTAAAGATCAAGCTGACTAGGTCGCTCTCCCAGTCTTCATTTATACAGGGGGTGGCCGAAGAAGAACCAGAATTAGCCAAGTATGTGGCTGCCCACTCCGATACCCCTTCCGCGGATGATGTAATCCCTCTCGAGAAGATACCTTATTTTATCAATAAAGGGCTATCTTTGAATTACATCGAACTCAACAAGCTATGTATAATATATGCTATGGACCAAGGTATAGGCACTCACCTACATACACAGGTGATAAATGTGTACACCGCTATCCAACTTACTCCAGTAGAAGACGCTTACCGAATAATCGAAGGAGGGGACCACCCAATCATCTTCGGCCGGACGAACAACCCGCATCCCCTCGCCATGGAAGAAGTCGACTTCGGGTCAGATAACGGAAGACTGCCTCTGTATCTCTATAGCCCTCAATCCAAATATCTCATGCAGAAATAGGGGTATGATCTAGAGACAACGCCAGGACTGAACTACGGCACTGGACGACGATTACCTTTGAAAACGTCAGCCCCGGCGGGCAAACCACGGAATTACTATAACAAAACCCGATGCGGTTTAGGGTATGTAACGCCAACTACGACCCCTGAAAGCTCAGATGAAGAATGCGACTGGCAGTCACACTCAACCGGGTCATCAACTTCCGACTCAGACACAAGCATTGGGGACGTATTCAGACAAGTCCTATCAGTCAACATGGCATTTGCCGACGCTTACGAAGAAGACGAGGACATTCCTGAAATTCTCGAGCTTGAGCCGTGGGCCCAACAGTTAGACGCACAATGGGAAAAGCGGTTCGAGCTAAGAGAACCTCCTACGGAGGACGAAGTTATGCAGGTCAACCTCGGCACCGAATCCTCTCCGAAGCCAATCTTCATCAGTAAAAGCCTAACAGACAAGGAACGAGAATCACTGCTGGAACTCATCCGAGAATACATTGACGTATTTGCATGGAGTTACGAAGACATGCCGGGATTAGATCCCGACATTGCTCTCCATAAACTCAATATACGGCAGGATGCAAAGCCAGTCAAGCAGCAGCAACGACGCTTCCGCCCGGGCGTCATGGACGCGATCGAAGCCGAAGTCAACAAACTGATAGCCAGCGGCTTCATCCGTGAGGAGCAACACCCTGACTGGGTCGCCAATATAGTCCCGGTCCTTAAGAAGAACGGGAAGATCCGAATCTGCATCGACTTCTGCAATCTAAATGAGGCATGTCCGAAAGACGAATTTCCTCTCCCGATCACGGACATCATGATTGACAACACATGCAGCTTCGAACATATGTCATTCATGGATGGATTCTCAGGATACAATCAAATCAAGATGTCCCCCGACGATGAGAAGCACACATCATTTAGAACACCGATCGGCACATACTGTTACACAGTCATGCCATTCGGTCTAAAGAACGCTGGTGCCACATATCAGCGGGCTATGAGTATCATTTTCAGAGAACATTTACGCAAAATAGTGGAATGCTACGTCGACGACATCGCTGTCAAGAGTCGCCGCAAGGAGGATCATCTGCAAGATCTAAAGACGGTATTCGACCTGATGCGAGCCCACAACCTAAAGATGAACCCTACAAAGTCGTTTTTGGGCGTATCCAGCGGGAAGTTCTTAGGTTTCATCATCACTGCACGGGGTATCCATGTAGACCCTGAGAAAACCAAGGCAATAATGGAGATGGGTCCCCCGAAAAATCTCCGCGAACTTAGAGGCCTCCAAGGGAGGCTAGCCTATATCAGAAGGTTCATTTCCAATCTCTCCGGACGATGCCGGCCGTTCACACACCTCATGAAGAAGGGAGTCTCATTCGCATGGGACGAAGAATGCCAACGCGCTTTCGACGACATCAAAGAATATTTGTCAAATCCTCCAGTCCTGGTGGCCCCGGTCCCTGGAAAACCATTCTTGCTCTATGTACGAGCAATGGAACACTCCCTCGGTGCCCTGCTGGCACAAAATAACGACGCAGGACACGAACAGGCCATATACTACCTCAGCCGAATGATGGTCGGGCCCGAACACCGATACACTGCCGTAGAGAAAGAATGCCTCGCCTTGGTGTTCGCTATTCAAAAGACGCGGCACTATGTTACAGGACAAACCATACATGTGATCTCACGGGTAAATCCCCTCAGGGTCCTCATGACTAAACCAGGGGCGCTCAGCTCTTGCCTCGCTACCTGGGCAATACTGCTATCCCCATATCATATGATCTTCGTCCCACAGAAGGCTGTCAAGGGTCAAGCCCTAGCAGACTTTTTGGCAGCCCACCCAGGATCGGAGTCATCCAAAATCTATGAAGAGATCCCAGACGAGGTCGCCGATTCGAATACAGCCACTCACGATAACATATGGCGAATGTTCTTCGATGGCGCCTCAAGAACCGGACCCAAGGGAAATATCGTCGTCGGGGTCGGAGTGGTATTGATCTCTCCTACCGGGCTAGTGATCAATCGCGCCTACTCTCTCACGGAACCCTGTTCCAACAATGTGGCCGAGTACAACGCTTTGGTCATTGGCCTCCAACTCGCAAAGGAGCTGGGTGTAGAATATCTCGAAGCATACGGCGATTCACAATTAATCGTCAATCAAATTCGGGGGTCGTACAAAGTCCGCCATGAAGACATGATCCCCTACCACCAAATAGCAATCAATATTATCTCCTCATTCGAGGGATTCTTCATCAAACACGTCCCCAGACTTCAAAATATCGAAGCCGATGCCCTAGCAGGCCTTGCCGCTTCCTTAGCAGTGCCGAACCAAGCACATCACTCGGTTGAGGTGATAGGCCACGAACTGGTCTGTCCCAAGAACAATATTCAATTCGTGGCGAGCTATTCCGCCCGGACGGTCGACGAAACACCAGACTGGAGACAGCCGTTCATTGACTTCGTCGTATACGACATCCTCCCGGAGAACCCAAGGGAAGCCACCTCCATCAGACGGCGTTCTCTCAGATTCTTCTACGACACAGAGACAAAAATGCTGTACCGACGATCCTACGACGGATTATTACTCCGGTGCTTGTCAAACGCAGAAGCCAAAGAAGCTGTACGAGAAGCTCACGATGGTGTCTGTGGGGCCCATCAGCCTGGCCCTAAGCTACAGGACCGCCTTCGCCGTATGGGCTACTACTGGCCTACGATGGTGGCAGACGCAATAGACTATGCCAGAAAATGCAAGGCTTGCCAAGTCCATACAGACTTCATTCACCAACCCTCCGAGTTTCTACATCCAACGGTGGCATCCTGGCCATTCGAAGCATGGGGAATGGATATCATTGGTCCAATCACCCCACCTTCCTCCCGAGGACATCGCTTCATACTTGCGATCACCGATTACTTCTCCAAATGGTCGGAAGCCGTCCCACTCACAGAAGTTAAGACTTCAAACGTGATCAGCTTCCTTAAGCATCACGTCATCTACCGCTTCGGACTACCGCAGAGGATCATCCATGATAATGGTCCACAGTTTATAAGCCATGCATTCTACCGATTCTGCGATAAGCACCGCATTCAGAATGTCGCTTCGACACCATATAACCCAGCAGCAAACGGGTTGGCAGAGGCATTCAATAAAATAATCATTAAACTCCTCAAGAAGTTTGTCTCCTCCAACAAACGCGACTGGAACGAGAAGCTCGGCGAATGCTTATGGGCTTATCGTACCACAGTTCGAACAGCTACTGGGAATACACCATTCTCTTTAGTATACGGGAGTGAGACAGTCCTTCCATTGGAAACTCAGATTCCTTCACTCCGCGTCGCCCTCACTTATCAATTGACAACGGATGATAACTATCGACGTCGATTACAAGAGTTGGAGGCCTTAGACGAAAAGCGCCTACTAGCCCAGCAAAGGATCGAGCTATACCAAGCACGTATCTCAGGAGCCTTCAACAAGAAGGTTAAAATCAGAACATTCCAAGTGGGCGATCTCGTTCTGGCAGTTTGGAGACCAATGGTCATGACTCACAAAACCGCAGGCAAGTTCCAGCCAAAATGGGAAGGTCCATTTGTCATCGAGACCGTGTTCTCCAACGGCGCCTACCGCCTCGCCAAGCAGAATGGGGACTTGCTTATGTTGCCCGTCAACGGCAAGTTTCTGAAGAAATACTACGTTTAGACAACATTCTCCAAATTATCGAGTCATGTACCCTCTTAGTACCCCTGAACTCGCACCCACCATTTTCCAAATTATCGAGTCATGTATCCATTGATACCACTGAACCCACATCCACAATATTTCAGATTACCGAGCCATGCACCCGCTGGTGCCACTGAACTCTCATTTCCTCAATATTCTAGAAAATCCAAATTATGTACTTACGTTCCGGTCACTCTCTCAGATAGTAAGTCACGTATAATCATAACTCTGAACTTTCTTTCTGAAAGAGATCCTCCCTCATGATCCACTACCCGTGCTCCCAGTGCACAAAAAGGGTAATCGATCCACTAATCTCCGAAACGACTATGTCCTCATTACCTCTGAGTCGTTTTCACTTCCACCAAAAACAAACTGCCCCCTCGTATAGAACTTCCATGTCCTCCTACCTCTGAGTAATTCTATGCACCCCTTCTTCATTGGGCCCACTCCTGCCATGTCCTCATTACCTCTGAGTGGGAAGGCTCCGTCGAAGAAATCACCATATTTGCCATGTCCACATTACCTCTGAGCAAGTATGTTGGTTCCCTTTCAACCTATTGTCTGTACCCACAACCGGGGTGCGACAAGGATAATAGGTCCACAAATGTCCTCTGTTGACCACAAATGTCCTCTGTTGACCACAAATGTCCTCTGTTGACCACAAACGTCCTCTGTTGACTACAAATGTTCTCTGTTGACTACAAATGTCCTCTGTTGACCACAAATGTCCTCTGTTGACCACAAACGTCCTCTGTTGACCACTATTGATTATAGAAAAGTCTTCTGTGAAGTCTCCCCCTACCATGTTCTCATTACCTCTGAGTAGGAAGATTCCACGGTAAAACCCTCATGTTTGCTACGCCCTCGTAACCTCGGAGCAAATATGACTGGCTTCCTTCCAACTTGTTATCCGTACCTAAAACCAAGGTACGCCTAGGGTAACAGGTCCACAAATATCCCTTGCTAAGCTTCTTGGCATAAATCCACCATCTTACCATGCCCCGGGAGCCCGGCTGCTCTACGGCATTCCTTTCCCCAGTACCGAGAACATCCATGACCATTTTGTCATGGCTGTCCCGGACATCCTGATCAAACTTGTTATTCGTACCTAAAACTAAGGTACGCCTAGGGTAACAGGTCCACAAATAATCCTCCAGCAAGTCCGATTCCATGAACGCCGATACAAGAAAGAAAAGATGAGTTGAAACATGCTCATTTATCCAAAAATCAAAGGGCTACATCATTGGGGATCACGTCCCTTGCAAACAAAAATATACACATATGAAAAAAAAAGAAGAGGCAGAAGAAGACAGAGGGCGGATCACTGTTCCGGGGCACATAACACCGTGAGGCGGTCCTTTATCAAGGCGACCGACCGCTCAAACCTCTGTTTGGCTCGACGTTCAGCTTCCTGGTTCAACACCGCCGGGTCCTCCAGATGAACGTGGGCCTGCCAGTTGTCCTCGAACTTCTTAAAAGATCGCTCCAGGTTGGCAGAAGTTCGAGAAATCCGCTCGGCCTCCCGAGCAATCGACTCCTGTTCTGCATGAGCAGCCTCCCGCTCTGACTCTAAGAAGGCTAACTCCTCCTGGAGCGCGAGAATCCGCTCCTTCGTGTCAGCTATTCCACGAGAGGCAGACTCTTCCCGGGCCCTACAAGCCTGACTCCGACGACCCAGCCGGTCATAGGAGGCGGAAAACTTGTCAAGATCCCCCTGCACAGCCGGCCCGGCAGTTTCTCGAGCGAGCTTGATCCTGTCCCGAGCCGCAACCAGGAAGCCCCGCTCTCGTTCGATCGCGACAGGCAAACCAGCCTGCCGTACTGCCAGCAGTTGGGTCACAAGCTGGTCAGCCTCTGTCAGCTTAGGCTCCAGGAACGCTGCTAACCCCAGCCCGCCAGGAAGACCCTTCAGAGTGTCAATTTGACCCCGAGCTCCCCGTAGAGACAGAGAAAAAGGGACCCCCCGGTCCACGGCAGCGTTTATACCCCTCCCTAAGTGGCGATAAAAGCTGTCAACCACATCCTGCGTCACCTCGTCCAGAGCCTCCGAGGAAACCGGTGTCAGCAGGAGTGTGGCTGGTAGCACGGAAGAAGACGCGACGGAGTCTGCCGCTCCTGCCACCAGAGAAACCAACTCCGCACGGAAAGACGCTTGAACAGCGGCCAACTCCTCTTCAGCAGCCCGTAGGATTTGGATGCTCGACAAGGTCGAGAAGTCGACTTCCGGAGCCGTATCAACAGCGGAAGACGAGGCAGAAACCATTGCCAACTCTCTCCCCGTCTGCCCGGAGACGGCAGGAGGCTCTTCAACATGAGAGAGAGGAGAAGAAACATTCCTTTCGTCCGGATAATGGCCAACCGAACTCTCCCTGAGAACATCCGCAGCGGGAGGTAAAAGGTCAGGACCTGCAGGGCCAAGGCAACCATGAATCGACTTGACCCGAAGGATATCTTGATAGAGCGAATAAGCCCCTTCGGTAGTCAATATATGGCCTATCTTACCAATGGAGGAGTACGGAGGCTGAGGTTCGTTTATAGCCACCATAGCCTCCTCACCAATAACCTCCGAATCAGGAATCATAGAGTCGTCCCCGGAAGAAGAGGTACTGAGAACGGTGTCATCTCGCCGAAGCTTAACGACCGCAGGGGCGGGCCCAGAGGAACCTTTGTTCCCCCGAGCTGATGCTTCAGCAACCCGGGAACTTCCAGCCGCCTCCGGGAGAGCCCCAGCAGAAAGGACCGCGGCGCACATATCGTTGACTAAGACAGCGAGGGCGGGATCAACCTCGGAGGCAGTAGATGGTTCAGAAGACCTCGGTCCGTCGGACGCCTACAAAGAAAAGTGATTAAATCATATCTGCGAGAGGAAAGGGAACTACAACAAAGAAACAAATCCAATTTAGCCTTACCTCCGGAGTAGTATCGGTACCGTCATCCCTTTCGGTAATAAGCAATCCACGAGATTTAACGGCAGCTCTCTTCACGGAAAAGGTCGCACCACTGCCAGAAGATTCGTGCCTGACTCGCTTACGTGAGGAACTAGACACAGCCGGAAGCTGTTCTTCCCTCATTCTTCCACCTTCTGTAGAAAGCAGTGGGCCCTCCGCCAGTTCATCAGGGATGGGAAGCAGTTGATCTGCTACTTCTTCACCTCCATCAAAAAGAGAATCTTTGCTGTCATCTTCCTCCCCAACCGATTCGGAAGGTTCTGATTCAGGGAGAGGAGTCTGAAGCGCTAGTTGCTTTCTAGCCTTAGCCCCCTTTGGCTTCTCCTCTAAGCCTGTACCCACGATAAAACTGGTACTCGGATCGAAATTGATAGGAGGCTTGTTCGCCATGACATGATACAAAGCAGCCACGTATAAAATTTCCCTGGGCGCCTGAGCATCAGGGACCGAGAAGCTGGCTCGAGTATGATAAGCATCATAATAATTCTACGCCCTGACGCCATCAAGAACGCTACCTTCGAAGCCCAAACCAGGATTGGGATGATCAAGGAATAACTGGCTATAACCGAACTGCCGAGAAAACCTACTAGGTAGGTAAGGCTCCAGGTACACCCTATCACGGTTGCGATAAACCAAATGAGCAGGACGGATGTTACGCAACCAGGTGAGCATATCCGGAGATAGAAAGTGAGGAGGTCCAGTACCATCAAGGTGTACCTTACTCACATCTTCATCAGAAAAAGGAGGAACGGACACAAAAAGGTGACACCCATCTACCCTCGCCAGCGCCCTCCGACAAGCCGGCATAGTATTGTATTCCCAAGACTGGCGATGGCATTTGAAGAGGAAAGCATCTTCATCCGTAGCATCTTCTGCTATCCCGGGTCCCAGCAAAGACTTGTAGTGCATCGCCAACCACCCCATCAAGTAATGGAAAGGCAATTCTACGCGCTCAAAATCCAAGGTTTTCTTACGAGCAACAACTTTGGATGAGAAGGTTCGAAGACCGTGGTGGATGCTGCACACCATGGCGGGAAGAAGGGCCAGCCTAACTCCGAACACCAGTTTAACGGCAGGAAGAATAAAATGGCGACCGATCCTCTCGATAGAACCTGCTCCTCCCGAGACGACGCAATTCCGCAGCCATATCATTAAAAAGCCAGCCAGAAGCGCCTTCTCTGACATCTGCGTGGTCCCATAGTAAAAGTAGCTGAGAGAGTCAGATTGACTCCCAAATATGTCGCTCCTGGACCGCGACTTCTTGACGCCTGACATCAAATCCTTCACCTCCTCGTGCGTTCTAGGGGTTCGAGGAGTAACTTCGCCAGAAGGACCAACTTTGAAAAGGTAATTAATCCATGATGTGGTGTGGGGAGAGGTCCCTTCGGAGCTATCCGTTGTCTTTATAGCCATCTGATGACAAGCACTATGGTGGCACAGCAACTCCCGGTATACTGCAACAAAACCTGGGAATCGTCGGTTCAAGTCCTCAAACTCATCATTCGAAGGGGTGTACACCTCGAAAGGCTCATTTCCCCAGGGGAGTTTAGAGACAGTATACATCTCGTGAAGAGCAAGCCCCAGCTCCCCTACTGGTGAGAAGAATGTCCCCGTTCGCTGGCTATACATCTCCAAGAGCGCCATGAACAGCGGCTTGTTAATAGGGAGCCCGTGACAAGTCCCTCGAACAACATGATAAAGTCCCACCTCCCGCAAGAGTGTTCCGTAGGTCTGCAGGACCCAGGTGGTCAACTGGACCCACGCAGAAGTAGGGTTTATCCAGTTCGGCAATGCTATCCTACCAACAGGATAGGACTTCTTACGGACAAGCCGATTCAAGAAGGTGTCAGCCTGAGCAAATGAGAAGTTGGGGCCGTATGCATTTATGAAGGAGCCCGGGGCCAGACCCATCATATACCGAGGGACGGGATCCTTACCTGGGTACGCTGACCGCATATTCGGATTGTAATGGATGTCGCCCATCAACATCCCCGATTGAGTAGGGGTTAAGTTGCACACCATCTTCCTGTTCAACAGCACCATGTTGAACCACGATAAGGGATAATGGCGTTCCATAAAAGGAATATGGATTGACTCCCCGTCCAAAGAGAAATCCCAGTTCTCGAAAATCTCTAATACTAGAGAGTTCCCTATGATTAGAGCATCTCCAAAGAGGAATAGAGGCTTCAGGAATTTCCCATCCAGCCTTCCAGTGTTCATCATGGAACGAAGGTAATGAAGGGTCTGATTCTCGATGGCGTTCAACCTCTCCAAAGGCTCATCAGCAGGGAACTGATTCAATACATGCTTAATTAGGTCGTCAAGACACACACCCAAAGCGAATTGATTTGAACCAACCAAAAGTTCCCTCGCAGGATTCACGGGCAGATTCACTAGAAAAAGATAAAAGAAACAAGGTCAGAAGACAAACAAAGAAGACAGAAATATTGGAAAAGATTACTGAAGTCTAGGCGGCTAAGGTTGCCACGGCCTCATGCGGCTCATCAGCAGATAGGTCCATGCGGCTCTGCGTGTCATAGCCCCATGCGGCTCTGAATTAACCAAATTCGTACAACTCAGATTCAGAAGGGTTTATAGATTCATGCGGCTAAGCCCGACTCATATAAACCACTGCAGCTACAAACCATCAAGTTCATGCGGTTCAAAAGTGAGCAACGCTTATGCGGCCCAAGTCGAAAACACACATGCGGTACTGATCGAATATGACAAACTCATGCGGCCATAATGGGCGAAGTGCCTATGCGGCCACATCGATACATCTCGTACATGTGGCTTGTGCATAAAGTATGCAACAGAGCCATGGCAGCAGTTAGGGTTTTTCGGAAGTGACCCCCTTACCAGCGATGGGCGGGTGAACATCAGGATGGACAACGCCTACAGCAGCCGACGGAGGAGCGACCACATTCGTCGCTGCAGTCGCCGCCGCAGCAACTGCCTTGCCCTTCGCGGCCTTCGATGCAGCAGATCTCTTAGAAGCCATGGTCGATAGATGAAGGAGGACGACAAAGAGCAAAACTGACAACAGGGAATTCAAGCAAAGAAAGGAGATAAAGAAATCCCCAAGAGCTGAAAGACTCCTATTTATAGGCGATCCATGAAGTAGAAAGACGCCTCGGATTACGCGCCGCCTCTAAAAATAAAGGCGAGAACGCTTCGGTCAAAGCAAAATCCGACCCTTGGGATCCTCTCCCAAAAGACGACGTTAAATCAAATCGAAAGCAATTAATGAAGATTTGCTCACGAGGTCAGGACGCGTGGCAAAGAGCCTATGCGGCCAGAAGGATCTATGCGGCCGAGATGCTAATGTGGCCAGGAAGCTCAGGTAAAAAGAACATCCTATGCGGCATGAACGGGGCCATGCTTCTTATTCAAAGTGTTTCAATTTTACAAATTGAAAACTTTGAAGGGGGTCCTGTAGAAGCATGGAAAATATTAGAATAAAAGCATAGATAGCCCATGCGGCTTTGGGTAGCAAGCCTATGCGGCTCATACTGAAGTTGCCCCATGCGGCCCGAAAGAAGACCCTCAGACTCATGCGGTTCGGGGATATATGCGGTTCAGCAGGAACATGCGGCTCAATTGACGCCACGTGTGATCCCCCCACAGCTGGCTACGGGAGTAATGGCCTCATTTAATGCTCTGACACGACTCGACGGCTGCGACGTCTCTGACATAAAGCGTCATAATGGCTCTGCCATAATGACAGACTCCTCGGGGAAAGAAGACAATCTCTGACCCGATCTGTCAGAAATCCTAGATCGCCACGTGGCAAAAGTCTCATGCGGCTCGGGTAGAGAACAGCTTCATGCGGCTCATTGAGGAATCACTCTAATATGATTAACAGGAATCCGCCATATGCGGTCCACCCATAGCCCGGTCTATGCGGCTCAATACCATGTTAACTCAGGCGACCCACAGAAACTATGCATATGCGGCTCATGGAGGGTTCGTCCCCTGCGGCTCGCAGAGACTACGCATATGCGACTCACGGAAAGTTCGTCCCCTGCGGCTCGATGAGGCATTGACTCATGCAGCTCATGAAGAGTATCTCCCTGCGGTTCAAGTGTTGGCCATCCTATGCGGCCCTGGCAGGACCTTCAATTAAAACACGTGGCATTGAAGATTCAACCGAATTCCAACAAGAATATTTGACACCATTATCATAATTGCCGAGATCAGGGCATATCATTTATCATCAAGCCAATAGGACACGTGGCGAGCAATCAAATATTGGCATAATCAATCACGAGGATTTAAAGCAGTCAGCATTAACTGCTCATGAGATTTGGTGCTATCAGCATTAGTGGCCGAGATTCATTATGATCAGGATCAAGGGCTCAGATAGAATGAAGGAAGCGCCGACATTCCAAACAGATAATCATCAGCAAACCCTAATAATCATACCCCACTCCTATAAATAGCCAGCATCCTCCCCATGCAAAAAAAAAGGAAAGAAAAAAAAGAGGAAAGAGGGAGAGAAGTCGGCAACAAAAGAATAAAAAAATAAGAAGAAAGAGATCTACACAGAGAGAGCTCCCCCCTTTCTTCTTGATACTCACAGAGAGAGAGAAGCCAGGAGAGCCACCCGAGGAGAGTAAGAAGAGCCTTTCTTCGTCAACGCCAAGCAGATCTTCCCCGAGCCAAGGCTGCATACTGATCGTCCAAGGAGTAAGGCAGAGCGGCCGTCGCTTTCCCGAGCCTCTATCGTCACCCCCCAGAATCAAAAATAAACAATCGTACTTAGTCTGCTGTACCTAGGTTTTCGTCCCTAGGTTTTCTTTGTACGAGCGAGTTTGTATTGTGAGTCTAAGTTCAGTCCTCCGATAATTGTTCTGTTCTTTTACAATCAATGGCAAACAACACGGTCATGGACAACTTGTCGACAAGGTGAGCGTTTCCCCGTACGGCAAGCCGAGGCCACGGGTCCGTTGCGGCCGAAAAAGAAAACAAGTAATTAGCTGTGCTGGACACGGGTTAGGCGAGGACTTGTAGCGGGGCTCGCTACTCATGCTGAAAGGACCTCATCTAACAAAAGCTAGAGGAGTCCATGATGGCTCTGGGAGCCAGTGACCATCCACATGAAATATTGAACTTGGTATGAAAATGATAACAATTGACAGGGAAGAACATGGTAAGTTTCATAAGGCGCGGTGCTGTCCGCCGCGGGTAAGTTCAACGTAAATTTCATTATGCTTGTCATTGCTCGCTTGAAATTCATTAGGATGGTTAGAAATATTCATAAACTAAGTCATATAAACTCTTCAACCAAATGAGAGCTTGGAACTTAATTTGCCATGCACCAGTGCAAAGTGTAATGTACTGATCCTCGCTCTCCATGCAGGTTCCCCGAACCACGAAGGGTGTGCCACCTAAAAGCTCAAGGCATCGTGAACCCTTTTGAAGCCTCGTCCGTGTGTTCAAGGCTTGTTTCTAGATTCCTTTTGAAGGAGACCCCGCACTCAGTCCAAAAAAAGATGGCGACTCGACTTCCCGCGATAGCAGGTGGAAAATGTGTAATGGTTTTTGCTTGTAAAAAGGGAATGTAATGTATGGAACGACTATCTCATCAGCGTTCATTTTGTAAGTCGAGTCATGTTGTAGCCCGCACGGCAATTATTGTAATGGAGTCAATGTAAATGAAATATTAATATCAATGAAAAGTCTACTTCTATTTCAAATGTGTCAATCAATTTCTCTGCGTACTCTAACTTGATGTTGTGTTTCGGATGACCTTATGACTACGCCTTGTGCGATCGTAACTTAGGTTCGCACGGCATCACGCCCGGGGGACGACTATCGATTCTACGGAATCGGGGCGTGACAACACATAATCTTGACATACCATCATTCTTCTTTACTAGAAGCATCGGGGCTCTCCAAGGCGATCCACTAGCACGAATGAATCCCTTGGTTCTGAGTTCTTCAATCATCTTTTACAGGATCTCCAATTCTGAAGGTTCCATTCTACAGACTCTCTCTGACACTGGTGTTGTCCCTGGAAGCAAATGAATGGTGAACTCTATCTCTTTCTCTGGGGACATGCCTGGAAGCTCTTCGGAAAATACATCAGGAAACTCTTCTACTACTATAGGAAACTGAATTGCTATTGCTACTGCCATCCGCAAGACTGGTGGAGAAGGTTCTACTTCGCCTCTAGAAAATAAAAACTCTGGTTCGCCTGGAATACCAAAAATAATCTTGCCAATAAGGCAGACTATTCTTGCGTATTGATCCTTCAACCAATTCATTCCTAGGACCACATCATAGTTGTTCATCGAAAATTCTATCAATCTAGCGAAAAACTATCTACCGCTAACTACGATTCGATACGAGGAAAAGACCCTTTCTACCCTTACAAGACCGTTACCAAAAAGTATATTGAGCCTTACTGATAATGACTCGGGCTCCAGTCCTATCCATGTGGCAAATCTTGCAGACATAAATGAATGCGATGCACCTGAATCAAATAATAACGATGCTAGAAAAGACTTGACGATAATGGTACAAGCCACCACCTTACCTGATGCTAATTCTTCTGCCACAGTCAGAGCCATAGCCTGACCTTGTCCTCTTGGTGCTAGTCCCCTCTGCTGGAAACCACTCTGCCGGTTCTGAATCTGAGCCTGGGCATACTGTTGAGCCTGAGGCGACAATGGCCTCGGAGGCTGGTACTGCTGCTGCACTAGTACTAGACCCCTAACCGATGGACTGATTAAGGTTGACGATAATGAACTGGCTCTATGCGGGCAGGATCCTATCTTTTGATCCGGTGCCCCACAAGCCAAGTACAATTCTTGTGATCTGCGACACTCCGATACTATATGTCCTGGCTTCCTATAACGAGTGCAGCCCATTACGGAAGACTCCTTCTGCTTCTGTTACTGAGGATACGTTGGTGTCGAGTGCTGAACCGACGAGACTATGGTTGCCCTCCTAGAAGCTCTAATAGTCCAAGCCCTAGTTGTCAGGACTGGTGCTGATGACTGGGATATCTGTCCATGGGACCTCTTCCTTCCTCCGGTTTGATCTACTATCCTCTGAGAAGTATACTCATGCCTCTTTACTGCTCGCAAGACGACATCAAATGTCTGGTACAGAAACTGCTCTACTGATATAATGATCTATAGGTGGAGTCCCTGCTGGAATCGGTGCGCTCGGCCCAATTCGGTTGCCACCAAGGTGGGAGCAAATCGACTAAGCCTTGAAAACTCGGCTATATATCCATCGACCGTCCTTCATATCTGCTTAAGATTGGTGAATCTCGTCTGCATATCATACCAAGCTACTGCATCAAAGTACTTCATCTGGAACTTGTCACTGAATACCGCCCACAAGACAGGAGTCACCAATCCAACTGCTAACATCGCTCACCAGTTGCGTGCTAAGTCCAATAATTGTAGGCGCACAACGGCCACCTTCTTTTCCTCAGGAATCCTAGCTGCTTCTAGGATAACCTCTGTATCCTGAAGCTACACATCAGCAGCAATAGCATCTTCACTGCCATCAAAGAAATGAGGGTTCAGGCGCTTGAAGTTATTGGCTGTAATGTTCCCTTGGTAACACACTCTGCCTATAGCATCTTGTACTGTCTGGTACAGGACATCGCCCCGACGATCTTGTAATGCAAGCAATTTCCTAATGAGTCCCACCAGGATTCCATTGTCAGGCTCTGCAGGTTGGACCGGCTGAACCGGGGGCTCTGGGTTTCCAGAATACAAGACTCGGAAAGCTGCTCCAGAGTGCTGGACTTGGTCCCCAGGTTGCTGCTGGTTCACTGGAAGTGCTCCACCTTGCTGATCGGTAGGACCAGGAGCAGTACTACTGAAGAAATGACATAGGAAACAATAAGGAAAGACCAATATAGATCGAGGATATAAGCATGTGATCAGGTCAAGATTTTAGAAAGATTAGAAGACACGAGTAGAGTTCAAGAATGAGTGCTGATTGAGACATCTATTCAGTAAAATTCTCACACATCTTAATTTATAAGACCTGTATGGGCCACCACTTAAATCGTGTCATGTCCCAGAACCAGAATACTGGAGAGCGGGGGACAGACACAGACAACTACGTACATTAAAGTGTAACCTACCTTGATATACGGTCACGACTGTCTAGATGCATGAGGGTTTAACTACAAGCCAACAGTCTCTTATGGTCAAGAACAAGCCTAGTGTCTCAATCTCGAGCAAGCAAGTAAATGTTAGAAGATATTAGATCATTAGACATACAAGATAAGGCGTCCCAAACATTATATATTCAGATGATCATGAAGCTAGTCATACAAAATGCGAAGACTAGCAAGAGTTTAAGTTATACATGATCAACCATAGGATTTGTCAATCATGTTACAGCCTTTAGACAGACAAAAGTAAGTTTCAACACGAGCTAACACTTGCTTGGTGGCTAAACGGCTCAAAAGAATAATTTACAATAGAGCGAAGAACAAAAGAAGAAAACCTACTCGTTGCCAGGGTTACGCCTGGTGTTCACCATCTGGCCGGAAGACAGGTAGATCCTCGGGTGCTACTCTAAAATTTGGTCATACAAAACCAGCTGGGTCAGAACCCAGAAGAGCAAGTGCCACAAGGAAGGCTTCACTTAAGAACTAAAACCAGCATATTAGCACATGAGACATAAATGATAACGAAAGACATGAGTTAGAGAAGACAGGGTGATAAACAATAAGATAACTAAAGGACTATTCTGGTAACCAAGTTACAACCCGTAAACCAAATAAGGACAGAGATTATAACTCTTCACCTGAATGGAACTTAGTCACTGATCTTTTATCATTAAAAGTAAAGCATAAACAGTAATGCGCTGAAGTAATCATAACTGGTACTGTCTAGACAAGACTAGACTAGGCTCCATTCATAAGTTCACGGCCAAACAACGAGTACGGCTTGATACTTTAACTAACTAGGATTTTCACAAGTCTAATTACTAGCAAGATGCAATGAGTGTTCCAACAGTCACAAGCCCTACAGACTATCCCTGTTATCCTTTCGCAGGTTGAGAGAGTTGATTAGGTAACTTTGTGGTGCAACACATGACAGTGTGCTGGAAATGTGCCATACTCGTCGGCAGGCTACAAGTCCACTTGAGGCGTCCATATAACATGATTGCCTGTGACTGGGAAATCTCCTTATGAACTACTTGATCCATCTAGTCATTAACCTAGTCAGATTCAGTATGAATCTCTGACCTTGGTAATCAGGTATCCATGTCCTAGACATAATGCAAGACGAGACATGTAGCTTTTACAAGCACAATCTGTAAACCCTCTAAATTTTTACTACAATTTTTTTAAAATAAATTGGTATTTAATGGTATGTGATTTTTGTACTTCGAAATTGTATGTCGCGTACAAGTTTGTATTTTGAATTTTCTCGTCGAGTGCGAATATGTGCAAGGTACATATTTTAATAAAATATTTTATTAGAGATTTTATTTAAATAGAAGAAATGTGGTTTTCAAACTAGTACGCGAAAAATATTTTAATTGATTAAAGTTGTAAAAAGGCAAAGCGTCGAGCTTTGCAAACTTTAATAAGTTAATATAAAAAGGGGCTATTTGATTTTATTATATACAAATATAATAAATAATTTAGAAATAATATTTTACATAAATATTGTTTTGCATACAGGGTACATGAGTTTAAATTTATCACATTTTCGAAATTAATTAATACTATTATTTTATCATTTGGAAAAGGATATTGTAAATTATGTGAGTTTTGATATTCAAATAAATTTGATAATTTATTTAGAAAAAGATTTTTATCTGATTTTGTTTTAAATAAGATTAAGTTATGGATTGGATTATATAGATTCAATTAAATTTAGATTTGATTGAATTCGATTCAATCATTGGAGAATTATCTAATAAGTATTTAAACCAATCATAGTCTCTACCCAACTAGGAGAACCACCTCCTATATAAGGAGAGGCTCCATACTCTCTTTTCCCCATGATTCTATAATCCAAAATATCTCCACAAACACAAAGTGCATCGTGTCTGTGTTCCCTGTCCATCCACTATATCTTATATGTACAAATATTCGTCCCGTGTCCGACAATTCTGGAAACCACCATCCTTCGTACCCGACTTTCCTGCCACCAACCTCCGTCACCACCATCATCATATCACCTCGGCCAAAACAATCGACTCCCGACTCCTCTAGCCACCTCGCCAAGACTTCGTACCTCCCCGTCATCGACCCTGCCCTGGCCTCGACAAACATCGACTACTGTTTCTTCCTAGGACGACCCCTGTCGACACCACCACCTTCAACATCACCACCACCACTATCCCGTTGACTCCGTGGATTGCCACCATCACCAATCTGACCATCACCGCCACCATCGTTCCCTCGACAACCCGAACCCAGCAGCACCATAACCGCCACTGCGGTCGTCAAAAAACCCTCCATCGTCGATGATATCCCGCCGGATCCCTCTCCCAACACCACGGACCACCGCCACCGCTATCGACCCAAAACCCCCAACAAAGAAAGGAAAATGAAGAAACCCCAGAACCCTCACCTCCGTCGTAAGATCCGCCAGCCCTGAGACTTCACGCGCGTCCGCGTCCTCGTGCGTTGGACGAGGCACATGGGATCTCACCGCCGCCGCCGCGTGCCGGTGATCCGTCGCCGCCACCAGCTGACAAGACGGCACCACCGCGATCGTGCCACCCAGTGCCTCACCGCGTGCCCCAGCATCGACCAACCGCTATGACTGCCCACCTCCGTTCATGTCTTCCTCCTTAGTGCTCCCGGCCGTAACCGTCTACGTCGACTCCACTGCGGGCGTCCGTCTGGAGCCGCGCACCGCTGCCAGAGGCGAACCGGCCCCCTCCGTGCCTGAAGTTGAGCGCAGGTGAGCTTCCACCGAGCCCCCTCTTTCGATCTCTCTCTGTGACTCTACCTCTCTCTCTCTCTCTCTCTCTCTCTCTCCTTCTTCTTTAACCTTGATTGTCTATACTTTTTATTTTTTGTCCCTTTTGTGTTCACTCGAAAGAGCACAACTTTACAGCTGTTTTTATTTTTATTTTATTAATATAATTATAATTATAATAATTATTATTAGCAGTAGTAGTATCAGTTTTTATAAGTATTTATATCACTGTTAGATATTCTTAGGATATTGCATTATATATATATATATATATATATATATATATATATATATATATATATATATATATATATATATATATATATATATATATATATATATATATGTCCTTCAAGCTTCAGCAATTTAAATAGATTTGCTGGGAGTAAAAGAAGCAACCACGAGATATTATTTGTACTTAATGATATATGACCTATATGGAGAAAGCTTTCTTTCTCATGCACTTCTTTCCTTACCAGTGTATTCTACCGAATCTAGCTAATATGCATAAAAGTGATTAAATATATAATATACATGGTGTTTAGGTTCTTACTATAAGTACATCTTCCAATTTTATGTCTGGTTGCCAATATATATATATATATATATATATATATATATATATATATATATATATATATATATATATATATATATATATATATAATATAAAATATATATATATATAAAATATAAAATATATATATATATATATATATATATATATATATATATATATATATATATATATATATATATATATAATTTTTAGTAGGCTATATTCTAAAATACAATGTAGCAGTAGTACAAGTATTTTTAGTGTTACCATGTTCTTAGTATTAAATTATTATTATTATTATTATTATTTTAGAAATTTTCAAAAAGTAAAAAATACTTTGTCCCATAAAGTGTAGCTTCCAAAAATTAGATAATAATTTTCTAGTGTTTTTCTTATATTTTTCATTAGTCATATATGGCTTTCCACCTCAAAACTCTTACCTTAAAAAAAATAGGGTATCTTGCCTAAAAACAAAATTTGATTTTTAAGGTATTTTCCTACAACATATATTTGACTAATAAAATTTATTTTTCTAAATTGAATATAAAGTATTTCAAGTATTTACGTTAACTTATGGAAATATTTTCAAAAATTAAATATGTGTATCTATCTCCACAATTTCTCCTCGATTATCATCATCAATCACGACTGATCACACATTTCTTTTTCTCACGAATTTGGACCCGTACACATCGACCTCGGCTATTGGACCAACATGACTTGTCGGATCATCGCACCACACCAGGCGTAACACCAGGCAAGATACCTTGCCATAATTTACTGTTTATATTTAAGTCAGTATTTTAGTTATTTGCATATCACTGTTCATTTATTTCTAGCTGCACCATTATTTACAGTTCCTGATTTACTGCATGTTCAGTGATAGTAGCATTACTTTACTTATTATCCTTTGATTGTATATGGACTTAGAGTTAAGGGACTACCGTTTGTAGTGTATCGCATATAGCTCGACACAGTTGTACCACGAGTATGAGTAACATGTAGAGGTCCTTGCGTGTTGTAACGATCCGCTCCGCCCTAGTGGAACGTCGATTCAAAACGGCAAGTGCGACGACTCAAACGAGCCGTCGACTCGAAGAGTTGCGTCAACCCGATGAAGAATCGATACAAGACTTACATTGGCCCATCAAAGAGGAATCCAGACTTAGACTTTCAAAGGCGCTCTCGGAGTATCGCTCGGCCGATGCGAACATCGCTACGGTGGGTGGCTCCGATGAACCTGTCTTTGATTAGCCTAGACACATAATAATACAGACACTATTGCTAGAATCGTTAGGCGATAACACCGTGCATGCTAACGAATGACTCAACGCACCTAGATAAGGGAATAATCCCATCTTGTATACTTGTATAGAAAATAGAAAATAACTTGAAAAATATGCGAACTCTCGCACCGCACTCCACGCCCGTGCAAATGTACAACATACACCTTGTGTAGATTTCCTATGCGTTCAATAACGAATGAAATGCTGGTCACCAGAATCATACCACAACTTAAAACATGAAACAATAAACGGTTTACAACAATGAAGCAGGAAGACTATCGACATAGTCGTTCCGAGTAGAATATAACAACATTGAAAGGCTTCGGGACCAATGGATCGCCAAGGCGGTTCCCGTACAGGGAACTGCATAATGAATGAATGTATGAATGAATGAACGAACAGATAAACAACTAAATGAATGAACAAGTGAAAGAAGATTAAAGAAGAAAAGAATGGTTAGCGACAGGTATGACGGGAACGTGCAACGGGGCTCGCTACCCGCGCTGCACGGATGCCGCCACCAACCTGGTAGATAACATATTATGGCTCAAGACAGCCTGATAAGATAAATGGCCCATGACAGTCTGATGTAACAAATGGCTCAAGGCAGCCCAACAGTGTAACTGAAGAATTAAGAATTTGAAAAGGTCGTGGACAAACTCGTGCATGAGTGATAGAACAACCGATTCCAAGGCAACGATCACGACATCGTGGCCGGCCTAGGCGAAATCATTGCTTACAGGTGGCCTGTGTGTGGGCTCGGACATACAGGAGGCGTAAGGCCTGGGTTTGGCATAGCCTATCAAGGTGTACCAGCCATCACGCTTGATAGATGCGAATACCATTAGGAAAATGTCTAAAATGGCTTGTGATGCCAGCGATCGGTGCATATAGATTAAGTGGGCTTGCTGGTGGCAATCTACGTGCAAGTCCTTGCATTGAAACAAGTAGTCTAAGTTAACTGAATAATTGAATAGTTGAGTGAACATGGACGTTGGAACAAAACTCTTCGAGCATAACACAACTGACTGGTTGAGTTGATAAGATATCAGAGTGAGAATGATCATCGGAACAAGGCATGGTCATAACGTATCTTGACAAGCGGGAACACGTCGTAGAATCTGAGGCAGGGACACGCCCTTGATACTGAATAATTACGTAAATTATGTTAAGTTGTTATATATATGAATTGTTGACTAACTTGGTTTACTTTGGACAGGAAAGACCGGACGGTAAGTATGGGTAAGTCGTGCATGTATTTCTATGTGACACTTGATATCAATAACACGAGATAAGCTTGAATGATATGCCATAAAACTGATCCTAAGGCAAGATTAGAAAGACAATGAATGATAGATGATACAAAAAAGTAAAATGAACGTGTTTGGTAATGATAGCGAGTGGGCGAGCTAGCCTCCCCACCAGTGCATAATAATGTACTGATAACCCCACAGTTTACTTGCAGGATGCAGGAGACGTCGTCGGGTGCGGAGCTTTCCTCGAACGTGCTAAGGCACGGCGCTAACTCTGGAGCCTTGGAGCGTTGCAAGGAGCTGAAGCACCATATACATGACATAATGTATCGGAACATCACCATGAATTATTCCATATTATAAGCCACTTGGCACGTCTTTTATGTTTCAAAGAAAGAGGGCTTGAGTGACTTGTAATCTCGGCCTAGCGCTGCTTGTAAACTTCTTGAATATCAATAAAGAGATTGAATTTGTTCCATCTTGTGTGTATTTACTTTCCCCTACAAATGGGGACACTCTGTGCGACTTTGTGGCCTAGCTTCAATCGGCCGTTTCTGGACTTAGCCTTGCACGGACGCAACCTAGGCCCGTGCGACATCACGTCTTAGCGAGGATGATCGCTCCTGCAGGAGCGGGGTATGACAGATTGGTATCAGAGCACGGCTTTACTTTATTTCCATAGATTTCATTTCGATTTTTTCAGTTTTGAAAGCTTGTTTGGAAACAAAAAAAGTATACGCTCTCTCTCTTTATGCCTTAGGATGTTCCATACAATAAGTCTAATATTTTCGAAAGCTCGTACGAGTACTCGGTTGAACGGGATCGATCGACGAAGGCCTTTGTGCCAGATCATGACGAACTTGAGTTGAAAGAAAACCAATGCTAAAAGTTAACAAACGCAGTGTGTGCTTGAATAACCTTAAATTGACAATAGCGAACGAGTACACGAGACCGAAGTATAGTTCGAACGGGATGGTTATGCATACAGCCTTTTTCGTTAAGTTGTGTCGAGTGTCGCGCAACTAGAACTTCCGGTGCGAACGAGTTTGCGAATGAGATTGACTATCGCTCGGACGAGAATAAGTGAGACTTAGAACGTATGTTGATATAGACGCTACTTGACCAACGCCGAAGCGAACACGAAAAATGGTTCTTAGACTTTGAGGAACGGACGAACGCACAATTGAACACGTCAATTGTGAATTGAATGACCTTTTTGAGGATTTATAGAATGACTTGATCCCGAGTTGTATATGTGATAGCTTCGAAGAAGAATAAGAGTGAGTGTCGACGACCAGTCGAGTGGCTCGAACCCTGAGTGGTATATGAATGTTATAGAAATTGTTCGAGCGAAACTAAAGGATTTACAGATAGAACGAGTATGTCGGCAAGTGATGATATCGTGCAAAGCCTTAGAACGAGTAACGGTTAGTTGGTCATGATTCGATCTCAAACGAGATATCGTTCGGACGATTTATGAATGGTAATGTAAATTACAAAATGGTTGAATGGAGATTCGAAACGATAAAATAAATGGATGTTTTGGTCGAGAAAACATAGTAGATCGTACATACGATTTTGAATTTAGTCGAATGGATTGATACTTGAGTTGAGATGAAATACTCAGATGAAACCAAATTTAGCATGATTGGAAGATAGCATGCATAGAAAACGTTGGTTTGAAGATACGAAAATGACTAAGGATTTGAATTAGACATTGCCCAAAGACTTAAGCTAGCATGGAACAATACGAATTGAGGAATTAAGTTGCACGACACGGATTTCATTGCAAAAGAAAGATCGTCAGGTTATGTACATCATCGATGGTACTGAGGCGTATCAAAGATCGATGTACAATAACTCGGGGGTACTCTGATTCGATGAATGATGATCGTGTTAGAAGTTATTATTTCGGGGATGCTATATTGGGGATTTCGATAGAAATGAATGTTTGGATGAAGAAAGGAACTGACTTGATTGTTCGATGATGACCACAACAATAACGATCTTGTCTTGCACGAGCGCAACTTTAGCCTCGTACTTGCGTCACGTCAGATTTGTGACGATCATTTTGCGTGAGCGTTGGCATTGTGATTCATGTCCAGCGGGAATGATCTAACACGAAATATCATGACATGGAAATTTTGATTGCTTCGACTTGTGGTTTGAAGCGAGGGTGAATTCGAGATTGTTAGGACTTGTGATTTACAGTTAAGAAAACTTGAGGATTTAGTAGACCCAATCTGCGTATCGAAAATGAGTAATTCTAAACGCAAACGCAAGAGTTACGTCCCAATGAGGATGATTATTCCGTCGGAATGTTAACATGGTAATTCATGTCCTCCGTGGATAATCAGACTTGCGTGAGATCGGGGCGCGACATATTACAAGGCTAGACGACCTTGTGATCGACTACGTGAATTAGATAGGATGGATAGGTGAATTGTATCAAACATACTTGAAGAGATAGACTACGATAATTGCTAGTGTGGATGTACGATATGAACATGTCGAGAATTTGGTTGAGGACAAACTTGAAGAACAGTTTGGCAACTCTAGAGGGGGGTGAATAGAGTATATATAGAAAAATGACCAATTAAAATAACTCTTTCACCAATAATAAATAATCAGAGTAAAGTGCGGAAAATAAAAGGAGATCAAAAGAGCATACGCAAACACAGCGATTTTAACCTGGTTTCCCTCGTGGAGGACTAGTCCAGGCCTGAGAACTCTAGCTCAGGATTCAAATCCACTATTTGTGAAATAGTAGTTTACAACCGTGCCTTTACTTCAGAAGAGCACGTCAACTTCTAACAGAGGATCGCAGTGGCGATTTGCTTGGAATTGTCCAAGCGACTTCTTCGACTCTTGCACAAGAATCCTAACTGAGAGATGCTGAGCACTCGAGACTTAGGAGGCTTGTGGCTAGTAGATGGGAAGGGTATGGCTTATTTCAGCTACAAGAGAGAAGAGAAGAGAAGATTGGGTGGATTGGAATGAGAGAATTCATGCCCTATTTATAGTGTTTTTATAGGCAGAATTCGGCCAGAATTCGGGTAGGAAAATTCAAATATTTGGCCGTTGGACAACTAGCAACCAGCTAACCCTAAAATTAGGGTTCCTGATTTCTAGGGGACAGAGTTCGGCCCGAACTCTGTGTGGAGGCAGAGTTCGGTCCGAACTCTGTCTCCAGAGCACAGAGTGGTTCAAAGGGGATTTTTGGGCAGTGTTTGGTTCAGTGGAGCTTGGGATTTTGGGTAGGCTGTAGACTAAGTGTCAAGAGCTCAGCATGACTCAGAGTACACAAGTCTAGACTCAATGAAAATATAAAATACAGACTTGAAAACACACTGAGAACCGGAGACTGAGCTGTCGTCTGTCTTGAACGGAATGCAGATGTCGTGTGTCGTATTGAATTAATACAGACATTATTTAGTCAATGTAGTCAATATTTGGTTGACTGTGACTTTGTGTCAACAATCTCCCCCATATTGATAATTGACAAAATAATATATGTATATTTCAATATTCATACCTGGACACAGTTGATTGTAACACAGCTCCCCCATAACCGATGTCGAGCTAAAAGAAGATAGCTCCCATAGCTCCCCCGTAATCAGTGAACGGTGCCGAGCTAGAAGCAATAGCTCTCCTCCGTAAATAATGCATAGAACCTGTGGCCTGATAGATAATATCTCCCAAAAGCAAAAACAAGCACAGATATACAAAAATATACATAGTTCTCCCCCTTTTGGCAGTTAGCAATATATACTGCATATGAATGAAAGATCATATAAACTGCAGTATAGACAATGAAGAGTGATGCAACCACACCAAGCAGAGAAGAAACAGTGTATGACTAAACAAAATGAGTCACTAGCATAAAGTAAAACTATAAAATGTCATCCACAAAACCAAGTGTCAAACACACAACCAGAGTTTGAGTACATAAAACCAAGGACATAAATCCATAATAAACTAAATAACTGAAATCAAAAAGCATCAACTAAGATCATCATCAGTAGCAGCAGCAGATCGAGCCAAACTCTATCACGGAGCACGAGAAGGTCCTGGAGCATCTGAAGGACCGGGGAAGGAGCGACGGGGGTCCAAAAATGCAGCATCCGGATCCATGTAACGCATGACCCGTGGATCATCAATGCGATGGCCCGCGCGCTCAGGATCCCGCTCCATGGGAATGTGCAGATGACGAGACAGGGAATACCGTATATCATGCAGAGAGTTTCCGAGGGCACTCATCTCCAGAGTAGTACGATAGTCCAGCTGTGTCCAGCGATCGTCCTCAAGAGTAAAACGATCCCGGAGCATAGTCTGAATAGACTCAAGAGTGGCAGGTGGAAGTGGTGCATCCTGACCGAGTGGAGGGGCGTCAGGCTCCTCATCAGCAGACTGCTCAGAAGTCTCAGGAGAGGCGACGACTGCCTGAAGGTGTCGTGCCTTGGACAGGAAAGCAGGAGCAGGCAAAAACGGACAGGTGTCAAGTGGTATGTGGAATGCACGAAAGATCATAGGAAGGTACAAAAGATAAACCAGAGCTCGTGGTTTCTTCCTACAGTGAATCATCCGGTCCATCATGGAACGTGGAAGATTGAAAGAAATTCCAAAGTGGAGATGATAAAGAGCAGATATTTCAAGATAAGTGATGTCATCAGGAGAACCTGTTTTGGGCTGCAACTCGTGAATAAATATGGAGGTCATCAAAGGTCATGTTGTAGAAGAACATTTGGACAGCATGACGATAGATAGCAGAAGTGGTAGTGACTAGCTCATCAAAACAGAGGTCATGAAATAAAGAATCATATTGAGAGAATATAGAAAAATCAATAGGATGTCCTGTGAATACCTGACGATTCCGAAAGTCACTAAACCAGTTGTTTGATGCATCTAGTGAGACAAATAATCGGTTGTCATAGGTAGTAGGATTTCGAGGATGGGGTGGGTTGAACAACGGATGAGGGGGTTGAAGTTGTTCAATGATTTGTTCAATTGACGGAGGAGAATCCGAAGAGGAAACACTCTCAGTTCGAATCCTCTTTCCACGATTGAACAAGCGAGGAGCCATGAAGCACAAACTTGATAATTAGAAGTATAGAATACAAGAATGATACCTCAAATGATCAATAAACAGTGGAAGAGAATGATGATAAACCCCTTTTCCTTGATTTTGAGGAGCAATGAAGCACTCTAGATCAAAAACTAGGGTTAGGGTTTGCAGAAAAGAGTTTGGAGAGGTGAGGAAGGAGGTAATAGTGAAGGAGAGAGATGAAAACCCGAAATATAAGTGAGGGTTTTCGTTGGTCTGAAGAAATTCTGACCGTATGATCTAAACTGATCCAACGGCAGAGGCTGATCCCGACGCTGGACCAATAGGGACCGAACTCGGCCCGAACTCTGTTAGGGGCAGAGTTCGGCCCGAGTTCTGGATTAGTGGTCCAAAACTTAAAACAGGCTGAAGGAAAAAAAATGGTTAAGTGTTGAAGAAAAAAAAAGAGAGAGGATAAAAGTAAGATGAATGCATTGAAGTACATAGAGAGGTACACAAAAGTCAGAATGAACTTTAGAAAAATCAATTAGGCAATATTAAATCGAAACAAACCATATAACAAACAAGGAAATATATTGTAATTCAATATTTCAAATTTGCCATGGGTTAGCTGCAGGGGCCAGATCCCAGCTAGCGGTAGTCCTGAGGACTAGTGCACCGTGTCGCTTAGGCTTTTACGCCTTGTTGTCAGAAGGACCCTTTCGGCTTGTACCCATACCAAATTTGTCGTAAAAGAATCAAAATATACTCGATATTTATGCAGGTGAGTCTCAACTTATAACTGCTTCATCCAAAACTCCGAGTTCACGACAAAGGAAATTGAAGCGCTCTTCGGATAATGGCTTAGTAAAGAAATCTGCTAGCTGATGATCAGTGTCAATAAACTCTAAGTTAATCGTGCCATTTTGCTGATGATCATGCAAAAAGTGGTGTCTGATCTCAATGTGTTTAGTGCGTGAGTGACAGACAGGGTTCTTAGTCAAATTAATGGCACTAGTGTTGTCACAGAATATAGGAATATGCATGAAAGATAACTTATAGTCTTCAAGAGTTTGCTTTATCCACAGAATTTGTGCACAACAACGCCCAGCTGCTATGTATTCAACTTCTGTTATGGATAGTGCTACAGAGTTCTGCTTCTTGCTAAACCAGGAGATTAAAGTTTTTCCTAATAAATGACACGTACCGCTCGTACTTTTACGGTCGACCTTGCATCCAGCGAAGTCAGCATCAGAGTAACCAATAAGGTCAAATGATGTGGACTTAGGATACCATAGGCCCACTGTAACCGTACCCTTAAGGTATCGAAAGATACGCTTAACCGCGATCATGTGTGATTCTTTAGGATTAGCTTGATATCTCGCACATAGGCAAACACTGAACATGATATCGGGACGACTAGCAGTTAAATAAAGTAAGCTGCCTATCATACCTCGATACTTACGTTGATCAACAGGTTTGCCGCTCTCATCTGGTTCGAGTTTGGTTGAAGTAGCCATTGGAGTGCTGATTGGTTTGACGTTGTCAAGATCGAACTTCTTCAGCATGTCCTTGGTATACTTCGATTGACAGATGAAAGTTCCATTAGCCATTTGTTTCACTTGCAGGCCAAGAAAGTAGTTGAGCTCTCCCATCATGCTCATCTCAAATTCCGTCTGCATACACTTGGCAAATTCTTGACAGAGGGTTTCATCAGTAGACCCAAAAATGATATCATCAACATAGATTTGAATCAACAGAATAGTGTCTTTAAAAGATTTTATAAACAGTGTAGTGTCAATTTTCCCTTTTGAAAAACCTTTCTCAAGTAAGAAGCTACTTAGCCTTTCATACCAAGCTCTGGGGGTTTGTTTGAGGCCATAAAGCGCTTTCTTTAGCTTGATCACGTGGTCGGGAAATTTATGATTTTCAAAGCCAGGAGGTTGTTTCACATAAACTTCCTCCCTAATAAAACCATTCAAGAAAGCACTTTTCACATCCATTTGAAATAATTTAAAGTTTTGAAAATTAGCAAAAGCACAAAGCATCCGAATGGATTCTAGTCTAGCAACAGGAGCATACGTCTCATCGTAGTCGATACCTTCCTCTTGGTTGTATCCTTGAGCTACTAGACGAGCTTTGTTACGTGTGACTGAACCATCTTCATTTACTTTGTTTCTAAAAACCCATTTAGTACCAATTATCGAGTGATTAACCGGTTTAGGAACGAGTTCCCATACTTGGCTTCTCTCGAATTGGTTGAGTTCTTCTTGCATAGCAGAAATCCAAAATTCATCATTAAAGGCTTCAGAAATGTTTTTAGGCTCTACTTGTGAAATGAAGGCAGTACTAGCAACGGAGTCTCTTAGTGATGATCTAGTAGTTACTCCACGTGAAACTTCTCCTATTACTAAATTTTTTGGATGAGAAGGTTTGAAAGAGAATTTCTTAGGCAAACCCTCCAGAGAATCAGTTTCGGTTGAAGTATTCATTGGAGTAGAAGTTGATGGCTCAACGTCATCATCAAGAGTACTTACTGCACTGTTGTCTTCATCAAAAGTCACATTTGTTGACTCTTCCACAATAAGTGAGCGTTTATTAAAAACTCTATATCCCTTACTCTTGGCGGCATAACCAAGAAAGATACCATCGTCAGCTTTGGCATCAAATTTGCCTAAGTTGTCTTTGGTGTTAAGGATAAAACATCTACAACCAAAAACTTTAAAATAAGAAACATTGGGGGTTCTCCCAAACCAAAGCTCATAGGGTGTTTTCTTCGTAATGGGACGAATCAGCACCCTATTCAAACTGTGGCATGCTGTACTGACAGCTTCTGCCCAAAAGTATTTCGGAAGTGAAAATTTATTCAACATGACTCTGGCCATATCGTCGAGAGTTCTATTCTTCCGCTCCACAACACCATTTTGTTGAGGAGTTCTAGGACAAGAAAATTCATGATCAAAACCATTTGCATTTCAAAAAATTTCAAAATCATAATTTACGAATTCGCCTCCATGATCACTTCGGATTCGAGTAATCATGTAGCCTTTTTCGTTTTGAACTTTCTTTACAAAAACTTTGAAAACAGAAATAGCATCGCTCTTATTAGCGAGAAAGAAAACCCAAGTAAATCTCGAAAAATCATCAACAATAACAAATACATAAAGTTTGCCACCAAGGCTAGCTATTCTACTAGGACCAAATAAATCCATATGAAGTAGTTACAAGGGTCTAGTAGTACTTACAGAGTTGATGGAATGAAATGAGGATTTAGTTGCCTTGTTTAGTTCACATTCGGCACATACCGTGTCTTTTTGAATGTGATATCAGGCAATCCTCTCACTAGCTTCTTGGTAGACAGCCTGGATATAGCATCCATGTTGGCATGACCAAGGCGCTGGTGCCAAAGTAGTCGTTCGTTTTTGTGGGCATATAGACATCTACCTGCATTGTTAGTATTTATAGAAAGATAGAAAATATATATGTTGTCCTCTCTTTTCCCTTCAAAAGCAATGTCTCCTGTTGACCTATCATAGATGTAGCAACTGTTTTGTCCAAAGTTAATATCATATCCATGATCAGCAAGATGACTAATGCTGAGCAGGTTATGTTTTAACTCGGTCACTAGGCAGACATCCTTTATTACAGGAGAAGGAGGATGACCAATGATACCATTACCTATTATGTGCCCTTTGAGATTGTTACCGAAGGATACATATCCTTCTCTCTTCATCGATAGTGATGCAAAAAGATTTGCGTCTCCCGTCATATGCCGCGAGCATCCACTATCGAGAATCCACTTACTTTCAGTTGAAGAGGGAAGGTCCACCTACATCAAGAGTAGATGTGACCTTTGGTACCCGAGTTCTTGAGGGTCCTGAAAAGTTAGTCTTTGGAAACCAAGCATATATCTTTTTATCTACCAGTCTTCTAACTCTGCACTGTGGTGAGATGTGTCCATGTGATCCACAGTAGGTACAGATAGCATTTTTATTTATACTAGGAGCATGAGAGTAATATCTGTAAGCAACAGGATGAGGATGAACATGATGTGAAGAGTTAGCATGGTGATGATGATTATGCATAGAATGAGTGGCATGGTGATGGTGTCTATGAGGCATATCATGATGGTATTGTCTATGATGTGTGACATGCTGATATTGTCTATATGGCATGGCATGATGATTTTGTCTATATGGCATATGATGATCTTGTCTATATGGCATTGCATGATGATCTTGTCTATATGGCATGGCATGATGATTCCTATGTGTGGGGTGATGTTGATTGTGTCTTTGTGCAACATGATGATTGTCTACTGAATGAGAATTATTCTTACGTGCACGTGGTTTGTGAAAGTTTGTGTATATAAATGTATGGTTATGTGCTGTATGAGAATGACGTGGTTGACTAGCATGAGTGGTGTTGTGCCCATGTGATTGGGTTTGAGGTTGAAGCACCTGTTTACCCAATTTGGTTTCTAATCTCTTAGAAGCAGCTTGCAATTCATCAACCTTAATATTCAAGCCATATATTTTAGTCATGGAGATTTTGTGTCTACTCTTTTCTTCAGCAAGCAACGTGTTGAGAGTAGTGATTTCTTGAGCTTGTTGCTCAATACGTGCTTCAGCATCATGTAAGCTTATTTTAAGCTTGGATACTTCATTAGTGGCATCAGTGGGTGACGTGTCTCTAACATCATCAAGAAGTAAAAAAATTCTTTGTATCTTATCTTCCAGACTTTTGATTTTGTCCTTGGCATGTTTGTATTTACCAATGAGCTTTTTGTGATCATCGAGTAAATCAGTAAAAGTATCGCCAAGTTCATCAAAAGAGAAGTCATCTAGAGTTTCGTTAGATACCTTGTTGGAAGTTGCCATTAGGCACACATTTGCTGTATCTTGAGGAGATCCTTTTTCTTCCTCGGAGTCACTCGCTTCACTTTCATGCCAAATTCCTGTGTTGGCATATTTCTTTGATGAATTCTTTTTATATAGCTTCTCATAGCGGTTGCTCTTCTTCAAGAATGGGCAGTCTTTTCGGACATGTCCAGTCTTCTTGCAACCGTAACATGTTGGCTCTTCTTCATCATCTTCTTGTGAATCCTTCTTCCTTCGATTGAAGCGAAGGAATTTTCTGAAGTTGCGAACCATGAGAGCTTGGTCTTCATCATCCGAGTTATCGTCTTCGGTCTCATCGTGATCAGCCCTTCGTCGATGAGCTTTGAGTGCGATCTCTCTGGTCTTCGGAGCAGGCTCTTCGAAGTCCTTGAGGTCAAGCTCGTGAGTCATGAGCTTACCCATCAAGGTCTCCATTGACATTGATGTGAGATCGTTTCCTTCTATGATGGCCGTCACTTTAGGGTTTCAAATCTTTGGCAACCCTCTGAGTAACTTACGAATCTTCTCGTGGTTTGAGTACTGCTTACCAAGCGAGGATAGAGGATTGATGATGTCGAGGAAACTTGTAAACATTTGAGTGATCGTCTCATTTGGCTTTATCTTGAAGGCTTCGTATTCTTGAGTGAGACGGCTTATTTTAGATTCCTTGACTTGTGTGGTTCCCTCATGCGTCACTTCTAGAAGTCTCCATACTTCATGAGCAGTGGTGCATGTGGAGACCCTGTTGAATTCATTCCTGTCTATAGCACAGAATAAAGCATTAATAGCCCTAGCATCTAGACTTGCCTGTTTCTTCTCCTCGACAGAATATTTGTCGTGTGGTTTCTCAATGAGGTCACCGTCGACAACTATCCTGACGGGCTTTTTGTAACCGTCAGTGACGACAGTCCACAGGTCAAAGTCTAGAGACTTAAGATAGAAGTTCATCCTTGTTTTCCAATATGTATAGTTAGTTCCAACAAATAGGGGAGGCCTATGAGTGGACTGACCTTCACCATGATTGGAAATCAAGGATTGTGTGGTTGCCATGGATCAGCTCTTAGGATGTTAGTCCTTATAAAGAGAACAGAGCTCTGATACCAATTGAAGAACAGTTTGGCAACTCTAGAGGGGGGTGAATAGAGTATATATAGAAAAATGACCAATTAAAATAACTCTTTCACCAATAATAAATAATCAGAGTAAAGTGCGGAAAATAAAAGGAGATCAAAAGAGCATACGCAAACACAGCAATTTTAACCTGGTTTCCCTCGTGGAGGACTAGTCCAGGCCTGAGAACTCTAGCTCAGGATTCAAATCCACTATTTGTGAAATAGTAGTTTACAACCGTGCCTTTACTTCAGAAGAGCACGTCAACTTCTAACAGAGGATCGCAGTGGCGATTTGCTTGGAATTGTCCAAGCGACTTCTTCGACTCTTGCACAAGAATCCTAACTGAGAGATGCTGAGCACTCGAGACTTAGGAGGCTTGTGGCTAGTAGATGGGAAGGGTATGGCTTATTTCAGCTACAAGAGAGAAGAGAAGAGAAGATTGGGTGGATTGGAATGAGAGAATTCATGCCCTATTTATAGTATTTTTATAGGCAGAATTCGACCAGAATTCGGGTAGGAAAATTCAAATATTTGACCGTTGGACAACTAGCAACCAGCTAACCCTAAAATTAGGGTTCCTGATTTCTAGGGGACAGAGTTCGGCCCGAACTCTGTGTGGAGGCAGAGTTCGGCCCGAACTCTGTCTCCAGAGCACAGAGTGGTTCAAAGGGGATTTTTGGGCAGTGTTTGGTTCAGTGGAGCTTGGGATTTTGGGTAGGCTGTAGACTAAGTGTCAAGAGCTCAGCATGACTCAGAGTACACAAGTCTAGACTCAATGAAAATATAAAATACAGACTCGAAAACACACTGAGAACCGGAGACTGAGTTGTCGTCTGTCTTGAACGGAATGCAGACGTCGTGTGTCGTATTGAATTAATACAGACATTATTTAGTCAATGTAGTCAATATTTGGTTGACTGTGACTTTGTGTCAACAAAACTATCGTAGGATGACTTTCCTAAACGAGCTCGGACCCTAAGCGAAGGACTATACCCGATCGTATTTACAGCCAGGGCTCATGCGACAAAAGGTTTGTTCTTAACCGCATGTTCACTTTAGTATGGTTATGTTACCTTATTGATGTCTTGTCATTTACTTTATTTGTGGCATAGTTTATATTCAGTATTTATACGGCATGTTGTTTATTGTATCTTGTTACGTCTCTCTGAGGACCTAGTGAATTCTTCAGGTGTGTCTTCTGTGGTTTTTGCAGGTGCTCTAGCCAAGGCCATGATCTACTTTTTCTTCGAGGATGATTACACTTGGATCATCTTCGCATCGCTCAAAAAAAATTTGTTATCACGTATTTCTCTCTCTTTCGTTGGTAGTGGATTTGTCTCTACCCAACAATTTATAAATGATACTTCTTGAGTTTATTATAATAAGTCTTCTTCTTTATTTGTGGATGAGATTAGTGTCGTAGTTTACTGTATTTTACAGCTTATGTATTCGTACGTTGGTTCCATATATTAAAGTATACATCGTAAGCATGCAGCTGGCATGTCGACGTACTTAGTCCTAATTATTTTGGGACTGGAGAGTTACATAATCATCCACGGTGTCAAGATAAGAGTTACTTAGCAAGTTGAGATAGCCGTCGCAACAGCATTCAAGGCTTACATGCCATGTTAGGTTTCTACTTGTCAAGAGTGCGCCTCGGCGGGCTACTATCAAGGTTATTCATGTCATATCGAGTTACTTGTCATATCATGAGTGCTTGCCAAGAGTACGCCTCGACGGGCCACTATCATGAGTTATCCCGACGGGTTCTTTTTATCAAATCATGTTCATGTCAAGTCCAGTCAAATCCTATCAAGTCCGAGCCCTATCAAGCTCAATAAGTTATTAAGTCGGGTAGTCACTGGGTTAGTCAAGTGAAGGGTACGAGCAAAGATCACAACATTATACTAAGGACCATAGGGACAAGCATGGATAAATGCAACAACAATTATCCTGGCAATAAATGTCGTAAGGGGTAAAAGGGTTGCCATGGACAACATGTGCCCAGGGTCAGCATGAGCCCATAGGGTATGCGCCCATAGGGTATGCGCCCATAGGGTATGCGCCCAAAGGCTATGCGACCATAGGGTATGCGCCCATAGGCTATGCGTCCAAAGGCTATGCGCCCACAGGATATGTGCCCATAGGCTATGCACCCAAAGACTGGCACATGCACAGGGTTATGCACCCACAGGTTTTGCGACCAAAGACTGGCGCATGCATTGTTCATCTTCCCGAACAGCCTCTAAGTTCATGTAAAACCATGAACTTTAGAAAGGCCATAAATCTCTCGATTTAAGTCAAAATTGGGACTTTCAAGGGTCTAAATTATGTACAATCAAATTTCATACAACAAAAGACCATTAGATCTTGAAAATAATGAATTTAAAGAGATCAAAACCAAGAAAAATCGAAAAAAGCTACAAACTTAGATCTACAAAAATTCCTTCATCTAAACCAAGAACTCCAAGTTGTAAAGAGGCTTAGAATCAAGAGGGGAATACAATAGAATAATAAAATTTGAGATCCATTATGAAGCAAGTTCCACTTGCCTTTGGTGGGTGGAGAGGATTAATGGAGGAAGAAGAAGTTAATGAGAAGTAATGAAGAGAGAGAGAGAGAAAGAGAAGTTGACTTATATAGTAAGCCTCACCATCTCAAACCAAACCAAGCAAGCTAAACCAAATTGAACCAAACTAAATAAACTAAGGCAAGATGATCCAAGATCAGGCTTCAAATCTAATTACTGGTCACCTGACAAACGTCAAAAAATCGTACACGTATATTAAAAATACGTATAATGGAAAACGGAAGTGACACAGTTTGACTTAGTTTGACTGAGTTTGACCTAGAATAGGCCTAGAAGCATAGAATTAATGTATTTATATATATTGTTTACTCTAGAACACTAAGTAATCCTGTAAATTCATGTTAGGTCTCTGTAACGTCGGTTCAGGCATAAACCCTCACTTATTGCTCAGGACAGCAGGCGAGTACATTTTTTGATAGTTTTTATTGTCTTGATAGCTGTTATATCCGATTCAGTCATTGTAGTGCCCCGTCCCGCTCAGTCAATCGAAGGAATCGAAATACCGTTGGCGTTCGGCCTTAGCCTTGCAACGGCTGCTCGAAGACTCTCGGTCGATGCAACTCCTCGCTCAGGTGGGGTAGTTTCGATGAACTTGCCTCATCTTAGCCTTCGCAAAATAACTCGCATGTTTTCAACTTGCACAAGTTAGGCTTGTTAATAAAAAAGACGCATCAACATAGCTAAGAAAATAATCCCGACGGGTCGAAATGTGTTAGAACATGAAAAATGGTCCCACGGTCTACTTAGATGTCTATTCAGCATGCTTTCAAAATGACACTCGGTCCTTCGTTCCGTGGCTTGGGAGAAGGAAGTTGGCCTAAGTTGCTAAGTTGCCACAACGTTCGAATTAGCCTAAGTCATAGGCGTCGCCCGCGTGAATGCTTGATAAAGCACGCACGGTCCCGTCGTCCAAGGCTTGGCATAGCCTTCGCACGTCCCATGGATTAAGTTGTATTGCATGACTTATGGCTTAAGTCTAGGCACCCAAGAACTTGTTGTTCAGGCCGAACACATGTACGACACGTTCTCTTGATGCGAAGCTCGATGCAGCCTTTGCTCGTCAAGTCGTTGCACAATTAAGTTAGGCAAAGTTATGTCGGTCGATCTAAGCCATTTCTAGCACTGTCCCACTCTATCTGCAGTTGTCAAGTCATATAGTCCCTCGAGAACAAGGCTCGTCATATAAAGTATGTGACTTGAGCGATAGCGTCGTCTAGAGAAAAAGGTCTGTCCAAGGCACGAGCTACGGTTGATTTAGTAAAAAGCATGCCACGGATAAAGGAAGTCCACGCGACTAGTTGTCGTCGAGATCGGTCCTGCTACTTGGGAGTCTCAATAAGTATCGTACACGAGATCGGTCCTGCTACTTGGGCGTCTCGCTAAGTCTCGACAAGTCTCGATAAGTCTCGTACACGAGATCGGTCCCGCTACTTGGGAGTCTCGCTAAGTCTCGATAAGGAAGCACACGAGATCGTTCCCGCTACTTGGGAGTCTCGCTAAGTCTCGATAAGGAAGCACACGAGATTGGTTTTGCTACTTGGGAGTCTCGCTAAGTCTCGTTCACGAGATCGGTCCCGCTACTTGGAAGTCTCGATAAGGAATCATGCGAGATCGGTCCCGCTACTTGGGAGTCTCGATAGAAAGATGAAAAGCATGGTCATGAATAAGAAAGGACTTAGTAGATCAAGTTGAGTCTTGCATGGTCATTGGACAACTTGCGCGCAAGGGCAAAATTCTTCGAACGATCCCAGGGCGCCGGGTTTGTGTTGTCCTAGGAGGAATTACAGATATTGTACGGTCTTCATTGATGGTACGACTCGATTGAAGTGAACCGTTACAATATAGGCTGCGGGTCATTTGGTAGGAGCTCGTACCTCGCCATACGAATGGTCACCATATACAAAATATCCAGGATAGCTTGACATTGCTAGTGACCACTCATATAGATGTGTCGGCAAGAGCGACTATCCGCGTGTATGCTTCTGGATTGCGTCGAGTACTAGCAGGTTACGAGTTGGGTTAACAAGTACTTATGCTTATTGCGAGCACTAATCTTGAGTCGGCACGGGTTAGGTGTGCACGGTTGCATCACCAATCTAGAGCCTAAGAGTTGGCTATAGCAAGGTAGCGTACTTCGACATGAATGTGGCCTCATCTCGAGTTAAGTCAGGAAGGGCTGTAAGGCAAGATGGTTAGGTCTGGTTGATACTTGGGAGGCACGGTCTCGATTTTAAGGCACGATCATGTCTACTGGCACGACCTGCACAAGTCGTCCCCTTGATGTCGTTGGCACGAAGATGGTTTAGAGGCACATGAAAGAAATGGAAGTCATGGCACGGTCGAGTTGCATAAGTTTCTGCTTGGCAAGGCACTGCCTCGAATACATTGAAGTCACGAATAGAGTGTAGCACGACCCTGTCGTCACGTTACCAAGTATAGGCCAAGGCATCGTAGTCTTAAAATTGATCCTAAGGCAAGACTAGAATGACAATCGAAAGGGATTTAAGCTGTACAAAGTAAATGAACGTGTCAATTTTATATGGGTGGCCGAGGAGCTCACTCTACTAGTACAGTTGAGTACTGACACCCACATAGTTTTCATGTACAGGCACAGGTAGAAGCTCGTGGCATGGAGCTCGCTTGGATGCGTCGAGGTACGGAGTTCCTTGGCGATTTGAAGCGTGCAGTCGCATGAAGTCAAGACTTATACGGGACATAATGTATGGACATTGCCTGCCGAAGCATCCGCTGGCTCAAGCATTGTATCGAGAGATGAGAGATTGCAGAGTGACTTGTAAAATAAGAAAAAAATAAGCTTGAGAGACTTGTAATCATGGCCTTGCGTCCCATTGTAATCTTATTGTTCAATATTAATAAAGGGCACTTTTGAATAACTTGTGTTTTGCTTCTAAATTTTCTCTGCATGTTTCAATGTTCTACTTGGGACTTCTGTGTAACGACCCCATCGCAGCCGCTGTAATCGGCCGTTATGGAACTGCCTTGCACGAGCGCAATCTAGGCTTGTATGGCATCACGCTTTAGCGAGGACGATCGCTCCTAAGGGAGCGGGGCGTGACATAATGGTATCAGAGCACGGCTTTACGTCCTTAGACTTCATGTTGAATCTCTCTATTTTGAAAGCTCGTCGTTGATAAAGAAGTGTGCGCTCTCTCAAATTTCCCACATCATGTCCATACAATAAGTCTAAATATTTTCAAAAGCTCGTACAAGTGTTCAATCAAACGCATCGGTGGGCAATAAACTTTGTGCCGAACGGTGTCAAACTTGAGTTAATAGAAAATACATGCTAAAGTTAGAAAGTCGCATATGTGTCTGAATAGTCCTACGTTAATATTAGAAAATGAGCGTACAAACTTGGAGAATAGTCCGTGCGGGATGGCTATGCATACGGCCTTTTGGCTAAGTTGTGTAGTGTGTCGCACACCTAGACTTTATGGTGTAAACGAGTTGCGAGCGATATCAAGTATCGCTCGATCAGGAACGTAGATACACTTAGAGTGTATATCGATAGAAATGCTATCGAACTAATGCTTAGGCGTACACGGAAGATTGGTTTAGATTTTGAGGAATAGTTTGGAACGACTTAGTACGTCGAGACGACATGAGCGATTACGCTAGAGATTCGTCGAACGAATCTGAAAGATGTTTTAGCGAGTAATGTGAACGTGATTGAGGACTAGATCGGATGGCTCAAATCCTGAGTGGTGTATGGTCCGTCTTGGAAATCATTCGAAAAAAATTAAGGATTAGAAGTAACAACGAGTATATCAACGAGGCGATGCGATCGCATAAAGACTTAGAACGCGTCACGCTTAGTTGGTCGTGACTTCAAAGGTCCCGAACGAGATATTGTTCAGACAACTTGTGAATGGACAACGCGAGTTAGAAAACGATATTGAATCTGGATTCGGAACGATGAATAAAAATAGATGTCGTGATCAAGGAAACCTAGAGGATCGTACTTGTGATTTCGAATTTGATCGAATGGAATTGTGGTATATCCAATTCCGATAATAACATTAGTTGTACGACTCAGAGTTCATTGCAAAGGAAGATCGTCAGGTTACGTACATCATCGATGGTATTGAGGCGTATCAAAGATTGATGTACGATAACTCGGGGGGTACTCTGATTCGAGGAACGATGCTCGTTTAAAATGTCATTGTTCTGATAGATGCTATACTCAGGATGTTGAAATGTGTCGAGGAAAAGATAGACTTGGCTCGAGGATTTTCTAGTCGAACGAATGACGATCAGACTATCAAACTAAGATCTTGGCTTGGATAAAACTGAAATATTTGGATTGATTCAACGATAACCACAACGTTGACGTTTTTGTCTTATGCGAGCGCAACTCCAGCCTCGCACATGCATCACGTCGATTAGGGCGATCACTTTGCATGAGTACTGGTATGGGGATTCATACAGCGGGGGTGATCGAACTTGCATGGCATGGCGGTATGATTGCTTTGACTTATGATTTGATGCGAAGGTGGACTCGAGAATGACTAAGTGTGCTTGACGATTGAATTTGAGGATTGAGTAGGTCCAATCCACATATCAAAAATGAATTAGTCTAGACTCAAGCAAGAGTTACGCTCCAATAAGGACGATTATTCTGCGAGAACGTGGCATGATGAGTCATGTACAATATAGATAATCGAACTTGCATGAAATTAGCGTATGGCAAATTATTGTACTAGACGACCTCGTAATCGAATATAAAAATTGGTTAGAATTGGTGATTTGAACAGATTTGAATATGTAGTGCCTTGATGCGAATTAGGTGATCATGCTCGATGTTTAGAAATTTGAATGACGCGAGCTTGGGTAGAAAACCCTGTATTACCGACTTTGGTTTGACCCTAGGATTGGGGTCAGTATTGGCATTATTGTTGGGGAACTATGATTCCAATCCTGACATTGACTTTAGCCTTGAGAAATGGACTAGCGGTTAGGCGAGACGCCCATGTTTCAAGAGTTAGCATTCGAAAGATTGATCTTAAGGATTAGTATGGATGGATAGAGTGAATCAAGAATATAAGAATACCCCTCACGAGATTCGACTGACATGTATATATTTTAGGGACGCCTGAATATGTGCACGATGTGACTCGAGTGAGAATGAAGAATTCTCTATCATGCGGCTTGGCTGAAATGCATGTATTTTAGGGACGCCTGGAATGCGTGTACGATCCAACCAAGTGATACGTTGAATTCGAGTAAGACTTGAGGAATGAAAAAAGTGTCGAGAATGTGAAGTCATGTTAAAGGAAGGATTAATACAAGTGCGAGCGTGGCTCGGATGAAGAAACACATAGGTGGAGTGTGTACGAGAGTTCTTGGATGAAAGTGGTCCAAAAGTAAGTACTCAGTTAGTTTCGAAGATGGAACTTTTTCTGAGTGGTGTATGATATAGTGCCCTCGTCCCGCTCAGTCAATCGGAGGAATCTAAACGTTGACGGCATTCGACTTAGCCTTGCAATGGCTGCTCGAAGACTCGCTCGATCGAGGCGACTCCTCGCTCAGGTGGGGTAGTTTTGATGAACTTGCCTCATCTTAGCCTTCGTATAATAACTCACATATTTTCAACTTACACAAGTTAGGCTTGTTAAGAAAAAAGACGCAACCACATAGCTAAGGAAATAATCCCGACGGGTCGGAATGTGTTAGAACATAGAAAATGGTCCCACGGTCTGCTTAGATGTCTGCTCAGCGTGCTCTCAAAATGACACTCGGTCCTTCGTCCCGTGGCTTGGGAGAAGGAAGTTGGCCTAAGTTGCTAAGTTGCCACAATGCTCGAATTAGCCTAAGTCATAGGTGTCGTCCGCGTGAATGCTTGAAAAAGCACGCACGGTCCCGTCGTCCAAGGCTTGGCATAGCCTTCGTACGTTCCTTGGATCAAGTCGTATTGCACGACTTATGGCTTAAGTCTAGGCACCCAAGAACTTGTTGTTCAGGCCGAACGCGTGCACGTCATGTTCTCTCGATGCGAAGCTCGACGCAGCCTTTGCTCGTCAAATCATTGCACAATTAAGTTAGAAAAAGTTATGTCGGTCAATCTAAACCATTTCTAATACTGTCCTGCTCTATCTACGGTTGTCAAGTCGCGTAGTCCCTCGAGAACAAGGCTCTTCATATAAATTATGTGACTTGAGCGATAGCATCGCCTAGAGAACAAGGTCTGTCCAAGGCACGAGCTACGGTTGATTTAGTAAAAAGCATGCCACGGATAAAGAAAGTCCACGTGACTAGTTGTCATCGAGATCGGTCTCGCTACATGGGAGTCTCGATTAGTCTCGTACACGAGATCGGTCCCGCTACTTGAGAGTCTCACTAAGTCTCGACAAGTCTCGATAATTCTCGTACACGAGATCGGTCCCGCTACTTGGGAGTCTCGCTAAGTCTCGATAAGAAAGCATACGAGATCGATCCCGCTACTTGGGAGTCTCGTTAAGTCTCGATAAGGAAGCACACGAGATCGGTCCCGCTACTTGGGAGTCTCGCTAAGTCTCATTCACGAGATCGGTCCCGCTACTTGGGAGTCTCGATAATTCTCGATAAGGAATCACGCGAGATCGGTCCCGCTACTTGGGAGTCTCGATAGAAAGATGAAAAGCATGGTCATGAATAAGGAAGGACTTGGTAGATCGAGTTGATTCTTGCATGGTCATTGGACAAGTTGCGCGTAAGGGCAAAATTCCTCGAGCGATCCTGGGGCGCCGGGTTCGTGTCGACCTAGGAGGAATTACAGATATTGTACGGTCTTCATCGACGGTACGACTCGATTGAATTGAAACGTTACAATATAGGCTGCGGGTCATTCGGTGGGAGCTTGTACCTCGCCACGCGAATGGTCACCGTATGCAAAAGATCCATGATAGCTTGACAATGCTAGAGACCACTCATATAGATGTGTCGGCAAGAGCGACTATCCGCGCGTATGCCTTTGGATTGCGTCGAGTACTAGCAGGTTACAAGTTGGGTTAACAAGTTATGCTTATTGCAAGCACTAATCTTGAGTCGGCATGGGTTAGATGTGCACGGTTGCATCACCATTCTAGAGCCTAAGAGTTGGCTATAGCAAGGTAGCGTGCGTCGGCATGATTGTAGCCTCATCTCGAGTTAAGTTAGGAAGGGCCGTAAGACAAGATGGTTAAGTCTGGTTGACACTTGGGAGGCACGGTCTCGGTCTTAAGGCACGATCATGTCTACTGGCAGGACCTGCACGAGTCGTCCCCTTGACGTCATTGGCACGAGGATGGTCTTGAGGCACATAAAAGAATTGGAAGTCATGGCACAGCCGAGTTGCATAAGTTTCTGCTTGGCGAGGCACTGCTTCGAATACATTGAAGTCACGAATAAAGTGTAGCACGACCCTGTCATTGCGTTACGAAGTATAGGCCAAGGCGTCGTAGTCATAAAATTGATCCTAAGGCAAGACTAGAAAGACAATCAAAAGGGATTTAAGCTGCACAAAGTAAATGAACGTGTCGGTTTTGTATGGGTGGGCGAGGAGCTCACTCCACCAGTACAGTTGATGTACAGTTGAGTACTGACACCCACACAGTTAAGTACTTGTTCCCATCCTGACTGGATACGTTGATAATATTTTTAGGAGTTGTTATGCCCTTATTATTGGACTACAGGATGATGCTAGCTGAGGCGGATCTCGATATTCTTTCACCGTGAGTTGTCTTCCAGGAGTTCTAGGTTTGGTAGTTAATTTAGTTTTGTTATTATTTTTCCTCTGTTTCATTCTTGTCTCATATGATCCTTTTGTAGATTCTAGTTGTTCTAGTGATATTGTTATCTTTCTTGTCTTATCTTCCTTAGCATTTTTGATGTGATATGAGTACCTTTATAGTGATGGATCTTTTAGATGTTGTAGTTAGTATCGGATACTTGACAGCGCTCTACTGTCGATACTGTGACGTAGGCTGGACGTGTCTCACGTATTCGTACCCGTATATAGGCTTTTTTTATATGACTACAATGTCTTTTGAAGTACAGTCCTCATTTTAAAAGTAATTAATTTGGCTGCCCTTCTGCAATGTATATTGAAGTCAAACATATTAGAAGCACTTGGGAAGTATGCAAAAGTGAAAAGATACAAGTTTCTGGACATGCATTTAGCAAGTGTGACCAGCAAACCAGCAAAAATAAAATAACACGGGAGTGGGACTACGATATGGCACAACCAATTATTCCACTTGTAAGCATAAAGTACAAATTTAATCCTACAGGACTGCTAGCCCCCTGGCAATCCTATATTAAGTTAGGACTGCCAGCGGGCTGGCAGTCATGTCCCAAACTTTCTATGAAGAGAGTTTGGGTATGAAACTCTCTTCACAGAGAGTTTCATTTTATTAAGTTAGGACTGCAAGGGGCTGGAAGTCCTATGCCAAACTCTCTGTGAAGAGAGTTTGGGTATGAAACTCCCTTCATAAAGTTAGGACTGCCGGGGTACTGGCAGTCCTGTATGAAACTGGACCGTCTTTTTTTTTTCTTTTTCCTTTTATGTTTCCCAAAATAGCTATTATTTTCTTTCGGTGGGAAATTATTATTTTATCTTCTTGTTCACTAAAAAAATTTGTCAGATTAGCGACGTTCCAAAACGTCGCTAAACTCGGTAAAAACGTCGCTAAGTGAAATTAGTGACATTTTGGAAACGACGAAAAAAATGTGTCGCTAAACGAAAAAATGTCACAAAACGTTGCTATGGCGACGTTATTTAGCGACGTTAGTAACGTCGATAATTAGCGACGTTATTTGCGACATTTTAACGTTGACGCTAATTAGCGACACAAATGGCGACGTTATTGTGTAGTCACCGTTTAGCGACACTTTTGCGACGTTTTGGCGACGACGTGCTGACATCAGATTTGGTGCCACGTGTTGCCACGTCAGCATTTTAGCGACGCTTTTAGCGACATTTATTAACGTCGCAAAAATTTAGCGACCTTCCAAAATGTCGCTAAAAACGTCGCTAAGTTAAAAAAATATAAAAAACAGGTTCCAGAATGCAAATGGAGCTGGAGCCTGAGCCAAAATACAGAATACAAAATACAAAATATAGAATCCAATTCCTGGGTTCGTCGACCCCCTCGGTGGAACACTCAACACCGGCACGCACAATACATTCCAGAATATACAAAAAATATAAAGAAAAAAATACTATCCGCAACGAACAATGTCAATATATAATATCCTCAACGAACAAAGTCAATATCCGCAAATACGTACAAAGTCAATATCCTCAACGAACAAAGTAAATATCTCCAAATACGTACAAAGTAAAAAAATATAGTACAGTCCAAAAATATAAAAAAGAAACTACTGATCGCCTAGAGCTGGACCCGATGCTGGAGCTGGGCCAGGTGCTGGAGCCAGAGCTGGAGGAGGAGCACCACCAGATGACTGTCGTCGCAACGACATGATCGTCTGATACTCCTCCGGTGACAACAGGTGGACGAGCATGTCCTCCCGTGCACCGCCGAATGTAGACGATACTTCCGGCATAACAGCAGACGGTCGCTCCGTAGCCATCTCCTGGAACTACTGTATCTGCTCGACTAAACGTTGCGTAGCCTCCTACGTAGCACGGGTCATCTATCGCAGTGCCTCAGTAGTCTCCGAAAGCCTCTCGAAGCGTGAGATGAGCACAGAATCATCTGTATGCGCCCCCCATCATCTGCAGCATCTCGTCACGCAGAGCTACGATCTGCGCATCAATACTCTGCTGGTGGCGGAGCGACTCCTTAGTCTGTGTGGGGTCGGGCACACTAGTGGCGGTCGTAGAGGCCTGTGACGCAATGAAGGCACCATAGGAGCCGGTACCATAGTACGTACCCCTATGCATGCCACCAACGGCCCTCATCCACAGCTCATCATCTGACTGAGCTGCGGCGGCCGAGGGCTGCTGGGAAGTGCTAGCACCAGCTCCCTCTGACCGTGTCGGCCCGGCCTCCCTAAGCCTCAAAAACTCGGCCTAGAAATAACATCTATATGAATTCTCACGTGGTCGCTAAAAATTAATATTAATAAACTAGCATTAAGTAAAACTTCTAAAACTCGGCCTAGAAATAACATCTACATGAATTTTCTACGTAACTAAAAATTAATATTAATGAACTAGCATTAAGTAAAACTTACATAGGTGTCCCGGGCCTTGTCGTCTACGAACCACTCCTCCTTCGTGTGTGTGGCGAGGAATAAGGTCACCATATTCGGGTCTTCTTCCGATTCAAACTGTTACGAAATTATTATATGATTTCTCAGTTAAGTTGAAAGAAATATATTACTATAAAGTATTAATTATGGGTATGCGGCGAGATACGTACCATATGGGTAAAGAAATTCATGATCGACCGTGATCCACCACACCACTGCGACCCCGTCTGTCGCGCTCTTTTAGACTTCGTGGACTTCTCCTTGTAGGCTTCCTCCTCGAATCTCCGCTTTATTACCGCCCAGTCGACGACAGAGATCCAACCCTGAATAGGCTCTCCCCGGCGGTGGCGATCCTTTTGGTCGAGGATCGGGTCCCTAATGAGCTTACTGGCGACGCTGGAAAAAATAGCCTCGACAACAACGACGCGGTGTGGAGGAAAAAAGTAAGTCCACTGAAAAAATCATAGAAGTACGTAAGTTATAACATAACATGCTAAATGTTAAAAGAAAATAAACTTTTACGTACCGAAAAGTGCTCAAACCATAAGGCCTTCTTGTCGGCCGGGATATCCCTCCAGTTGATCCAGGGCCCCCCGTAGTTCTGTCGCAGGAATGTACCCTGCGACCGGTGTACGGAGAAGGGATGATATCTGTAAAATAGAAATTAAAATTTATTAAACAAGTTTATAATAAATTTAAACAAATTAAATGCAATAATTTTACTTACCTCCTGGTCCGAGTACAGGCCTAAATCTCCAACCGCAGATCTCCCTCCGGACGATACAGAGGATCTGTCTCAAATAGGAGCTGTACCATGCCCCTGCCCCACCCCCTGTCCCTGCCCGCAGCCCGCCCCTCGGCCTCGCCCTCGCCCTCGACGTGGTCCTCGCCATCGCCCTCGACCTCGACGTGGGCCTCGGCCTCGGCCTGCTCGTCAGTATTGGGGTCGACCTCTGGAATACTCGACGGTACTGGCTGCATAGAAGAAGAAGGCCCTAGCCTCGAACTGCTAGAGCCGGGTAGGAAGACACTGTAAGCCCCTAGATTTCAAAAAAATAGTCTTTTATAATTTTCAATAGCATTTAATTTAAATACGTATTTTGTAGCGTATTTCGTATTTTCTTGGTTTTCGTAATGCTTTAAAATTTTTCCTAACTTATAGATTTTTCCTTGGCCGGCATACCGCCAGTATACCGGAGTATACCGACGGCATACCATCCAGACAGATTTTCTACATTTTAGATATTTTTAATTTCAGATATTTTCATAAATAGTGTTTTCGATATTTTGATGAATAGTATTTTGGATATTTTGATGAATAGTATTTAGATATTTTCGTGAATAGTATAGATGCACCCTATTATCCAATGGATAATTGGTTTTGTTTGAATGGCCATGATTGACTTAGATTTTGACATGGATCACGATCCGACGGCTAAGATTAATTCCCCCTTCTATATATACCTTTCACTTTCTCTCTCTCCTCTCTCTTTTCATTCTCTTCACTCTCTTTTCATTTCTTCTTCCTTTCTCTTCCCTTGGAGCTTTTCAGGAGCTTGGCCTTGAGGTCTAGAGTGTGGTTTTGTATCCCTCTTGGTGGTGGAGTAGAAGATTAGGCTTGGAGCTTACCCTAGGCAAGTGCATCTTGCTCAAAAGTTACATGACCATACTTTATTTTTGTTTTCCATAGAAATTAAAGTTTTATTGGCCTATAATTTGCTTCTTTAAATTGTTAACATTTTTAGTATATAGCACTTTTGGTTTTGATCGACAGTATTGCGTAGATCTGAGTTTCTAGATATAATTTTTGAGTATTTTGAGGTTTTGATTTATCAAATGTTTTGATTTGTGAAAACTAATACTTCCATGTTGTAGGAAATTCAATTCTATTCAATTTTGACTTTTGAAAGTCCGAATTTCGATTTAAAACGAGGTTTTTATGGCCGAAACAAGTTTTGAGTTCAAAAATCAACTTTCTGCGACGGTTCGGAAAATCCGCGGAAATCCGTCGGAAAATCTGAACTTGCACCACAAAACTTGCTGTGACACTTCGAAAAATCCGTCGGTAATCCGTTGTAATCTGCCGGATAATCCGGTTAGGCTGCTTTGAATTTTTTTATATATTTTAAGTGCTGTAAAAATTCTGGAAAAATTGTATTTAAATACTATGTTAATTTAGCTAATTTATTATAATTTTTCCAGTATTTAATAAGTACTTTTGGTATTTTATAAAAATAGAAAAACAGAGCTAATTTTCAGGATACATATGTTTGTTGATTTTTAATAAATATTTATGAAGGTTTATAAATTCCAAAAAAATTAGTATAAATTTCTATAATTAACAAGGATCATTTTGGTACTTTATTTCATGAAAAATTGAGCTTTTTGTCTATCTCAAAAATTGTTGGAACACAATGTACAGTTTGATTTATTTATTGAATAGTTACGACTTGTAATGTTTTGTGTTGTTTTGAGTTATTGTTGTATAGGATCACCCCCTACACTAGTGTAAATACCCTAGAAAGTTAGTTTGGATATAGTGTCACCCCACATTGGACTTGGAATTGACCGGAGTTGACCAGTTGACCAAAGTCAACTATAAGTCAACCTCTGATCCAGTTTGTCTTAGTTTGCCCTAGTTGACCTAGACATTATAGTATGTTTTTTCACCCTGATTAGCTATTGTATTATCTCATCTTTAGGACTGTGGCTTCACTCCGAGCCTTGATTCATATTGACAGCAGGATCCCAGGCAAGTACATCTACAAACTTATTTACTGTCTTTTAATGCTAGAACATGTATTATTCCTGTTAAAATACTGATCCTTGAGGTAGCAAGTTATGTCTTCACATGTTGTATTACTATCAGTACCTGCCATGCTTAGGACAGTTCTTATATCTTCACATGCTTCATACTGGTTCTCAGTACATATTTCACTATACTATATACTGCTCCGAGTATTCACATGTTTTATACTGCTCCCAGTACCTGCCGTGCTTATACTGCTCCCAGTATCTCCCATATGTTTTTACTGTTCTCGTATCTCTCACATGTTTAAATAACGGGTTAAGGAAAAACTGTTAGTATTATACGTGAACATGACCCCCTTCTCTGTATGTACTTACCGCGCTCGGTGATATTCTATATGTGACCTTGCCGTATGTTCTGATCTCACGTTTGTGTATGGATATACACCGATACCGTTCGTGCACGTATGTGCATACCAAAAAACTTGATTTGTACCGCTGTACATCCTATTCACCTATTGACCGATTCACGTACATACTACTGTTTTAAACTTTTAAACATTACATATACATCTGTCTCTATGACATATGTATCATTGCCATGATAGATTATGAGTTATATCATGATTCCAGATATGTCATGTTCCCTGTGTTACTATGATATTGTGATCCCAGTTGTACCATGAGGCCATGTTCCCAGTATTTCCTGTTTTATAGACTTATCACACCATGTTTCTTATTGTACATCTCTTTCATTATATATTCAGTACTTTAGTTGTAGAGGTTGTACTTGCTCCCGTCCTGATAGGATAACGTTGTAGGTATACTTTTCGAGAAGGAAACGCTATGTGTTACATATTATGGTACTGCTTTTGAGGACCTGGCCTTAGCTCCAGAAGAGGCCCCAGCGGGGAACCTTGCTTAGTTATTTTCATGTATTTTGAGACTTAGACTTTGGTCTGTACTTATATTTGGATACTGGACTTTGTCTCCAGTTAGATACTTTGGTTATGTATTATTAAGTCTGTACTTGTTTTACCTTCGCTTATAGATGCTGTGTTGTGATGAAATTTAAATATGATTTTAGAACTGTTAGCTGCTTAGATCCTTTATTGTCTATTCTTAGAACAGCTTACTACGCTTTAACCAAGCGTAGGCTGGACATGGCTCGGCCCGGCCCAACAATTTGGGTATCGGGTCGTGACATATTTTTTTGGCGGCCCATGCAGGTCTCGACTTAAGTTGTTTGGTTACGTTATTGTACCAAGCATGCCTGCAATTAGGATCTAGGACAACTTGATAACACTAGGATAAATATTTAGAACACCTAGAGGATTTCTAGGATTGCAACATAGGAGAACTCGTCACAGCATAGGACCGTTTACTGTATTTAGTATCTTGCTTAAAATTTAGTGGATTACAATTTTGACCCGGATAGTACCCTTGGGATGACCCCTGAGGATCTTACTCTAATCTTATATCGAAATCTGTTTTCACATATTTTATTTGCTCTCCTCTAAATTCGTTGTTGAATTTAAATTCCTGATTTTCGTTATTGACTTTGATCTTGCATCGTGATAAATTTTGTGGATTGAATTATGATATATCCTGATAAGGTAAACGTCTGCTTTAGTTATGGAGTTTAGAATTTATCGCAGCCATATTAGCTGGTATGACAAAAACATAGAACCTGATTTTGGATATACTATCCTATTCATAGAATTTAGATTTTCTCGCAGCCATACCGGTTGGCGTGGCAAGGATTCTAGATAACATGATTATAAGATGTATACCTTAGTTTTGACTCTATCGTTTGTTGCATCTAAGCTTACTGGTGTGGCGAAAATTCTGGCAACATGATTTCAGGAAGACGTGTATGGTTATCAGATCATATCTTAACTTGGTTTACTTTGTTATAACCGAATGAGCAGGAATAAATCCTTATTATCATTCTTCTCCGTCTTGATTAACTCTGTTCTATCTACATCTACAACTAGGATTATAGGTTCTCTAGGACTCTCCAACAGAATTGCTTTTATGTTATCTTTTTGGACATAATTATTTTTGCGTTCCACCTTTCCTATAACTTGACTAAACTCTTCTTCGTTAACCTCTTGGGTAATTCTTCTCGTTATGCATCTCGTTGTCTTCGTACCATTCTTGGAGATATTCCAATAAACTTTTCTGTCTTGCTTGACCTTTAACTTGTTTGGACACTGTTATGGATTGCTTGACCCAGTCTTAGGCCTTATAACCTTCTATTTCATAGACGACCGAAATAGCCAACCCTCGTTAACTGATTCTATAGTATAACTGTAAATGTATTGTGTGATTGTGATAAATACTTTTCCTAAGGATTGGTTAGATTAAGCTTATAGGACAAGTATGAGTGACTGACTGTAGTAGACTTGGAAACCATTAAGAACGATTGTATTGATAGTATGACTTGATGACAGGGTATCTAAGATGGAGAAATGAAATATTATATTGTTGTGACTACGGATTGAAGATCCGAACCCTGTACTTACGAATTGAGGATTTAGCATTTGTAGAATTTTGGTGGGTTACCTATAGCTAATTACATGTGATTATAGGGTATATCGATATATGAAATGATATAGAATAAGTTAGAATGAGATATAATATTGCGTACGAGATCGGGAAGATATCAGTTAAAACGACAAAGAACGAGACAAAGACATATGCACATTGGTAATTAATAAATCGGAAGTTTTGAAATCGAGGATTTATATTCGGAGGACTTGTTGAGTAAAAAGAAGAAGGATCTACGCCAAGAATAAGAATTGAATGTATGATTTCAAGGAGAAACTGTAGGAAAGGATTGACGACAAATAATGCAAAGGGCCTGTGGATTGATATAATAAGGATAATTAGGATATAATAAGGAAATCAAGTAATTACAATTGAGGTTGGAAATATGATTGATGAATAAGCATTTTAGGCTTGTACGCATACCCAGAAAATGACCTATAGTTTAGGGTATACATAAAGGTTCCATGTTAGTATGGAAGATTTTAAAGGATACATGATGTAGTTTATGATAGAAGGACTTAGTGGAACCTAAACCAAAAAGATTGTAAAGAGAAACGGAAGAGATGATTACAAGGGTAGCAGATTGAGTATCGTAGCCAGAGCAGCTACATGTTATAGTTTGACCTATTGGATGATTTTTAATTTCGAGAACGAAATTTTTCAAGGAGGAAAGATTTGTAAGCCCCTAGATTTCAAAAAAATAGTTTTTTATAATTTTCAATAGCATTTAATTTAAATACGTATTTTGTAGCGTATTTCGTATTTTTTTGGTTTTCGTAATGCTTTAAAATTTTTTCTAACTTATAGATTTTTCCTTGGCCGGCATACCGCCAGTATACCGGAGTATACCGACGGCATACCGTCCAGACAGATTTTCTACATTTTAGATATTTTCGATTTCAAATATTTTCATGAATAGTATTTTCGATATTTTGATGAATAGTATTTTGGATATTTTGATGAATAGTGTTTAGATATTTTCGTGAATAGTGTAGATGCACCCTATTACCCAATGGATAATTGGTTTTGTTTGAATGGCCATGATTGACTTAGATTTTGACATAGATCACGATCCGACGGCTAAGATTAATTTTCCCTTCTATATATACCTTTCACTTTCTCTCTCTCCTCTCTCTTTTCATTCCCTTCACTCTCTTTTCATTTCTTCTTCCTTTCTCTTTCCTTGGAGCTTGCCAGGAGCTTGGCCTTGAGGTCTAGAGTGTGGTTTCGTACCCCTCTTGGTAGTGGAGTAGAAGATTAGGCTTGGAGCTTAACCTAGGCAAGTGCATCTTGCTCAAAAGTGACATGACCATACTTTATTTTTGTTTTCCATAGAAACTAAAATTTTATTGGCCTATAATTTGCTTCTTTAAATTGTTAACATGTTTAGTATATAGCACTTTTGGTTTTGATCGACAGTATTGCGTAGATCTGAGTTTCTAGATATAATTTTCGAGTATTTTGAGGTTTTGATCTATCAAATGTTTTGATTTGTGAAAACTAATACTTCTATGTTGTAGGAATTTCAATTCTATTCAATTTTGACTTTTGAACGTCCGAATTTCGATTTAAAATGAAGTTTTTATGGCCGAAACAAGTTTTGAGTTAAAAAATCAACTTTCTACGACGGTTCGAAAAATCCGTCGGAAATCCGCGGAAATCCGTCGAAAAATCCGAACTTGCACCACAAAAACTTGCTGTGACCCTTCGAAAAATCTGCCGGTAATTTGTTGTAATCCGCTGGATAATTCGGTTAGGCTGTTTTGAATTTTTTTTATATATTTTAAGTACTGGAAAAATTCTGGAAAAATTGTATTTAAATACTATGTTAATTTAGCTAATTTATTATAATTTTTCCAGCATTTAATAAGTACTTTTGGTATTTTATAAAAATAGAAAAACAGAGCTCATTTTCAGGATACATATGTTTGTTGATTTTTAATAAATATTTATGAAGGTTTATAAATTCCAGAAAAATTAGTATAAATTTCTATAATTAACAAGGATCATTTTGGTACTTTATTTCATAAAAAATTAAGCTTTTTGTCTATCTCAAAAATTGTTGGAACACAATGTACAATTTGATTTATTTATTGAATAGTTACGACTTGCAATGTTTTGTGTTGTTTTGAGTTATTGTAGTATAGGACTACCCCCTACACTAGTGTAAATACCCTAGAAAGTTAGTTTGGATATAATGTCACCCCACATTGAACTTGGAATTGACTAGAGTTGACCAGTTGACCAAAGTCAAATATAAGTCAACCTCTGATCCAGTTTGTCTTAGTTTGCCCTAGTTGACCTAGACATTATAGTATGTCTTTTCACCCTGATTAGCTATTGTATTATCTCATCTTTAGGACTGTGGCTTCACTCCGAGCCTTGATTCATATTGACAGCAAGATCCCAGGCAAGTACATCTACAAACTCATTTACTGTCTTTTAATGCTAGAACATGTATTAACCCTGTTAAAATACTGATCCTTGAGGTAGCAAGTTATGTCTTCACATGTTGTATTACTATCAGTACCTGCCATGCTTAGGACAGTTCTTATATCTTCACATACTTCTTACTGGTTCTCAGTACATGTTTCACTATACTATATACTGCTCCGAGTATTCACATGTTTTATATTGCTCCCAGTACCTGCCATGCTTATACTGCTCCCAGTATCTCCTACATGTTTTTACTGTTCTCGTATCTCTCACATGTTTAAATAACGGATTAAGGGAAAACTGTTAGTATTGTACGTGAACATGACCCCCTTCTCCGTATGCACTTACTGCTCTCGGTGACATTCTATATGTGACCTTGCCGTATGTTCTGATCTCGCATTTGTGTATGGATATACACCGATGCCGTTCGTGCACGTATGTGCATACCAGAAAACTTGATATGTACCGCTGTACATCCTATTCACCTATTGATCGATTCACGTACATACTACGGTTTTAAACTTTTAAACATTATATATACATCTGTCTCTATGACATATGTATCCTTGCCATGATAGATTATGAGTTATACCATGATTCCAGATATGTCATGTTCCCTGTGTCACTATAATATTGTGATCCCAGTTGTACCATGAGGCCATGTTCCCAGTATTTCCTGTTTTATAGACTTATCACACCATGTTTCTTATTGTACATCTCTTTCATTATATATTCAGTACTTTAGTTATAGAGGTTGTACTTGCTCCCGTCCTGACAGGATAACGTTGTAGGTATACTTTTCGAGAAGAAAACGCTATGTGTTACATATTATGGTACTGCTTTTGAGGACCTGGCCTTAGCTCCAGAAGAGGCCCCAGCGGGGAACCTTGCTTAGTTATTTTCATGTGTTTTGAGACTTAGACTTTGGTCTGTACTTATATTTGGATACTGGACTTTGTCTCCAGTTAGATACTTTGGTTATGTATTATTAAGTCTGTACTTGTTTTACCTTCGCTTATAGATGCTGTGTTGTGATGAACTTTAAATATGATTTTAGAACTGTTAGCTGCTTAGATCCTTTATTGTCTATTCTTAGAACAGCTTACTATGCTTTAACCAAGCGTAGGCTGGACATGGCTCGGTCCGGCCCAACAATTTGGGTATCGGGTCGTGGCAGACACTGCCGGCGACTAGACCGCTAGTGTATACTGGTGTGCGGGGGTATGAGGAGTCGGTAGGAGGAGTGGTAGATGGAGACTGTCGGGCTCGTCGACTCCCACCAGCACCGGAACCAAAGGATCTACGTCGAGCCATATCTGAAAAAATACAGAAGTATACCATACTACATCTGAAAAACAAAAGTATACCATACTATATCTGAAAACGTCGCGAAGTAAACCATACTACATCTGAAAAAAACAAAAGTAAACCATAGTACATTTGAAAACGTCACTTATTAACATCGTTAAAACAAAAGTAAACCATACTACATCTGAAAAAACAAAAGTAAACCATACTACATCAGAAAATTAAACATATTCAATCCTCTTTTGAAAATTCATCTTGTTCCAATTCCTCTTCCTCTTCCTCTTCTTCTTCCTCTTCACTTCTATCAACTTCCACTTCCTCTTCTGATACTTCTACCTCTTTCAATTGATGAAACATGTCATGAGGAACTTCCGTTGAGTCCACATCGACAATATTTGTAATAAGAGGTAGTTCATCTTCCAGATAAGCTATCTCGTCGACATCGAAGGTATTCCGAGCTTTAGTCTTACAGACTGCCCACCAATCTGATCTCCCGGCTCCTCGTTTTGGATAGCTGGTAAAGTAAACTAGCTGAGCCTGGCTTGCTAGGACAAACGGCTCATAAGCTTGATATCGACGGTGATAATTTATGTCAACAAGACCATGTTTGTCAACTCTCCAACCTCGACCTTGGATCGGATCGAACCAGTCACATCTGAACAAGACGATCTTGCAAGGTTCTATAGCATAATTGTATGTCAGTTCCACAATCTCCCGTAAGACGCCAAAGAAGTCATTTTCTGGGTCGACGTCTTTGTAGATTGAATATTTTATGCACAAACAGCTATTCTTCGTAGAATCCAAATCCAAGAAGTCGTCTCTTATTCGAGCATTTGTTGACTTGAACCTGAAACCATTTTTGCAGTAACTTGGCCAGGTCTTCACTTGATAAATTGGCCCCTTGGCTAGAGTTTTAATATACTCATTCTCAAGGATTGCCTCCGGACGATCAACCTAAATGCCATATAAACGATGCTAACTTAATTATTATGTGCAATTATAAATGTACAGAAAAATTAAATTGTGAGGATATCCGTACATATGCTCTCAACCAAAAAGGAAAATGAAGTCTTATTTGCTGTTCTACTTCCTCCTCGGTTGCGTACGGATTGTTGGACGTTACCTCATCCTTAAATATGCTGAAAAGCAACGAAGCATAGGTATATTAGTTATATTCAGAAGCAACGAATACGAAGCACGCGAAATAATTTTACTTACCCCTCTAGCTTGTCCACTTCTTCCTCGTCGCAGTTGAGCAATACATATAAAATTGCAGCGCTAACCTCATCGTCATTTAGATATCTTTTTTTCATTTTACCATATGGTTTTCCGTAGGCAGTAAATACTTTCAGCTTTGCCTCGATACCAACTTCATAGCCGTCGTCATTTCTGGGAGCCCTTGTTCTGTTTGTAGCAATATGAGTCTAAAAATATATGGAACAGAAGTTTGAAATCTTTTCAAGGACATATGCTCCACAAATAGTGCCTTATTTTTCACCTTCCTCTTGAGGTGGTTCAACTGTCGCTCGAACGGGTACATCCAACGATAACCGACAGGTCCAGCAATAAGAGCCTCATAGATAAGATGAATTGGCAAATGCTCCATTGAGTCGAAGAATGCAGGAAGAAAAACTCTCTCAAGTTTGCAAAGTGTTACCACAATGTCCTTCTCTTGCTTCTCTATACGATCGACGAGCAACTTGCAAGAGCAAAGATCTCTGAAGAATATGCTAAGCTCTGTTAATGGATCCCAGACAACCGGCGGTAATAATTCCCGAAATGCAACAGGAATTAACCTCTCCATGAATACGTGGCAATCGTGGCTCTTCATTCCGGTCAGTTTACACTCCTTTGTATCAACACATCTTCTTAGATTGGAGACGTATCCGTCCAGAAATTTCAAGTCCTGGATCCATCTACAAAGTCTTACTTTGTCCTCCTTGTCCAGCGAGTAGATTGCCTTAGGCCGCAAAAGCTTTCCCTTCCCGTTGTCTATCATGTGCAATGTAGGGCGTCTGAATATTTTGGCTAAGTCCAATCTAGCCTTCTGATTATCTTTTGTCTTTTCCTTGACGTCCATTACAGTATTAGTTACGTTATCAAACACGTTCTTCTCGATATGTATGACGTCAAGGTTATGTCTAATCAGATTTGTGCTCCAATATGGCAGATCCCAGAATATACTCCTTTTGGTCCAGTTATGATCTTCGCCAAATCCCTCGCAACGGCTGCTCGTTGTAGGATCTTCAATACCACTTGGGATTTCTTTTACTTTCTCCCATGTGTCCTCTCCGGACCACATTGGCGGTAGATCGCCCTTCTCCATAGCTCCGGTACGGAATACAGTTTTGTTCCTATGGTATGGATGGTCTTTCGGCAAGAACTGTCGGTGACAATCAAAGAAGCATGGCTTTCCTCCGTGTCTCAAACGAAAAGTCTTAGTGCGGTCCATGCAATACGGACATGAAAGCTGACCATGAGTGCTCAACCCAGATAACATTCCATAAGCCGGAAAGTCATTGATTGTCCACATTAGTGCTATCCGCATCTGAAAATTCTATTTTTTTGAAGCATCATACGTGTACGCCCCTGTTTCCCATAGCTGTTTCAGCTCATCTATCAATGACTGTAAGTACACGTCGATGTTCCTCTTCGGGTTGTTCGGACCGGAGATGATAATAGTTAAGAACATGTAAGGTGTCTTCATGCACATCCAAGACGGTAGGTTGTACGGAGTGAGGATTATCGGCCAGCATGAATATTGGGAGCCTGAAAGACCAAATGGGGTGAAACTATCAGAGCAGAGCCCCAACCTTACATTACGCGCATCAGAAGCGAAATTAGGATATGCTCGATCGAAGTGCTTCCACGCTTCTCCATCAGATGGGTGATCCAACACTACTTCGGTCTGTTGTCGCTTTTGCCAACTCATATTTTCGGCAGTCTCTTTCACCATGAACAACCTCTGCAACCGCGGCGTTTGGCTTGTAGCAATCAGTATCACAGAATCTGTACACTTCTGCATCCTTGTGATCTTTGTAGTTAAGCATGCATCCGTTCTGACAGCAATCGATCTTGTCGTATCCCATCCAGAAGGATCTCACCATCCTCTTAGAGCGGTAGAAGTCTTTCGGTAACTTGGCACCCTCCGACAAGATATCGGTTATCAACTCGAGCACTCTATTGTAGAATTCTTGCGACATGTTAAAGTCAGAATTTTTGCTCAAGAGTCGAGTGATGACCTCTAACGGTAAATGGTCCTCACAGCTAGGGTACAAAGGAGTCCTTGCATTCTCCAGCAACTCCATGAACTTCGCGACATCGGCAATCGGTGCCTCCTCAGCTGCGTCACGATTGTATGGATCGAAACTAGGCCCCACAGCGTCGAAGACCATGTTCACGTACTCGTTGTCGACACCAGTTCGATTGTGGACATTCATACATAAGGCTCCACATAAGGCTCCGCTTGGATTGCTAAAGGTAAAAGCTCTCCGTGTGCGGTCCATTGGTAGTAATTCGGAAGGAAACCCTTTGTGTATAAGTGATACGACACATCCAATTCTGGTTAAAATTTCATGTTCCGACATTTTGCACACGGGCACTTAATGTCCATGCCGTCCATGGATTGAGGAAACGCCTTCGCGAATTGGAGGAATTGTTCTACTCTGGCGATATATTCATCTCGCACACCGCACCTGTCATCTCGAATACGATTGTACATCCACGAACGGTCTAGCAGATACATGGATATAGCCATTTCCAGAAATCTACAAATATGAATAAACTTTAAAACTAAAATGAATATACTACATACTATATACTACGGTCGTGACTCGGGACCATTCCTACCACATACTACATACTAAAACGAATAAACTTCAAAACTAAAACGAATATACTACATACTACAGCCGTGACTCGGGACCATTCCTATGAGTATCGGGATCCAGAAAAATAGACGACGACATTAACCAACCAACAAAACTATGTGTTACAAATATCGGAACTATCGGTACGTGGTTTCGAACCGGAGTATCAGATTTTTTGGTGTCGGAAAACAAAGAATTATTACTAAATTATCAAATTTTTTGGCGCTATCGGTGCCCCTGACCCAGCCCCTCCCCTCCCGCACCCCTCCTCCTCCCCACACCAACCCTAACCTTAACCCGAACCCTATCCCTAACCCCTCCCCCACCAGCCCCCTCTCCCCTCCCCAGCCCCACTCACCCCCTGCTCCCCTCCACCACCAACCACCCCTAACCCGAACCCTTACCATAACCCTTCCCTCCCCTCCCCCCAACCCCCCTCCCCTCACCCCCCAGCCACCCTCACCCCCCCCTCCGTCCCTCCCCTCCACACACCCACCCCTAACCCGAACCCTAACCCTCCCCTCCCCCCAGCCCCCCTCCTCACCCCCCCTGCCCCACCCCCCCAGCCACCCCCAACCATTCCTCACCCCCAAACCACCCGCACCCCCTACCCCTTCCCCCGAGCCACCAGCACCCCCCCAACCACCAACACCAAAAATAGAGAGAGAGAGTCACGTACCGGAGGAGAGTCGCCGGAGAGAGTGAGAGTCGCCGGAGAGAGTGAGAGCGCCGGAGAGAGTGAGAGTGAGTGCGCCGGAGGGAGAGAGTAAGATAGTAAAATGGATGGGGGGAAATGAATCGTGGGGGGGGAGGAATTTAATTTAATTAGAATTTAGCGACGTTCTTACGAACGTCGCTAAATTAGTCGCTATTAGCGACTTCATAGCGACGTTTCGCGACGGCTAACTCATGTAACTAATATACGTCGTTGTCACATCGCTATTTGCGTCGCTAGTAGCGATGGTTAGCGACGTTTCAGTTATACGTCGCTAATGTCAGCAATTTAGCGACGTTATGTTAACGTCGCTAAATTTACGTCGCCAATTAAGCAGATTTTAGTAGTGGTTGTTGTGGTGGTGATTTTCTTCTGATTCTTGGAGAGGCGGCAATATAGGATGAATTAAGGTTTAATTTCTAATTGGATGGAATGGGAGAGGATTAAGAAATAATATATCAGGGTTAGGGTTAGGGCTTCAAGAAATATGTGAGGATGAAGAAATAATATTTCTTGAAACCCTAACCCTAGTTTCCTAGAACCAAAAGAAAATCACCACCGTTATTTATTCTTTTGCATAGTTTTGTCTGCAGTTTTAGATCTTCACCTGTGAATTTCTTTTGGGATAATTCTCGAAAAGAAAGGAAGAAAATTTTGGGAAAAAATTTGGGCTAGGGTTTAATTCTGTGACCTAGAATGTCTGCAGTTTTAGATCTTCACCTGTGAATTTTTTTTGGGATAATTCTCGAAAAGAAAGGAAGAAAAAATTGGAAAAAAATTGGGCTAGGGTTTAATTCTATGACCTAGAAATGTTGGGAGAAAAGAAAAAAGTAGAGGGAGAGAAGAAAAGAGTAGAGGGAGAGAGAAAAAGAAATAAAAAGTTGTTATTTATACCATTCTTTGGGCTAGCCCCAAGTAAAAAAAAAGGATGACAAACTTATAATTTTTTTGAACATTTTTGGACTAGCTCCAAGTAAAAATGATAGTGCCCTTAGAAAAAGCTTCTTTTTTTACTCCCCCTTTCCATTTGCTTGCCTCCCTAACCAAACAAGGCAACAAATGGATTTGCTCCGCGCCAGTTATTGTACTTCTGAGCAAGCAGTGTCAAGAGCTATGAGCACCGACTCCACAGAACTTCTTGCAATTACAATTTGCTTTGTAGAGACTCCATAAAACTTCCTGCAGTCACTTTGTAGAACACCAAAAAGTGAATGCTCCATACAAACAAAATACGTATCAAGAAGTCGATTTGACTTAGATATATAACATGAACACCATTCTGCAAGTTAATCTCGTCTTTGAGATATTTGAAGACTCTCGGAGCAGTCCAATATAGGGTTGCTAGGGATGTCTGACATGTATTCTGTAAGGATTCATTTTATAAGATCCAAGTACCCAACAAAGTTTTACACTCTATGCCAGCTAGTCAAAACAACTCTCATCCTGTACCATGGTTGCAGTGAAAAAAATATATAGGATCTTAAGCACAGCTGCACAACACAGGTGAAGTGGGAGAAGTCTGGAATGAGGGACTGTTTAAAATGCGCGAAAACTTGGAAATATGAAAACTTTGATTTGAAATATTTTGCTGTCTCTTTTTGTGGAATAACTATGCAGCTAAGTCTTTTGCGTACCGTTCTATATATTATCGGAAATCCTTTTTGTACCGCAAATACAAATATTTGTTCAAATTATGATTTTTCGTTGCTTACTTCATTCTCATCCTACGACATTATGTCATTCATTTTATTCTGTTAAAAACATAACAGAGAAATTTATCGTATACCAGTCCTCGTTCACGATTTCTCGGAATATTTTGTCATCTTATCCTCTTTGTGCAACTGTGTCCATTTATATTACTTTTCATATTCTTTGATTGTAAACTAATTATAAACGACTTGACACTACTATGAAGGAAACATTAGCACACAAATTCCTCGTACAAGTGTGTCTCTATCGACCTTCACACATTGTAACAGACATCTCATTTACAGAATATGATGTAGGCGAGCTGCACTCAAAGAGGCCTTTTGTCGAGATAAAACCAAAACCAGGCTGCTTAGGTTCCGGTAGCAATGCACTTGCGCTGCCCAACATTAGTACCACAGAGGACATCGTTGGTCTGTCCTCGGGCTGCTCCTGAACGCACAAGAGTCCCACCTTGATGCACCTCAAGGCTTCATTCACGGAATATCTGGGACTTACTGATTCATCGATCAAGTCCAAGCTGGTACCTTCTTTCCACAGACTCCATGCCTGATAGGTATGATGATCACAATCTATGAACCAAAACCATAAACCTCATATATTTTGAAATATAAACTTACATGCCCCAGAAGATTTAGGTCAGTGTTGGCGAAGAAGACCCCTCTGTTCTTCTTCCCACTTATAATCTCTAGCACCAAAACCCCGAAGCTAAATACATCGGATTTAACAGAGAAGACCCCGTCCATTGCATACTCTGGCGACATGTATCCACTACATATATGCCATTTGATTGCTTGTAATCACTACTTTCCGTATCTAGAATGTAAAAATTGTTGAATGTGTGGTGATGATATGTACTTACTACGTTCCAACAACTTTTCTTGTGTTTACTTGTGTCTCGTCTTCTCCAAATATTCTTGCTATGCCAAAGTCTGATATCTTAGGGTTCATCTCCTTGTCGAGAAGAATGTTGCTAGCTTTGAGATCCCTGTGAATAATTCTGAATCTGGAGTCCTGATGCAGGTAGAGAAGTCCTCGAGCGATTCCCATAATAACTTCATAGCGGGTTTGCCAGTCCAGTAATGCGCACTTTGTTCTATCTGAAAATTATTTACAACACTCCGTTTTACTCAATGACTGAGAGGTATGATGATCACAATCAATTGAATGCTAAGTTTGAGCTACTTTTTTTTTATAACTTTTATTTTATGATATTTCCAACGCAAATATTGTTTTTGAAAGGTATAATTTGTCGAAAATTTATAATTTGATCGTAGTTTCTAAATTTTGTAATGGTTATTAGATGGAATAAAAATGGATACGAGAGTGAGTGATGGACCAACCAAACAGAAAGACATCCAAGCTCTTGTTAGGCATGTACTCATAGAGCAACATCTTTTCTTCCCCATGGACGCAACACCCCAGAAGCCTAACAAGATTCCTGTGCTGAAGTTTTGCGATGAGCTCCATCTCATTCATGAACTCGGTCCTCCCCTGAGCTGAAGTCTTTGCCAGCCTCTTCACGGCTATTTGTTGTCCATCTTCTAGTGTTCCCTGTCAATTCCAGACATTACAAATTTTCATCTCGACCTTATAGTACTATATATCAACACAACACTTTCTAGTTAGCTTTATGAACTTATACCATAAATACAGGTCCAAAGCCACCCTCTCCAAGTTTGTTACTGGCAGAGAAGTTGTCAGTTGCAGCTACAATTGTAGTTAGATCGAACAAGGGCAGCTCCAAATCTTTACCATCAGCCTCTTGGAAGTTATGTGCCGATTTCGAAATCTTGACTGTTGGTCATAGTGATAGTACAATAAGATTGCAGTAAGTTTGAATCCCACTATATATAGTCAATTAAACATGTATAAATTGCTTCACCATATTTACCTCTCTTTTTTCTCCTCGTCTTACGTACAAAACAAGCAATCGAAATGAGCAATAATATAGTCCCTAGAACGACAGGAATGGCGATGATGGTGGCGGCAGTTCCGCTATGGTGAGATTGCTTCGTCATCGGGCCTGCAACATCACAAGCATCAACGTGCATGTTCCTTTCATATAAGCTTTCAGTTATATATAGCTTTTATATCTTTTGATCTAGACTTACTTCTGACATTTTCAGAATGTAAAATGATAATACGATGGTGTGAGAGGCTACACGCTTTTCTGGGGGGCCAAGTTTAAAGTCTTCTGACGTAGTTTCTCTTAGACTTTGCTATGTTGCTCGCGCTCGTGCACAGCTGATGTACGTGCGCGGCCGAGGAGGACGGAACAGTAGGGCGGAGGGGGGAGTTGTCGGTGGAGGTGGAGGTGGAGGAGGAGGCAGCAGGCGGAGGAGGGCAAAGCAGTAGGGGGAGGGCGGAGACGTCCGCATAGGAGGAGGAGGCGGCAGCAGAATAGTAGGGAATGGACGAATGGTGGTGTTGATGCCGTCTTCTTCGGTTGCGCGCATGTACCGGCTGTGCGCACGAGCCAAATAGCATTTTTTGTTTCTCTTCCAAGAAGAGATGCCAAAGTGACGCAGTGGGATAGCGAAACGGGCTTACCTTCGTGCTTGCCAATGGCCAAGTCGATCGGTGATGACGATAACTGGACCACCGTTGCTTGGTGAGATCGAAGCGGTGCCGCAAAAACTCCGACGGAGGGCCTTGTGAGGGGTCCGCACGAAGGTTGCTTGAAAACCTCAAGCGAGGGGCTTCCGAATCCACGGAACAGTCGAATCCACGACCAAAAAAATAAAAGAACAAATCTCAAACTTAAAATAAAGATAAAATAAAGTTGTTCTCAATTGCATACAAAAGGTGCCTATTTATAGGACTTTTGTGACTACCTAATCCTAATAAAATAAAGATAAAATCTATCCTAATAAAAGATAAAGTCAAAATAAGAATCCTATCATAAATAAGATTATAAAAAAAGTAAACAAAAGAAAAAGAAATCCAAGAGGGAAGAGGAAAAGAAAAGGAATCCTAGAGGGACTAGGATTCTACGCTACATCAGTCTCCCTTGCTTCAAGAGAACTCGTACCTGAGTTCTTATCAGAATAAAGCGATTCGCTAGGTGGAAAGTATTCGTAAAGATCGACGACATTGAAGGTTGGAGAGATCTGCATGTCTTCAGGGAGATCAATCACATAAGCATTGTCATTTAGCTTGCGTAGAACTTGAAATGGTCCGATCTTCTTCTTCGCCAATTTGTTGTAGGAGCCAGTAGGAAAACGTTCCTTACGTAAGTAAACCATGACCAAGTCTATCGTGCCCCGTCCCGCAAAGTCAATCGGAGGAATCGAAACGCTGACGACGTTCGGACTTAGCCTTGCAACGGCTACTCGAAGGCTCGCTCGGTCGAGGCGACTCCTCGCACAGGTGGGATAGTTTCGATGAACTTGCCTGATCTTAGCCTGCAGTTAATAACTCGCATGTTTTCAACTTGCACAAGTAGGCTAATATAAAAGCTACGAACGCACATAGCTAAGGGAATAATCCCGACGGGTCGGAATGTCTTAGAACACGGAAAATGGTCACACGGTCTGCTTAGAAGTCAGTTCAGCGTGCTTTCAAATGACACTCGATCCTTCGTTCCCGTGTCTTGGGAGAAGGAAGTTGGCCTAAGTTGCCTCAACACTCGAATTAGCCTAAGTCATAGGCGTCGCCCACGTGAATGCTTGATAAAGCATGCACGGTCCCGTCGTTTTGCCCCAACGTTTGTATTGGCCTAAGTCATAGGCGTCGCCCGCGTGAATGCTTAAAAATGCATGCACGGTCCCGTCGTCCAAGGCTTGGCATAGCCTTCGCACGTCTCGCGAGTTAAGTCATCTTGCACGACTTGTTGGCTTAAGTCTAGGCACCCGAGAACTTGGTTGTTTAAGTCGACCCCGTGCATGGCACGTTTCCTCGATGCGTAGCTCGACGTAGCCTTTGCTCGTCGAGTCGCTGCCCCAATAAGTTAGACAAGAGTTTTGTTGGGCTATCGAAGCCATTTCTAGCACTGTCCTGCTCTATCTGCGGTTGTCAAGTCGCGTAGTCCCTTGAGAACAAGGCTTGTCGTATAAGTATATGATGTAATGCCCCGCTCCGCACGGTGCATTATGCTGAGTCGTTGACTCGAAGAGCTGCGTTGACCCGATTAAGTATCGATGCGAATCGATACGAGAGTTGCCTTGTCCCGAAGAATGCATCGAGTGAATCGATGCGAAGCGCCGCGTTGCCCCGAAGGATGAGTGCGTTGAATCGGCTCGAAGTTTCTAAGAAATCGAATCGACCAAAGTGCAAGTCCGAATCGATGCAAGTATTGATTTTAGTTGGTTTCGTGTGCAGGTTATACTTTGACGCAAAAATATTAGAGGTCGATCTTCGGCAATATTTAGTAAGGGGTCCGCAGAACCAAATTGACGCCTTGCGACGGGCTGAGACTTGGACACGCTAAGGCAAATCGATTCAAGGTGGGAGGATTGACTTCTTTTTACTCCTTCATTCGATAAGTCAAATGTATCATTGTATGCTAAAAGTTAACCTATCGACCCCACGGGCGTGGTCCGATCGGAAGTAAATCATAACGTGTGTCGAACACTAAGTTAGTACAATTGAAATGAAACGTGCATCAAATGCACAAGTCGCTACGGAATATTGGATATCGCTAATACGAGCGCCTCGGTGCGCAAGCCGCAATAACATGGGATAACTGTACTCGGCGAGTGCCTTAGTGCACGAACCATACCGTGCCTTCGCGCACGAGTTAGAACGGCTAGAACATTGAAAGACAATAGGCGAGCGCCATATCGCGCAAGCCCCGAACATTGAATGCTAAGTTATAGAACATTTCAAAATACGGTAGAAACGTGCCTACGTGTACGAGATCACAAAAGACGGCGAATGCGTGCAGCTGCACAATACTTATCAAAGATGGCGTCGTTGCGACGAGAAGAACAGTTGTGGCACAGATATGGCATAACTGTCGACGCAGCATGGTGCCCTTCGAAATGTTCATGGCCTTAGGGCGTTCGTTGAGGACATTGGGGGCGTTGTGCCAATTGAAATAGCGATAAGCGAACTTGCTTGGTTGTATGAAATATAAGATTCGTTGCATGGTTAAATGGTCAAATGGACTTAAAGAATATAAAAGCCCGTGCATGGGCATCCCTCGAACGCGGCGCGCCAGGGCGCTGGGACCGTTCGGCCTAGGAGGGATTTCGTTTTCGGCATTGTTGGTGCACTTCATTTAGACGGGTAGCGACCTTCTAGTGAATGTGATAAGCCACTTGCGCGCGATTATTTCGGTGGCCTCTGATTGTTGGTTAGCAACCGCACAGAGTTACCATCGTCTTATGTTTTCTATTCGATGAGTATAAGTCCATTCTAGCTGTGACAAGCTAGTGACCTTCATATAGTTAAGGGCGATGGGTTGGGAAGTGCAAGGTATGCGTATATCCTGCATGGATGGATCCGAATAGAGGGCACTTATAACATGACAGGGAAAACATATAGGCGTATTCACCTTGCGTCGGTTGCAAGGGCGGGTGCGTCGATAAGCTAAGTTGCGCCACGAATCAAACACGAGAATGCTTGCTTGCCTATTCAATTCGATAACATGCTTGCTATGATAACATGCTTTACGCTTTCAAAGATGCCATGAAATTGACCCTAAGGAGAACATAGCAAGATCATAAGCTAAGATGCATGATTCAACATAAATATTACAATGTCGGTTTGGAAAGAAGATCTTTGCTTCAGTACATGCGTGGACGAACGTACTGATCCCCCACCAGCTTCATGCAGGGTACAGGGAATGGATTGCTCGCGGCGAAGCGTTGCTTGAACGCGTTGAGGCTCGGAAATGCCGAAGCGTATTGAAGCGTGCGATCGCTTGACGCTCGGACTCGCGACAGGATTGATGCGGCCGAGATATAGAAGGCATGATGTATGGAACGGTGAAATCCTTTGTGGGCAAGAGAGAACCTGAGTGTTGTAGCCAATCTGGCATATATTTTTAGGCTATCGAAAGTCTTGTAATCTGATTTCGAATATCAATAAAAAGATTTGTTTCGTATACTCTGTTTTCCTTTCGTTGTGAATATCAACTCAAAAGATAACCATTTGAGAACTTGTCATCTTGCCTTGCACGAGCGCAACTCCAGGCTCGTGCGGCATCACGCCCCAGCGAGGACGATGATTCGGGTGATTCCGGGTCGGGGCGTGACAAATTGGTATCAGAGCTCTAGGCTCAATTTCCTCTGGACGCTTGCTTCATTTCAATTCCAAAACGTTGCCCACCACCAATCGAAATCACTCTTGACTCTACTCGATGCCGCACTGGATGTTCCATACAATAAGTCTAATACAAACCATGTAATTTTGCCGCGTGTTGTTTGGAAATTACATGGTGTTCGTTGGAAAAGTCGGGAAAGGTTTGTTGCTGTAAGTGCAACAAGTTGCGAGATGTGAATTCAAGGATTTGTTGCCGCGGATGCAATACGTCGTGAATTGTAATTCGAGATATTCGTTGGTTGCAACGAATGATACGAGAAATGTTGGTTGCATCGATACAATGATAGTCGTGGAATGTTGCTGCAGCAATTGCCATGCGTTGATTTTAAATGATGCGTTGAAAAATCGAAGAAAGTTGATATGGAATGTGTTTGAAACGGATTCATATATCGATTTCGAATGTGCGTTGCGATGGAAAGTGATAAGTCAATATCGAATGTGTTGAAACGGATTTGAGCATTGACTTTGAATGTCGGAAATGAAATATTGCACGATGTGCAATGCGTATCGAGAATAAATCGATGCACGAGGTGCGGTAAATATCGGAAGTAAATCGTTGCACGATGTGCAATGCATATTAAAAGTAAAATTATTGCACGTGATACAACGCGTATCAAAATAATCGATGCACGAAGTGGAACGGATATCGAAAACGAATTCTTGCACAAGATGCAATGAAAGAAAATAAAAAGTTATAAATCGAGAAACGAAATCGGTTCGGTTGCGCGTCGAACTGTGTTGGCAAATGAATACATTGGCCGAGTTGCGTCGGATTTTGATTAATCAGAGTTACGGTTGTGATCAAGCACGATCACTGCGGAAATCGTGAGTCGGAAGAGATCGTTGGTTTGTAAAGAGTACGTTGCGACGGAAATGACTTGATTTCCGGGTGGTATATGGCATACCACCGGTTCGATGAATGACTCGATTCAGAGTGGTATATGCAATACCCCTTATGCGATGAATTGCATCGACGTATGGTGAGAATTGCGGAAAGTTTGTCCGCAACGGACGGGGGAGTACCGAGACTCGATTGAAAATTTGTATGACGGTATGTTGATGCAAGTGTTCTTCGAAATTTGGTTGGGACGATAAGGCGGGACTCGTATCGATGAACGATACGTTGGACGAAAGTTATAAGTTGGTCGGACGACCGAGACTAGCGAATTGATTTTGCCTTGATGCAATAATCGGATCGACGGGAAGGGAAAACTTGAACTTATAAATGAGTCGCACGACTTGCGATCTCAGTAGAAACGTTGGGCGAGACGAATCGAATCGCACGCATTGCGATTTCAATAGGAATGTTAGGCGATGCGAATTGTAATCGAATTGCACGAATTACGATTTTGGTGAAGAGTTGGTTGACGTGAGTAATCGTGCCTAAGAAATAGTTGGTTACGCTACGGTGACACTCATTTGAGTACGACTGGAAAACACGCGAAACTTAGAGGGCGTGATCGTATAACTTGAGGGCTCGATGTTGGATAATCGGTAACTCAGTTACGCGATCAAAGTATAGCGGGATGCGGCAAATCGGAGAACGAATGGATGCGTATGGAAAAGTTCATTGCAAACTTGGATGTATGCGAGGCGAGTTAAGTTGACGTTGAAACAGATTCAAAGTTGACCCTTACGTTATCGAAATGGATACGGCGTATCGAGATCGATACGTAAGGAAACGTAAACACAATGTGAGAATACAAAATGGAGTGCGCCTTGCGCTATCAAAATTTTGTAAGTAAGGATACGAGAATGAACGAACTTGGTTGATCGTAAATTTTGTGATTGATCAAAGACGAGACTATAAGTCATCAACGATTGCTCGATGCGTATAGCATCTCGTGTGTCGACCCGCGAATAAGATAGACTCGAATTCGATACGAGTAGATGTTTCGTAAATTGCGGAATCATCGATGGCAGTGCATGACTTGACTCGGAGGATAGTTGCGCATCAAGTTGCGCCGATAGAAATGGTTGTGTCTCAAATTGGGTATTCGTATAGAATCGTCGGAACGTGATTTGGCTCCGAAATAAGATATAGCATGGTTCGTATTAAACTGTCCTTCGTTAATGATCCACAATTATCGAGCGTAGCTTCGGGGCAGCTGACCCTAGAAGACTTGACCGCCAAATCAAATTGAATGCTGCAGACCGTAAGATGACCCATGCGATATCGCATATGAGATTGCACCGATAACAAATATAACACGGTGTATGTTGATGATAAGTCTAGGCGATTGCGAGGATCGTGCTATGTACGAGAGGGAATGATAAGGGAATGGCTTACGAGTCATGTCGTTAGATTCGGATTCACCTTGCAATTGAGCTTGCGTGAAATCGAAATTATGTTCGATGTTGCGAGACGGATAAGTTGGAAATTTGGCTAGTGAATTCCTATTCGTTAGGAAATTGAATGTAAGATGCGTCGTTAAGACATTCGTGTCAAGGCGATCGTTGACTTGAGCACCATCGCCTTGATGTAAACTTTCGTGTCGGATAGATTGTGGCCTTTGTGCAATGTCAATTTAAACTTGCGTGGAAGGATTTGAGCACGGTGTCTAGGTAAGTCACCTAGCGGACGTAGTCCGAATGTTGATACTTTTGCAAGTCAACAAAAGAAAACCATGTCGAGATAGGATACGAAGTAAAACATCAGAAATCGTTGGATAGTGACGCCGAGCGCACGGCGTTGCGGAGACTCGTTGTGATCGGATGCGCGACGGCTTTACGTGACGCGTAGAATTGATAGTCCCGATGAAACATACAAAGTAAGAAATGCGATTTTTGAATCGCATCATGTGCCTTGATTTTGTTGGATGATCACGCATGTATCAATATGCAGGTGCGCTAGAATTGCGAGAACAAGTAATAGAGCCAAGTCCGATTGAGAATACGAGATGGTAAGTGATTGAGAATGAGAAGTTACATGTTAGCGTTGTTCCGATATCTTACAACTGAGCTTGGATGAAATGCGTATATTGGTGGGACGCCTAAAATATGTGTATGATTCCAAACTAAGTTGTACGATCCAAACGATGGTGAGACGAGATCGTGGAACGATCTAATGAAACCCTTGGAAAATTTAGTATTGGTTTCGGTTTGGGACGAACCTTATTTTGAGTGGTATATTCTGTAATGCCCCGCTCCGTACGGTGCATTATGCTGAGTCGTTGACTCGAAGAGCTGCGTTGACCCGATTAAGTATCGATGCGAATCGATACGAGAGTTGCCTTGTCCCGAAGAATGCATCGAGTGAATCGATGCGAAGCACCGCGTTGCCCCGAAGGATGAGTGCGTTGAATCGGCTCGAAGTTTCTAAGAAATCGAATCGACCAAAGTGCAAGTCCGAATCGATGCAAGTATTGATTTTAGTTGGTTTCGTGTGCAGGTTATACTTTGACGCGAAAATATTAGAGGTCGATCTTCGGCAATATTTAGTAAGGGGTCCGCAGAACCAAATCGACGCCTTGCGACGGGCTGAGACTTGGACACGCTAAGGCAAATCGATTCAAGGTGGGAGGATTGACTTCTTTTTACTCCTTCATTCGATAAGTCAAATGTATCATTGTATGCTAAAAGTTAACCTATCGACCCCACGGGCGTGGTCCGATCGGAAGTAAATCATAACGTGTGTCGAACACTAAGTTAGTACAATTGAAATGAAACGTGCATCAAATGCACAAGTCGCTACGGAATATTGGATATCGCTAATGCGAGCGCCTCGGTGCGCAAGCCGCAATAACATGGGATAACTGTACTCGGCGAGTGCCTTAGTGCACGAACCATACCGTGCCTTCGCGCACGAGTTAGAACGGCTAGAACATTGAAAGACAATAGGCGAGCGCCATATCGCGCAAGCCCCGAACATTGAATGCTAAGTTATAGAACATTTCAAAATACGGTAGAAACGTGCCTACGTGTACGAGATCACAAAAGACGGCGAATGCGTGCAGCTGCACAATACTTATCAAAGATGGCATCGTTGCGACGAGAAGAACAGTTGTGGCACGGATATGGCATAACTGTCGACGCGGCATGGTGCCCTTCGAAATGTTCATGGCCTTAGGGCGTTCGTTGAGGACATTGGGGGCGTTGTGCCAATTGAAATAGCGATAAGCGAACTTGCTTGGTTGTATGAAATATAAGATTCGTTGCATGGTTAAATGGTCAAATGGACTTAAAGAATATAAAAGCCCGTGCATGGGCATCCCTCGAACGCGGTGCGCCAGGGCGCTGGGACCGTTCGGCCTAGGAGGGATTTCATTTTCGGCATTGTTGGTGCACTTCATTTAGACGGGTAGCGACCTTCTAGTGAATGTGATAAGCCACTTGCGCACGATTATTTCGGTGGCCTCTGATTGTTGGTTAGCAACCGCACAGAGTTACCATCGTCTTATATTTTTTATTCGATGAGTATAAGTCCATTCTAGCTGTGACAAGCTAGGGACCTTCATATAGTTAAGGGTGATGGGTTGGGAAGTGCAAGGTATGCGTATATCCTGCATGGATGGATCCGAATAGAGGGCACTTATAACATGACAGGGAAAACATATAGGCGTATTCACCTTGCGTCGGTTGTAAGGGCGGGTGCGTCGATAAGCTAAGTTGCGCCACGAATCAAACACGAGAATGCTTGCTTGCCTATTCAATTCGATAACATGCTTGCTATGATAACATGCTTTACGCTTTCAAAGATGCCATAAAATTGACCCTAAGGAGAACATAGCAAGATCATAAGCTAAGATGCATGATTCAACATAAATATTACAATGTCGATTTGGAAAGAAGATCTTTGCTTCAGTACATGCGAGGACGAACGTACTGATCCCCCACCAGCTTCATGCAGGGTGCAGGGAATGGATTGCTCGCGACGAAGCGTTGCTTGAACGCGTTGAGGCTCGGAAATGCCGAAGCGTATTAAAGCGTGCGATCGCTTGACGCTCGGACTCGCGACAGGATTGATGCGGCCGAGATATAGAAGGCATGATGTATGGAACGGTGAAATCCTTTTTGGGCAAGAGAGAACCTGAGTGTTGTAGCCAATCTGGCATATATTGTTAGGCTATCGAAAGCCTTATAATCTGATTTTGAATATCAATAAAAAGATTTGTTTCGTATACTCTGTTTTCCTTTCGTTGTGAATATCAACTCAAAAGATAACCATTTGAGAACTTGTCATCTTGCCTTGCACGAGCGCAACTCCAGGCTCGTGCGGCATCACGCCCCAGCAAGGACGATGATTCGCGTGATTCTGGGTCGGGGCGTGACATATGACTTGAACGATAGCATCGCCTAGAGAACAAGGTCTGTCTAAGGCACGGGCTACGATTGATTTATTGAGTTGAGTGAAATGATAGGACAAGAAAAAAGAATGCTCGCGACTGGGTCGTCGAGGCAAGAAAGAAGAATGCTCGTGACTGGGTCGCCGAGGCAAGGGCTTAGATATGAAAAGAACTTAGCCCTGAAAGAGATGGTAACACTAGAAGTAGATTGACTGTGTGAGACTCAGTTTGAGTCGAGTCTTGCATGGTCATTGAACAACTTATACAAGGTGGAGATCTTCTCGAGTGATCACCGGGGCGCCGGAACCATTCAGCCTGGGAGAAGCGAGTTGGCTCAAAGAAGGATGCTGGATAACCGTATGGAAGATTCGGCGATTCCGGGGCTAGCTACCCATGGAAGGGCGGACCGAATCCCCTGAGCCAAGTCTATTATAGCGCTGGACGCTAGTGACTAGTTCATATAGATGAGTCGGCATGTGCGGCGATCTGCGTAAATGCCTTTGGATTGAGTCGAGTATTGAGTATAGTATATCAAGAAAGTCGAGTTGAATGTGTGAGTATAGTTGGAACACAAAATGTTGGGCCTAAGATTTGGTTGCAACGTAGGCGACGTGCTGCGGAACGAGATGTGGCGTCGAGTCTTATGTTGTCGGCATATAAGTTGTATAGTTTGAATGTGAGTTGTCTTGAGTTTAAGTCAGGAAAGGCCGCAAGGCGGTAGCTTGATAAGTCTTGGAAAGTTGCGAGGCGCGGCCTCAATCTTGAAGCACGAACAAGTCTAAGCAAGGTCTAGAGGCACGACCTGCATGAGTCGTCCGCTTTGACGTCGCTAGCACGAGAATTGGTCTAGAGGCACGACCTGCACGAGTCGTCCCCTTGACGTCGATCGCACACGAGAATTGGTCTAGAGGCACTTGAGTTTAAGTGAAAGTCTTGGCATGGCCGAGTTCGCATAAGTTGCTCCTCGGCGAAGTACCGTCTCGAATATGTTGAAGTCACAAATATAGTTTGGTACAACCCTGCCGTCCTGCGTCGAAGTTTGGTCAAGTACATAAGCGATGAGGCACTGCCTCGATCAAAATACATGTTGGAATTATAGCACGACTATGTCATTGCACATCGAGTTGGTCAGACGTCGTAGTCTTAAAACTGATCCTAAGGCAAGACTAGCAAGACAACCGAAAGGGACTTGTAATGCACAAAGTAAATAAACGTGTCGGTTTTGTATAGGTGGACGAAGAGCTCACTCCACCAGTACAGTTGAGTACTGACACCCACATAGTTTCCATGTGCAGACACAGGTAGAAGTTCGTGGCGCAGAGCTCGCTTGGATGCGTCGAGACACGGAGTTTCTTGGCGAGTCGAAGCGTGCGACCGCGTGGACTCAAGACTTATATAGGACAATGTATGGACATCGTCTTCCGAAGCTTTCGCTGGCTCAAGCATTGTATCGAGAGATGAGAGAGAGCAGAGAGACTTCTAAAATGAGAGAAAAGTGAGCACGAGAGACTTGTAATCGTGGCCTTGCGCCCATTGTAATCTCACTGTTCAATACCAATAAAAGAGTTCTTTTGAATAACTTGTGTTTTGCCTTTAAATTCTGCTGCATGTTTTAATATTTCTGCTTCGGACTTCCGTACGACGACCCCGTCGCCGCCGATGTAATCGGCCGTTATGAAACTGCCTTGCACGAGCGCAATCTAGGCTCGTACGGCATCATGCCTTAGCGAGGACGATCGCTCCTACGGGAGCGGGGCGTGACATAATGGTATCAGAACACGGCTTTACGTCCTTGGACTTCACGTCGAATTTCTCAGTTTGAAAGCTCGTTCATGGAAAAAGAAATGTGCGCTCTCTCTCAAATATCCCTCGGCATGTCCATACAATAAGTCTAAATATTTTCAAAAGCTCGTACATGCGTTCAATCGAACGCATCGTTAGGCCATTGCCAGACGCGTCGGTAGGCCTTTGTGCCGAACGGTGTCAAAATTGACTTGATAAGGAAACTCGTGCTAAAGTTAACAAATCGTGTGCGTGCCTAACTAGTCCTACGATGACCCTAGAAATTGAGCGTACAAACTCGAATATAGTCCGCATGGGATGGCTATACACATGGCCTTTTGGCTAAGTTGTGCCGCACGTCGCGCACCTCGACTTTTTGGTGCAAATGAGTCGCGAGCAATATCAAGTATCGCTCGGTCGGGAACGAAAATACACTTAGAGTGTTTATCGATAGAAAATACTATTGGACTAACGTTTAGGCGTGCACGGAAGATTGATTTAGATTTTGAAGAATAGTACGAACGACTTAGTACGTCGACACGACGTAAGCGATTACGCTAGAGATTCGTCGAACGAATCTGAAAGATGTCTTACGAATGATGCGAACGTGATTGAGGACTAGATCGGATGGCTCGAATCCGAGTGGTGTATAGATTTTCTTGGAATTTATTCGAGCAAAAATTGAGGATTTCGAGTAACAACGAGTATGTCGGCGAGGCGATGCGATCGCGCATAGCCATAGAATACGTCACCCTTAGTTGGTCGTGACTTCATATGTCTCGAATGAGATGTCGTCAGACAACTTATGAATGGGCAATGCGAGTTAGAAAAGGATTCAGAACGATGAATAAAACTGAATGTCTTGATTGAGGAAGCCTAGAGGATAGCACTTGTGATTTTGGATTTGATCGAAAGAAATTGGGGTATATCCAGTTCGGACAATAGCATCAGTCGTACGACTCAAAATTGGTTGCAAAGGAAGATCGTCAGGTTACGCATATCGTCGATGGTATTGAGGCGTATCAAAGATCGATATGTGATAACTCGGGGGTACACTGACTCGGCGAATGATGATCGTGCAAATGTCATTATTCCGATGGATGCTATACTCGGGATGTTGAAATGTGTCGAGGAAAAGATAAGCTTGGCTCGAGGATTTTCTACTTGAATGAATGACGGTTAGACTATCGAATTGAAATCTTGACTTTGATGAAAATGAAATGTTTGGATTGCTTCGACGATAACCCCAACGTCGACATTCTTGTCTTATGCGAGCGCAACTCCAGCCTCGCATATGCGTCATGCCGATTAGGGCGATCACTCTGCGTGAGCACTGGTATGGTGATTCATACAGCGGGGGTGATTGAACTAGCATGGTATGGCAATTTGTGTGCTTCGACTTGTGGTTTGACACGAAGGTGAACTCGAAAATGACTTAGTGTGCGTGATGGTCTAACTTGAGGATTGAGTAGGTCCAATCCGTGTATCGAGAATAAATTAGTCTAGACTCGAGCAAGAGTTACGCCCCGATGAGAATGATTTTTCTGCGGGAGTGTTGCATGGTGATTCATGAACCACCGTGGATAATCGGACTCGCGTGAGATTGGAGCGCAACGTATTGTCGAGCTAGATGACCTCGTGATCGAATACATGAATTGGTTAGAATTGGTGATTTGAATGGATTCGAATACACGCAACGAATGCATTGATGCGAATAGGTAATCGTGCTCGATGTTTAGAAATCCGAGTGACGCGAGCTTGGGTAGAAAATCCCGTATTATCGACTTTGGTTTGACCCTAGGATTGGGATCAGTGTTTGTATTATTGTTAGGGAACTATGATTCCAATCCTGACATTAACTTAGCCTCGAGAAATTGCCTAGCGGTTAGGCGAGACGTCCATGTTTAAAAGAGTTAGCAATCGAAAGATTGATCTTAAGGATTGGCATTGTCACTCCCACTTTTCACAAATAGGGGTAAAATGGTTATTTTTGCATTTTGGGAATTTTAGAAAATTTTTATTTAAATTTATTGTTATTTGGTGATTTTTAGAGTCCGGTTCAAATTTCAGCTCATTCCGACTTGTATCGAGGACCCGGGGTAACTTAGACTCTGATCGGGACCCAATTTTAGGTTAGACAAGGCCCATAAATTCCCACAAATTAGTCTAGTACCTTTAGATAATTTTCCCGTGACTTAATCGGCCAATTTGTAGATTTTAACTTAGCCGTTCCGAACCCAAAAAATTTCTAAGTCAAATTTTGGCCTAAATGAGGCTTGGAGGGCATTTTGGACATTAGCCAAATGCCCCCAAACCCCCATTCATGGCCGGCCACCATGGGAGCACCATCCCACTTCATTCCACTTCTTCTCCACTCAAAGTTCTTCCCCAAAATTGATTTCCCCTAAAACCTAGACCTAGAAATTGAGATTTGATCTCTCAAACTTCCTTTTTCCCCCAAATTTCTTCCATATAACCTCTCTATACCATCAAGGAAGGGTGCTACCTAAGTTTGGAAGAGAATCGGAGAGAGTTTCATTAGGATTTACTCCTAATTGGTAATTTTCTATTCTCTAATTCAATTTCCTATGAATTTTATTGATTTTGGAACCCATAGGAACCACACCATGGTTGTGTCCATTTAGGAAGAGATTAGACGCCTATGAGAGACTCCTAGGAGGACTAGGATTAGTGTTGTGTCCTTGAGTTTGTGTGTCCATATATATATATACATGTTTATATAATTATGTGTGTGTGTGTCCAGATATATATATATGTGTGTGTGTCCACATATGTGTGTGTCCATGTGTGTAAGTGTGTGTGTGTCCACATATATGTATATATATATATATATATATATATATATATATATATATATATATATATATATATATATATATATATATATATATATACTCACCAACACATATAAATATATATATATATATATATATATATATATATATATATATATATATATATATATATATATATATATATATATATATATATATATATATATATATGTATGTGTGTGTATATATATATGTATACATGTGTAGATATGAATGTGTGTGTGAGTGTCTATATATATATATAAAATATATATATATATATATATATATATATATATATATATATATATATATATATATATATATAAATATATAAAATATATATATAAAATATATATATATATATATATATATATATTTTTTATATATATATATATATGTGTGTGTGTGTGTGTGTTTGAATGTCTATATATACATATATAGATATGGATGTGTGTGAGTTTAGAGAGGAGAGAATTAGAAGAAATTAGAGAGTGGGAAGAAGTGAATTTAGAGAGGAGTTTAGAGGGTTGAATGAGAGGAAGAAAAGGAGGAAAAGAAGTAGGCAGCAGAAGCAGTTTTAGGGGGGGTTTTGGGCTGTTGACCCCCCCATCTCAGCAGCTAAGCAGCAGCAGTAGCAGGCAGTAACAGCAGCTACAGCAGCAGGCTTAGCAGCAGCAGTAGCAAGCGTAGCAGCAGCAGTAGCAAGCACAAAAGCCCAACCCCTTTAGCCATAAACCTATATATATATACATATATATATATACCTATGTATACCCACTTATATACCTATATATATACACTTATATACGCTCTAAATAAACCCCCAACATGTCCCATGAGTGAATGTGAGAAGAGAGTTTTTGAATGAGGTTGAGTGGAATTAAGGAATTGTAGGATAGTGAGTGAGAAGGGAAAATTGAGTTCCGAGTGTCGAAACGCGTCCAAAATTGGATGAGACTTAGATAATGTGAATTAGATATTGTGGGTAGGCTCCAGAGTTGAAATCGGGATTTCGTGTGGGAGCAGGACGATGGTATCGTACGATATTATTGAGTAACTCGCGATACTCAAGATAATGGGATTTTACCCTTTTCGACTTTTGGAAATCAAGATACCGTGATACGGTATCGAGATTCTAGAAGAGGGTTTAAATACCATAATAGAGGGCGGAGGAAAGCTTAGGATGAAGTGAGGAAGCCTAGTGTGGGAGTTAGAACCTAAAGAAGGATTTTTACCAAGATAACGGGTAAATCGACAACATATGCCGTAAGATGGACTGGATGTCCACTTTACCTAGGAAGCTTGGTAGGTAATGATAGTGTAGGCTAGTATCCTACTACCCTAGGAAGCCGGGAGTGAAACTCCTAAGGTAAGGCTACTTGGTCTTAGTATTAGAGTAGACGGGTAAATGGGGTAAGTAGGAATAATGCTCAATTCTCAACATATGGGTTTAAAACTTTAAGATATAGTTAAAATTAGGTTATTATGGTTGGTAATGGTTAGGAATAGTGGACTTGGACTAGCTTTGACCTTGGTTGACCACGGTTGACTATTTTGACCAAAAGTCAACCGAAAGTCAACCGAAGCCTAAAATAGCCTAGAACTTGACCAAACTTGACCAGTTGACCCAAAGTCAATTGTTAGTCAACGTTAGTCAAGTTTGACCTAAATTTGACCTAGAGTTGACCTGGGGTTGACCAGAGTTGACCAGTTGACCAAAAGTCAACCGTAAGTCAACTGTTGACTTAAATCGACCTAGATTAATTCCGTTTGACTTGTATTGACCCAGTTTGACCTAGTTAGGCCTAATATGACTTAGATTGACCCTGTACAATCTAGTTTGACCTTGTTTGACCTAGATTGACTTAGTTTGACGTGTCTTGACCTAGTTTAACTCAGTATGACTTAATTTTACTTCCAAACCATTATATTGATACAGTATTCCATCTATAGGTCCTCGAGGCACTGTTCTTGGACTCAGTCGATCTATCCATCATATTACAGGCGAGTACATTCTTTGACACTTTTCTAATTTACGATGATTGTTATAATTCATGTAATTAGTGTAGGTATGCTTGTTCTCGACACATTGGTCACACGGATTGGTATTCATGGATCCTGACATGAGATGTTATTCCTCGTTATCTTGGTATATCTTGTGCAAGCCCCCTTTTAGTTCTTGTGTATTATATGGACACCGATTCTCGAGGAGACTTACTCCCTTCTCGCAGAATCCCGTGTCGTAACGTGTCTTGCTTGGATCCACTCTACCAGTCGGGAGCGGGGAGTATTAGTGTAGATATGTGGTCAAAGCCTATTGTGCACCCATTGTGCACCTATTGATTGTGAGTATTGATCATACACCCCACATATGATTAGCCAGGCCTGTTACTATTGTGCAAGTTCCCAAGCTGGCCACATATTGTAGCTAGTACTCACACACCTAGATAGATGATTCTTGATTCTTGTACATGCCATGATCAGTTTTACTTGCCTTTTTCTAGCTCTAGATTTACAGCTTACCTTGCCATGATACTCACATGTACATTCCATGATTTTTTTGTATATACTCTCTATTTACAGTCGTATAGCTTTTGTCATATCTTGTGAACTGTTGTTAGTTGATTGTACTTGTTCCAACCTGACTGGATATGTTGACAAAATATTACAGATGCTGATGAGGAGGATTACAGTATCTACTACGGTCCGGATGACGTAGTAGGCTTAGACTTTGAGACCTTGGTCCAGCAGGGCTTAGCTCCGCCCGACGAGCCTCTAGCTTAGTTTATTTAGAGTAGATATTTTGGACTGGACCTTGTCTCCAGATTGCTACATATGTTATGATATTATATTTAGGATTGTATAACTATATTACTTGTGTCTCTCTCTCTCGTTGTTGAGCTGGATTTTGCACTTGTGTTTATATCTATCTGGTTTTTCGTGCCATATTTCTTTCTTCTAGATTGTGATTGAGTTTATCAGTATTTCATATTATATACCTCCGTACGGAGATGACAGGTTATTATATACTGTTTGTTGGCTAGTAGACCTACAGCGTTCTATGCCATTTTTACGGTGTCGGCTGGGCGTTGTCACTCACTTGTGCCTCTACCTAGGGTGCGGGTCGTGACACGTTTTTAGTGGTAGCCCATGCAGGTCGAAAGTCGCAATTAGTGCGATGTCTTAGTGGCGCTCGACTTAGAGTGCTGTTAAGAGCCTGCGGTACGTATCTAGGATAGGCTATAGGCTAAGTTACTCAATCACAAAAAAAAAAGGAAAACTTCCACTTGCTGATCTTTAACTGTCCTTTTTGATATTGATTTTTGCATTCTAATTGTCCTCCCTGATATAATATTTCCTATGCCGTATTGATTTCCTTCTTTTATTCTATCTTCAGGATGGTGCAGACCAGGTCCCAGCATCCTGAGTCCGCGGACGCGGAGAGGTCTGCTATGACTTGCGGACCTGATCCGGACACTCCTGCTGCAGTCGGGGTGTCGGCAGAAGCTTTTGGGGGCGCTCCTCCGCCAGTTACGAGGGCTGACCCCAGGGTTGCTACGACTTTTTCGGCCGCAGTACACTACCAAAATACGCTCATTTAGCGACGGAGGTTTAGCGACGGAATTATTCAGTCAGTATTAGCGACGGTTTAGTGGCCGCTCAGCGACTGATTACCGACCACAAATATTTGCCATTTTTATTTTAATTTTAGGGGCAGGAAAGGTCACACATCCGTCGCTAGAGTGTCGGTGTTATCGCGACGGATCTCCGGTCGTCGCCACGTAGTCGTTTATTTGGCGGGAATTGTGTAGAGAATTAGCGGGACATATCTTCGACTACGTAGCGACGGATATTCAGTCGGATAATCAATAATAGCGACTGTCTGGCGACGGATTATTCACAGTCGCTATTCCGTCGCTAAATGAGCGTTCCAGACTTAAATGAAAAGACAGGGGGAACTTTTGGCATTCCCCCCAAATTCAATCTCTCTCCTCTCTCTCTCTCTCTCTCTCTCTCTCTCTCTCTGTCTCTCTCTCTCTCGCGCGACTTCGGTGAACGGCGACGGCGTCCTCTCCTCTCTCTCTCCGAAGGTAATCTCCTCTCTCTCTCTCTCTCTGTGTGTGTGTGTGTGTGTGTCGCGGTGTCGACGTAGGGGCAGCGGGGGCGGCGGGCTTGGGGACATTCGGACTTGGGGCGGGGGCGTCGGGGGCTGGGTGGCTGGCTTGGGACGGGGGCGTCGGGGGCTGGGCGGCTGGCTTGGGGCGGGGGCGTCGGGGCCTGGGCGGCGGGCTTGGGACGGGGGCGTCGGGGGCTGGGCGGCTGGCTTGGGGCGACGGGCTTGGGGCGGGGGCGGCGGGCTTGGGGCGGGGGCGTCGGGGGCTGGGCGGCGGGCTTGGGGCGGCGAGCTTTGGACGGGGGCGGCGGGGGACTTTGCTTATCAAATTCATCTAATTTATATATTGGCTAAATAATGTGTTATCCATATTGGGTGTTATCCATTAGTTTGGTGATGTTTGGATTAGTAAATATGAATATGGAGTTTGGGTTCATGGTGTATATGTTCACTGTGTCAAGGACAGTGCGAGTTCTTTATCTGCATAAGTCAGTGTTTGGGTTCATGGTCTATACATCTAACTGTGATATACATATATATGTGCCTATTATAATTAGCATGCAGGACGGCTTGGGGTGATTGTAGACATGGTAGGAATTATAGGTAATTAACGCTAGTGTGACTAGACTAAGGTAGTGCTTGCTAGATAACAAGGACACTCTAGTATCCTAACCAAGTTAATTTATACTAGATATTTAGGATATAGCTCCCATATCGGCGGTATCGTATCGGAGTATCGGACTTTGGTATCGGAAAACAAATAATTATTAATAAATTATTTACATTTAAAAACATATATTTTATACATTTAGGCATAATTTTAAGTATTTCAGCGTTATTTCTTAGTAGTTTTGAAATTATATAAAATAGTAGTCACCCTTACCGATTGGTTTTGCCGAATTGACCGGAACAAAGACCCCCATAGTCGGTATCGGTCAATATTTGGTATCGGTCGGTATCGGATCGGAACATGCCAAACCGTATCGGTATCGGCCGTATCGGATCGGTATCGGCCGATACTTTAAACCATGCTATCGGTATCGAACTATCGGTATCAGTATCGGTATCGCACTATCGGTATCGGTATCGCAGTATCGGTATCGGTATCGCACTATCGGTATCGGTATCGCACTATCGGTATCGGTATCGCACTATCGGTATCGGTATCGGTATCGCACTATCGGTATCGGTATCGGTATCGCACTATCGGTATCGAACTATTAGTAACAACTGTACTTATATTTTTCTCTTCTCGAGCTAGAATACTAGCGGATCCACCAGTTACATGATTATATACTAATTCTGTTTTGTTTGTCTTACTATACAGATTTTTACATCTAATCTGTGATGGATCGTTATTTCGTTGATCGTACATGGATGTACAAACGATAACACGAGAGCAGAATAGGTGTGAGTGACGATTTTCAGGCAGGCATGGAAGTGTTTCTTAAGTATGTCATGAGCAAAGCTCAGTTTATGGACGGTAACAAAATCAAGTATCCATGTCGTAATTGTCGCAATAGACGTTACGAAGAAGTGGTGAGTGTAAGAGATCATTTGACCCGTAAGGGTTTCGTACATGATTATGACCTGTGGTCATCGCAAGGTGAACTATATACCGAAAGACAGGTAATGAATGCTGCTACTTATGCTTTTGATGATAATGCTGCAGCGGATTTTGTCGTCGATGACGACGAATGCTCCGTTAATTATGGAGACGTGCAGAACCTTGCACGAGATATGGTGTACGACGCGGCAGGGCCTAATTTTGATCCGGAGGATCCTAATCCCGAGGTGAAGGAGTTCTATGATATGTTTCAGGATGCTGAAACTTCTTTATATACTGGTTGTGATCCACATTCCGTACTGTCAGTGACGATGCGGTTGTTGAACATAAAGTCCGATTTTAACTTGCCACAAACTTGCTATGATCGGATTACACAACTAATGAAGGAGGTGTTACCGAAGGAATCAAAAGAGCTTCCAAAAAACTTCTACAAGTCGAAGATGATGGTCCGACAACTGGGACTAGGGTACGACAAGATAGATTGTTGTCGCAACGGATGCATGTTGTACTACAAGGAGAACGAGGATGTAGAAAGTTGCCGCTTCTGTAATACGGATCGTTACAAGGAAGTCAGGGGAAAAGAAAAGTCAACTAGAAAACGACGTCCTTACAAGTATATGCATTACTTGTCGATCACGAAGCGCTTGCAGAGGATGTATATGTCTCAGAATACAGTAGAACATATGACATGGCACAACGAAGAACGCACAAAGGACGATAGAGAATTGTCACATCCTTCGGATGGAGAGGCGTGGAAATATTTCGATTTTCGCCATCCAGATTTTGCAACAGAGCCCAGAAATGTACGCATGGGGCTATGTTCTGATGGATTCGCCCCTTTCGGGCAGTCGGGATCTCAATACTCCTGCTGGCCGGTCATTCTGACCCCTTACAATCTGCCACCATGGATGTGTATGAAGACTCCTTATATGTTCTTGACAGCTATCATACCGGGTCCCAAAAATCCGACGAAGAATATCGATATATATTTACAGCCGTTGGTGGATGAGCTAAAACAGCTGTGGGAGATCGGCGTCACGACATATAATATTTCCAGGAAACAGAACTTTCAGATGAGAGCTTCACTGATGTGGACAATCAATTATTTTCCCGCATACGGTATGCTGTCGGGATGGAGTACTCACGGCACCCTGTCTTGTCCGATATGCATGCAAAATAGTAAGGCGTTCCGCCTTAAGCATGGAGGAAAAACTTCCTTCTTTGATTGTCATCGTCAATTTTTGCCCGCGAGTCATCCTTGGAGAAAGAATAAGGACGCATTCAGAGCTGGAAAACAAGAATTTTCTCATCCGCCTGCCAGATTGTCGGGATACGATATTTGGGAAGATGTAAAGGATTTTCCCACTGTAATGGAAGATCCATCGAACAATCGTGACGATGGGTTCGGACAAACCCATAACTGGACCAAACGGAGTATCTTCTGGGACTTGCCTTATTGGAAAGATAATCTTATAAGGCATAATCTTGATGTTATGCATATTGAAAAGAATGTGTTCGATAATGTCTTCAATACCGTCATGGACATTAAAGGAAAGACGAAGGACAATCCAAAAGCAAGACAAGACATTGCCGAGATATGCAAGCGTCCTTATCTGAACTTGATACAAAGGGGAGCTGCTGGACAATTAAGTAAGCCGATAGCACAATACACATTGAGCAAGGAAGATAGATTAATAATCTGCAAGTGGGTATCTACTTTAAGATTTCCCGACGGCAATGTGTCGAATTTGTCTAGATGCGTTGACCTCAATGAACGCAAGCTAACGGGAATGAAGAGTCATGACTACCACGTATTTATGGAAAGATTACTGCCCATTGCTTTGAAAGAGTTGTTGCCTTCTGCTGTATGGGTTCCGTTGGCCGAACTATCAATATTTTTTAGGGATATTTGATCAACTAAGTTGACTGTGCAACACATGGTTGAACTTGAGGAGAAGATTATCTTAACAATTTGTAAGTTGGAGAAAATATTTCCTCCTGGCTTCTTCGACAGCATGGAACATCTACCGATTCATCTAGCATACGAAGCCCGTGTCGGTGCATCTGTTCATTATCGATGGATGTACCCATTTGAAAGGTACATAAATATCGATATAATTTAAGCTGAATTTCCATTTATTTTAAATTTTTTTCTTAATTCTCAAGATAATTTGTCTCTCTAGATACCTACACCATCTAAAGAAGAAAGTTGGCAACAAAGCTCATATAGAGGCTTCGATATGCGAAGCATATCTTATCGAAGAGGTTTCAACTTCTGCTCCATTTATTTCGATACTCATGTTAAAACAAATCGAAATAGACCTCAAAGGAATGACGAGGACGTTGAGGATGGAGGAATATTCAATGTAAGGGGCAAGCCTGTTGGGGCTAGTAAAAGACGGTGGTTGACAGACGACGAGTATGATGCCGCTCACCGATATGTCTTGTTAAACTGTGACATACAAAAAGTGAGAGATTTGGAGAAGTAAGTCAGTACACTTGTACTTGTTATAATCTCGAATTTGATGAAGTAAGTGACTACACTTATATATTCTTATTTTCTCTAATAGTGTATTTAGAGATGAAATCAAAATGAGGAGACCCGATATTACCGATGAGGGACTTCAAAGAGAGGTTGATTGTACATTTCCGTCATGGTTTCGCAAATACGTAAGTAACTGTGATTATAATTGAGATTATTAATATATAATCTGAAACATTTAAATTATAAATATTTATTTACAGGTTTTATTGCCTGAAACAACACTCACTCATGAGAGTGTTTGTTATCTGGCACTGGGACCGAAGAAGCAAATAAAGACTTGGCCAGGCTATGTCGTTAATGGCTTCAGGTTTAAGTCAACTCAGAATGCTATAAATGTCGAATTTATCAATGACGGCATCAATACCAAGGATTTCGGTGTTTGTATAAGAGGCACCGTCTATGACGACGAGCCGGACTTTGACTATTATGGAGTGCTTCGGGATATTATAGATTTACAATATACTGGCCCATATGATATGCATATTATGATGTTCAAATGTGAGTGGTTCGATACGACACCAAATATCGGTTGGAGAATCGATAAACAATTTGGATTCGTCGATATAAATCATCGCAGGAGGTATAGAGGGTCCGATACATTTGCAATAGCAAATCAGGCTGTTCAAGTCTACTATACAAGCTACCCAAGGCGTCGTAGAGATCGATTTGACTGGTGGGCAGTATGCAAGATTAAATCTAGAAATACATTCAACGTTGGAGACCCAGCATACCAAGAGGACCAGATCGAAAAGTCCCAATACTTGGGACAACACTCAGATACAATGGATGTTGAAGATATTGTTGAGAAAAATAGAGGAGAGGAAGAGGTTGATACACAAGACTTAGCTGTCAACCAGGGGAGAAAGAGGCGTCTTGTCCCAAATTTTGAGGCAGAAGAAGAAGAAGAAGAAGAAGAAGAAGAAGAAGAATTTGATGGGGATGAGGATACAGATGAAATCGACGATGAAGATAAGGATGATGAGGATGAGGAGGATGATGATGAAGACGAGGCCGAGGATGAGAACGAAGACGATGATTAGGTTAAATATTGTTGTATAGTAAAAACACTTCCAATTACGTGAATTAAGTTTGACCTCATAAAAGCAATTACGTGAATTCATATTTTTTTTATTCGATTATTTACTTATTGCAAATGGCACTCCTAGTCTTTTTCGTCGCGGCGGCACTCGTCTCCCTACTGGTGGTATGTATATTTTAGTTTAGTTTTTTATATCCATTTACAATTTCATATTGTTAATTATGTTTATGTGTTCTATTTATAGGTCATGATGGCTGGCCGTGGTCGTGGTGCTGGTCGTGGTGGTGGTGGTGGTGGTGGTGGTGGTGGTGGTGGTGGTGCGGGTCGTGGTCATGGTCGTACTGGTGCTGGTGGTCGTGGTCGCATTCAAAGTTCTCGGGATGTGACCCCATCGAGCGAGCCCGACCCGGAGAGTACCCCGGGCACAGACGCATCCCGCCCTCGATCGACCACTTCATCGAGGCATCAGTCCGGATCTGCTAGCGGATCCGATCTGCTAGCGGAACCACCAGCAGCGGATCCACCAGGGGATGCCCCAGTTACTGCACAGTGGGCCCCGGAGTACCCCCATATTCGGTTCCATCCGGTTACTGGGGAGTACATACGCGGACCCGCGGATCCTCCGATGGCACCAGAGAGGCCGAGAGCCGAGCTCCGACGAGAGCTATGGCCCGCGGGGACCTCGTAAGTAAATTTAAGTTAATTTATTAAATTTCTTTCATTTATTCATGTTAATAATCCAATCGTTTCTTCTTTGTAGGTTTTTTCCGTTTAATGTTGGCAGGGCCCTTGGAGAAATTATCAGGGCTAACTTCCACGGTCCCTACCTCAACTTTACGTTGGTGCCCCCAAACGAGCAGTACGTCTGGCTCGACGAGTTGAGGGTATATATCTATATTTTTTTGGTTAAGTCTATGTGATTCTTTAATCAACCATTTTGTAAATTATGTGATAATTGATTTTCTGTGTTAGAGAACGTACTGGTGGCCCCCCATCGCGAGGAGGGGATCCGCAGGACCTACCGAAGCGCATGCTCGAAGAAGATACGGGATATGATTCATGACCTAAAAATGGGGCATACGAGGCCAAACTGGATCCGGCAGGACTATTATGAGGACCTCTTAGGCATGATGGATAACCCTGCGTACAAGGAGAAATCGGAGAAGGCGAAGGTGAACCGATCTGCCGCGGGCCTTCATACGGGGGGTTCAAGGTCTCACGCAGCGACACTTGCAGATCTGGTGAGCAACCGTAAATTTATTTCACTATCGAATTAGGTATTATTAATTAAAGGAGTTAATTAGTTTCGACGAAAATTTCGTATGCAGGCCCAACGGGCGGTGAAGGAGGGAAGGGCGCCAGAATCGGTCACCATGCACGACGTGTTCCAGCATACGCACAAAAGACGGAAGGACGGAAGCTTCGTCGATGAGAGGGCCAAGGAGACTGATGTAAGTACTTATGTTTATGAGATTAACGTTAGAATTAAAAGTATTCGGACTATAACTTAGGTCCACTTAGGATTCACACTTAACTTAGTGAAACATAGGATTTAGATTACAACTTAGGTAAATCTTATAATATAAACACATTTATTTGATAGGCTGCGTATCGTGAGGCCCTTAGTCGGGCTCAGTTAACTGACACCGAGGATGTCGGTGAAACGACGCCCTTCCGGACGCCCTTTTCTTTGGCCGCTCGGAACGACTTGTTCGTAGATACCGTCGGCGGCTTTAAGAAAGGGTACCTGTACGGAGTCGGCTCCCTAGGGCCATTGCATATGGTGACGCAGAGATTTCCACCAACACCGTCTCCTCCCGTGGCCCGGACAGACGATGATGTTAGGTCGCAGCTTACGCAGCTGCACGAGGCGGTGTCGTCCTTGCAGAAGCAATTTGCCACGTACTTTCCGCCTGCGTCTGCTGCTGCCGGTCCGTCTGCTGCTGACGGTACGTCTGCTGATGGTGCTCGTCCATCTTCTACTGGTCCGTCGACTGCAGGTGTCGGTCCGTCTTCCGTGGACCATCTTTCTTTCAACCCTGAAGCCCCTGTGCTACCGCCTACGGCTGTGATGGCACTCCTGGATCTCATGTCCGCAGAGCAGCTTCACCGACTTCCGAGCACTGTCTACGACGCCTTGTCTCCGTACCTTGTGGAGGAGTATATGCGTCGGTCGAATACGGGAACGGACAATCGACCTCCTCCTTCTTAAAATGTTGTATTAAGAAAATTTGGATTATTTGTGAGAGCTTTGAACTAATTGTGCTATAATCGGCTTATAGCACCGGATATTATATTACTCTTTAGGATAATTGATATTTATTTTCTATTAATTTGGTTTGGTCTATGATTCTTGGATAATTGGTCGTATGTGCATATTTGGTCTATGTGATTCTTGGATAATTGGGGTGCATTATATATTTGGTCTGTGTGATTGTTGGATAATTGGTGTGCATTATATATTGGTTTGGTTTATGCATATATTTGTGAACAGGGAAAGTGCTGCAAATTTTTTTTTCCCAAAAACCCCAGTTAGCGACGGACTAGTGACCGTTTAGCGACGGATCTTCCCAGTTGCCGACGGGTTTTCGACGGATAATCCGTCACTATCTGGGGTTTTTAAACTGTTTCCAGGCAGCGACGGGTTGTCGACGGATCATCCGTCGGCAACGTTCTGGTGGTATAAGCTTCGACGGAATAGCGACGGAATGGCCGTCGCCAGGGCGACTGATAATCAACCGCTAATCCGTCGCTCTATCTAGTGACGGCTTAGCGACGGAACATCCGTCGACATGGTTCTGGAAATGCATGACATTTTCAGAACCATGGTGACAGATAATCCGTCAGCAATCCGTCGCTGTGGCGTCGCTGTAGCGACGGGTTCGCGACTACTATTCCGTCGCCATGGTGCTGGAAATGCCAAGCATTTCCAGAACCTGATCGACGGATAGTCCGTCAGAATACCGTCGCCAATCCGTCGTTAATTACCGACGACTACCGACGGATTAGCGACGAAAAGATACGATCTGATACGCTATTACGACGGGTTACCGACGGAAATTTACGTCGCTATTGCCTACACAGTTCAATACTTAATAGTTGAAATCGACAGAAATCCGTCGGAAATGTGTCGCTAATGCTTCGTATTGTGACGTCGACAATCCGTCGCTATTCCGTTGCCGTGACGACAACTTAGCGACGGAACGTTATTAGCGACGAGCTGATTGCCGACGGATTATTTTGGCCAAAATCCGTCGGTTATCGGTCGCTAATGGTAATTACCGTCGGTTTTGCGACGGATGTGGCCGTCGCTAAAATGATAAATTTTGGTAGTGGTACCAGTGGTTGATACGGGCGCTCTTCCCCCTCCTGCGTAGCGGATTCCTCCGCCAGTTGTAGACGTACTTCCACCTCCACCTCCGCTGCCTATAGATATTGGGCAGATGCTTACTTTCCTCCAGCAGATGCTGGAGACTCAGAAAGCCCAGGTCGAGGCTCAGCAGAGGCAGACAGACGCGCTGCGTCAGGGCATGGAGGATGCCCATCAGTTGGCCCTTGCAACCGTGAAGCAGAGGGCTCCGTATCATGGGACGCGTACGAGGTACGGAGATATCCAGGACTTCAAGAAGCTCGGGCCCCGTGACTTTAGCGGGACCGAGGTTGTGGTCTATGCAGATGATTGGCTCGAGGATATCGAGCGGTAGATGAGGGCCTCCCGCCTCGCAGACGACCTGAAGGTCGAGGCGGTAGGTTTGCAGTTGCTAGACATTGCACGCACCTGGTTCAGGAATGAGCCAGCCCTAGCTGGAGAGGGCCATACTTGGGCAGAGTTCAAGCTTCTCTTCATGGAGAAGTTCTTTTCCCCTACGGACAAGATTGACCTGGTGCGGCAGTTCCAGGATCTGCAGCAGGACAGTTTATCTGTGGAGGAGTACGCCGCGGAGTTCGGTCGTCTGAGCCGATACACGGAGTACATGGTTCGAGACCCGGAGATTAGGACGAGCCATTTCAGGGAGGGGCTGACTTGGGATATCAAGATCCTCATTCCCTCCTTCTATGAGACTTATACCCAGATCTACGCGGAGGCCCGCAAGGTAGTGCGGGAGTGGGGCTTGAAGCCCAAGAGGGAGCATGATCTTTTCTCGGGGGCTTGTAGTAGCGCGGGGGCTGCTAAGCTCCCTCAGCTTCAGCATTGTTCTTTCCAGCATCACCAGCCGCAGGTTCAGGCCAGAGCACCGGTTGAGCAGGTGCAGCACACTCAGCCAAGGCAGGCACAACATGGGGCTCCTTGCCACTTCTGCAAGAAGCCTGGTCACATCTGGGAGGTTTGCCAGAAGAGGCTAGGAGTGTGTCTCTTTGGCGGTGGTAGAGTCTTGGTCAACACCCAGTTCAGTTGTCGAGATTCGGAGCTTTCAGGGTTTGGCAGGCTACTATAGGAAGTTTGTGCAGGACTTCTCTCGTATAGCAGAGCCGATGACTAGAATCACCAGGAAGGACGTGGAGTTCGTCTGGACTGATGTGTGTCAGGCTGCTTTCGAGGAGCTGAAGACGAGGTTGACGTCGACTCCTATTTTGACGTTGCCATCTGGGTCCGGAGGATTCACGATCTACAGTGATGCTTCGGGGAAGGGTCTGGGTTGCATTCTTCAGCAGCATGGGAAGGTAATTGCTTATGCATCTAGGCAGTTACGACCACATGAGAAGAACTACCCGACTCATGATTTGGAGTTGGCAGCAGTCATATTTGCCTTGAAGCTGTGAAAACACTATTTGTACGGAGAGCGTATGGAGATCTTCACGGACCACAAGAGCTTGAAGTACGTGTTTACACAGAAGGAGCTGAATATGAGGCAGAGGCGATAGTTAGAGCTGATGAAGAATTTTGATATATCCTTACAGTACCATCCGAGAAAGGCCAACGTGGTTGCGGATGCTTTGAGCAGGTATCCCGTGGCCATGTGTTTGACAATGGATCGTTACCTTCTGGCAGATCTGGAGAGCTTGGACATAAAGGTGATAGTTCCTGGGTTTTAGGAGCAGATGTGGGGTCTTCAGGTGCAGTCAGAGCTGATGGACAGAGTCAGAGCAGCTCAGTTTGAGGATGAGTCTCTGAGGGTCATCAGGGAGCAGGTCCGGACAGGACTGTTGGATGAGTTCTCTATAGCGAGAGATGGGTCGTTGAGGCATGGTACCAGGTTGTGCGTGCCGAGCGGAGGACTTCGGGAGGAGGTTCTTCAGTAGGCGCATCGTTCTCAGTACTCTATGCATCCTGGGGCCAACAAGATGTATAGAGACTTGAGACAGCATGTTTGGTGGTATGGCATGAAACGTGAGGTGGCTCAGTTCGTTTCTAGATGCTTGGTGTGCCAGCAGGTGAAAGCCAGGAGGCAGAGACCCAGTGAATTGCTCCAGCCACTACCCATTCCTGAGTGGAAGTGGAAGCATATCACTATAGACTTTGTATCTGGACTTCCGTGCTCTCCAGGAGGGAAGGATACGATTTGGGTCATTGTTGATCGATAGACCAAATCGGCCCACTTTTTGCCTTTCAAGGTGGGTTTGTCTACGGAGAGGCTGGCCGAGATGTATGTACGACAGATAGTCCGATTGCACGAGATTCCAGTAAGTATAGTATCGGATCGGGACAGCCGATTCACTTCCTACTTCTAGAGGAGTTTGCAGCTTAGCTTGGGCACATCGCTCAAGTTCAATACCGCATACCACCCCCAGACAGACGGGCAGTCGGAGAGGACGATTCAGACCCTCGAGGATATGTTTCGTACCTGTGTCTTGGACTTCAGGGGATCTTGGGGGGACCACCTTCACTTGGTAGAGTTTGCTTACAACAACAGCTACCAAGCCAGTTGTGATGTCACCTTTCGAGGCTCTATACGGATGGAGGTGCCGTACTCCCTTGTCTTGGGATGATGTCAGCGAGAGGGTTTTTCTTGGCCCCGAGATGGTAGTGGATGCTGCGGAGAAGGTCAGGGTTATCAGAGATAGACTTCGGGTGGCGCAGGACAGGCAGCGGCATTAGGCCGATAGCCACCGGAGGCCGTTGGAGTTTGAGGTATAGTTTAGATTTTTCTAGTATTTGAGTCTGATTGTGATTATTTTAGATCAAGCCTTAAGTCATTTTTTTGTTCTAGGTTGGTGATCCTGTGTTTCTGCGGATTTCTCCGACGCGTGGCATGATTCGTTTTGGTGGCGGAAGGAAGCTTAGTCCACGATACATCGGACCTTTCCGTATCTTGGGCAGGGTCGGTGCAGTGGCTTACCGACTGGAGTTACCGCCCGCACTAGAGGGAGTACACAACGTATTCCACGTGTCACAGCTGAGACGGTTCGTAGCAGATCCTAGTCACGTCTTGGACCACTCCGAGATGGAAGTGGGACCGACTCTCAGCTATCCAGAGAAGCCGGTTGAGATATTGGATCGAAGAGAGAAGGTGCTCCGGAACCAGGTCATTCCCTTGGTTCGTGTGGCATGGAGGCAACACTCTCCAGTTGAGTCTACCTGGGAGAGGGAGGACGACATGCGGGAGCGATTTCCATATCTCTTCGAGCCTTGATGTAAAATTCTTTCTTTTCTTTCCTTGTTCTATTTATGTTGCTGTGTTAGTTTCTCATTCAATTTCGAGGACAAAATTTTTTTTAAGGTGGGTAGACTTGTCACTCCCACTTTTCACAAATAGGGGTAAATGGTCATTTTTGCATTTGGGGAATTTTAGAAAAATTTTATTTAAATTTATTGTTATTTGTGGATTTTTAGAGTCCGGTTCAAATTTCAGCTCATTCCGACTTGTATCGGGGACCCGGGGTAGCTTAGACTCTGATCGGGACCCAATTTTAGGTTAGACAAGGCCCATAAAATCTCACAAATTAGTCTGGTACCTTTAGATAATTTTTTCGTGACTTAATCGGCCAATTTGTAGATTTTAACTTGGCCGTTCCGAACCCGAAAAATTTCTAAGTCAAAATTTGGCCTAAAGGAGGCTTGGAGGACATTTTGGACATTAGCCAAATGCCCCCAAACCCCCAGTCATGGCCGGCCACCATGGGAGCACCATCCCACTTCATTCCACTTCTTCTCCACTCAAAGTTCTTCCCCAAAATTGATTTCCCCCAAAACCTAGACCTAGAAATTGAGATTTGATCTCTCAAACTTTCTTTTTCCCCTAAATTTCTTCCATAGAACCTCTCTATACCATCAAGGGAGGGTGCTACCTAAGTTTGGAAGAGAAGTGCAAGGTGGCAGTGTCCGTTCTTCGAGAATCTTCGAATCGGAGAGAGTTTCATTAGGATTTACTCCTAATTGGTAATTTCCTATTCTCTAATTCAATTTCCTATGAATTTTATTGATTTTGGAACCCATAGGAACCACACCATGGTTGTGTCCATTTAGGAAGAGATTAGAGGCCTATGGGAGACTCCTAGGAGGACTAGGATTAGTGTTGTGTCCTTGAGTTTGTGTGTCCATATATATATACATGTTTATATAATTATGTGTGTGTGTGTCCATATATATATATATATATATATATATATATATATATATATATATATATATATATATATATATATATATATATATACAGAGAGAGAGGATGAAGGAGGTGAGGTGCCACCCTATGGAGGGTGTCTACTTGTCACCCCCCACATGCTATCATCATGCACCCATGTGCATGATGATAGCATGGGGGGGTGACAAGTAGACACCCCCCGGTGAGGTGGCACCCTACCTCCCTTATCCTCTATATATATATATATATATATATATATATATATATATATGTGTGTGTGTGTGTGTGTGTGTGTGTGTGTGTGTGTCCACATATGTGTGTGTCCATGTGTGTAAGTGTGTGTGTGTGTGTGTGTCCATATATATATATATATATATATATATATATATATATATATATATATATATATATATATATATATACATGTGTAGATATGAATGTGTGTGTGAGTGTTTCTCTCTCTCTCTCTCTCTCTCTCTCTCTCTCTCTCTCTCTCTATATATATATATATATATATATATATATATATATATATATATATGTGTGTGTGTGTGTGTGTGTGTGTGTGTGTGTGTGTGTGTCTATATATACATATATAGATATGGATGTGTGTGAGTTTAGAGAGGAGAGAATTAGAAGAAATTAGAGAGTGGGAAGAAGTGAATTTAGAGAGGAGTTTGGAGGGTTGAATGAGAGGAAGAGAAGGAGGAAAAGAAGTAGGCAGCAGCAGCAGTTTTAGGAGGAGTTTTGGGCTGCTGACCCCCCCCCCCCCCCCCCCCCCATCTCAGCAGCTAAGCAGCAGTAGTAGCTGGCAGTAACAGCAGCTGTAGCAGCAGGCTTAGCAGCAGCAGTAGCAAGCATAGCAGCAGCAGTAGCAAGCACAAAAGCCCCCCCCTTTAGCCATAAACCTATATATATATACATATATATACCTATGTATACCCACTTATATACCTATATATATACACTTATATACCCCCTAAATAAACCCCCAATAAGTCCCATGAGTGAATGTGAGAAGAGAGTTTTTGAATGAGGGTGAGTGGAATTAAGGAATTGTAGGATAGTGAGTGAGAAGGGAAAATTGAGTTCCGAGTGTCGGAACGCGTCCAAAATTGGATGAGACTTAGATAATGTGAATTAGATTTTGTGGGTAGGCTCTCGAGTTGAAATCGGGGTTTCGTGTGGGCGTAGGACGATGGTATCGCACGATATTATTGAGTATCTCGCGATACTCAAGATAATGGGATTTTACCATTTTTCGACTTTTGGAAATCAAGATACCGTGATACGGTATCGAGATTCTAGAAGAGGGTTTAAATACCATAATAGAGGGCGGGGGAAAGCTTAGGATGAAGTGAGGAAGCCTAGTGTGGGAGTTAGAACCTAAAGAAGGATTTTTACCAAGATAATGGGTAAATCGACAACATATGCCGTAAGATGGACTGGATGTCCACTTTACCTAGGAAGCTTGGTAGGTAATGATAGTGTAGGCTAGTATCCTACTACCCTAGAAAGCCGGAAGTGAAACTCCTAAGGTAAGGCTACTTGGTCTTAGTATTAGAGTAGATGGGTAAATGGGGTAAGTAGGAATAATGCTCAATTCTCAACATATGGGTTTAATACTTTAAGATATAGTTAAAATTAGGTTATTATGGTTGGTAATGGTTAGGAATAGTGGACTTGGACTAGCTTTGACCTTGGTTGACCACGGTTGACTATTTTGACCAAAAGTTAAGCGAAAGTCAACCGAAACCTAAAATAGCCTAGAACTTGACCAAACTTGACCAGTTGACCCAAAGTCAACTGTTAGTCAACATTAGTCAAGTTTGACCTAAAGTTGACCTAGATTTGACCTAGGGTTGACCAGAGTTGACCAGTTGACCAAAAGTCAACCGTAAGTCAACTGTTGACTTAAATTGACCTAGATTAATTCCGTTTGACTTGCATTGACCCAATTTGACCTAGTTAGGCCTAATATGACTTAGATTGACCATGTACAATCTAGTTTAACCTTGTTTGACCTAGATTGACTTAGTTTAACGTGTCTTGACCTAGTTTAACTTAGTATGACTTAATTTCACTTCCAAACCATTATATTGATACAGTATTCCATCTATAGGTCCTCGAGGCACTGTTCTTGGACTCAGTCGATCTATCCATCATATTACAGGCGAGTATATTTTTTGACACTTTTCCAATTTATGATGATTGTTATAATTCATGTAATTAGTGTAGGTATGCTTGTTCTCGACACATTGGTCACACGGATTGGTATTCATGGATCCCGACATGAGATATTATTTCTCGTTATCTTGGTATATCTTGTGCAAGCCCGCTTGTAGTTCTTGTGCAGTATATGGACACCGATTCTCGAGGAGACTTGCTTCCTTCTCGTAGAATTCTGTGTCGTAACGTGTCTTGCTTGGATCCACTCTACCAGTCGAAGGCGGGGTGTATTAGTGTAGATATGTGATCAAAGCCTATTGTGCACCTATTGATTGTGAGTGTTGATCATACACCCTTCGTATGATTAGCCAGGCCTGTTACTATTGTACAAGTTCTCAATTCGGCCACATATTGTAGCTTGTACTCACACACCTAGATAGATAATTCTTGATTCTTGTACATGTCATGATTAGTTTTACTTATCTTGTTCTAGTTCTAGATTTACAGCTTACCTTGCCATGATACTCACATGTACATTCCATGATTTTCTTGTATATACTCTCTATTTACAGTCTTATAGCTTTTGTCATATCTTGTGAACTGTTGTTAGTTGATTGTAATCGTTTCATCCTGACTGGATATGTTGACAAAATATTACAGATGCTGATGAGGAGGATTACAGTACCTACTACGGTCCGGATAACGTAGTGGGCTTAGACTTGGATACCTTGGTCCAGCAGGGCTTAGCTCCGCCCGACGAGCCTCTAGCTTAGTTTAGTTAGAGTAGATATTTTGGACTGGACCTTGTCTCCAGCTTTCTACATATGTTATGATATTATATTTGGGATTGTATAACTATATTACTTGTGTCTCTCCCTCGTTGTTGAGCTGGATTTTGCACTTGTGTTTATATCTATCTGGTTTTTCGTGCCATATTTCTTTCTTCTAGATTGTGATTGAGTTTATCAGTATTTCATATTATATACCTCCGTACGAAGATGACAGGTTATTATATAATGTTTGTTGGCTAGTAGACCTATAGCGTTCTACGTCGTTTTTACGGTGTACGCTGGGCGTTGTCACGCACTTGTGCCCCTACCTAGGGTACGGGTCGTGACAAGCATGGATGGATAGTGAGAATCACGAGTATAGGAATACCCCTCACGAGATTCGGCTGACATGCATATATTTTAGGGACGCCGGAGTATGTGCACGATGCGACTCGAGTGAGAATGACGAATTCTCTATTATACGGTTTGGTGAATACATGTATTTTGGGGACGCCTGGAATGCGTGCAAGATCCAACCAAGTGACACGTTGAGTTCAAGCATGACTAGAGAAATGGAAGAGTGTCGAGAATTGAGGTCGTGTTAAAGAAAGGATTGATACTAGTGCGAGCGTGGCTCGGAATCGAAGAAACGCGTAGGCGGAGGGTATACGATAAATTATGGCGTACCCCGTACGACTGTTATAGTTTCGTGTCTAGGCTCGATTAAGTCTTGGCCATAGAAATGGTAGGATGGCTTGCCTTCAGGAAAGTCTCGAGGACGAGACTTGTTCTGAGTGGTGTATGATGTAGTGCCCCGTCCCACAAAGTCAATCGAAGGAATCGAAATGCCGACGGCGTTCGGACTTAGCCTTGCAACGGCTACTCGAAGGCTCGCTCGGTCGAGGCGACTCCTCGCACAGGTGGGGTAGTTTCAATGAACTTGCCTCATCTTAGCCTGCACTTAATAACTCGTATGTTTTCAACTTGCAAAAGTAGGCTAATATAAAAGCTACGAACGCACATAGCTAAGGGAATAATCCCGACGGGTCGGAATGTCTTAGAACATGAAAAATGGTCCCACGGTCTTCTTAGAAGTCGGCTCAGCGTGCTTTCAAATGACACTCGATCCTTCGTTCTCGTGGCTTGGGAGAAGAAAGTTGGCCTAAGTTGCTAAGTTTCCTCAACACTCGAATTAGCCTAAGTCATAGGCGTCGCCCGCGTGAATGCTTGATAAAGCATGCACAGTCCCGTCGTTTTGCCCCAATATTTGTATTGGCCTAAGTCATAGGCGTCGCCCGTGTGAATGCTTGAAAATGCATGCACGGTCCTGTCGTCAATGGCTTGGCATAGCCTTCGCACGTCTCCCGAGTTAAGTCATCTTGTACGGCTTGTTGGCTTAAGTCTAGGCACCCGAGAACTTGGTTGTTTAAGTCGACCCCGTGTATGGCACATTTTCTCGATGCGTAGCTCGGCGTAGCCTTTGCTCGTCGAGTCGCTGCCCGAATAAGTTAGACAAGAGTTGTGTTGGGCTATCGAAGCCATTTCTAGCACTGTCCCGCTCTATCTGCGGTTGTTAAGTCGCGTAGTCCCTTGAGAACAAGGCTCGTCGTATAAGTATATGACTTGAGCGATAGCGTCGCCTAGAGAACAAGGTCTATCTAAGGCACGGGCCACGGTTGATTTATTGAGTTGAGTGAAATGATAGGGCAAGAAAGAAGAATGCTCGCGACTGGGTCGTCGAGGCAAGAAGGAAGAATGCTCGCGACTGGGTCGCCGAGGCATGGTCTCAGATATGAAAAGTGTTGAACTTAGCCCTGAAAGAGATGGTAACACTAGAAATAGATTGACTGTGTGAGACATCAGTTTGAGTCGAGTCTTGCATGGTCATTGGACAACTTGTACAAGGTGGAGGTCTTCTCGAGTGATCACCAGGGCGCCGGGATCATTCGGCCCGGTAGAAGCGAGTTGGCTCAAAGAAGGATGCTGAATAACCGCATGGGAGATTTGGCGCTTCCGGGGCTAGCTATCCATGGAAGGGCGGACCGAATCCCCTGTGATAAGTCCATTATAGCGCTGGACGCTAGTGACTAGTTCATATAGATGAGTCGGCATGGGCGGCGATCCGCATAAATGCCTTTGGATTGAGTCGAGTATTGAGTGTATGTATCAAGGAAGTCGAGTTGAATGTGTGAGTATAGTTGGAACACAAAATATTGGGCCTAATATTTGGTTGCAACGTAGGCGACGTGCTTCGACACGAAATGTGGCGTCGAGTCTTATGTTGTCGGCATATAAGTTACATAGTTTGAATGTGAGTTGTCTTGAGTTTAAGTCAAAAAAGGCCGCAAGGCGGTAGATTGATAAGTCTTGGTAAGTTGCGAGGCGCGGCCTCAATCTTGAAGCACGAACAAGTCTAAGCAAGGTCTAGAGGCACGACCTGCACGAGTTGTCCGTCTTGACGTCGCTAGCACGAGAATTGGTCTAGAGGCACAACCTGCACGAGTCGTCCCCTTGACGTCGATCGCACACGAGAATTGGTCTAGATGCACTTGAGTTTAAGTAAAAGTCTTGGCATGGCCGAGTTCGCATAAGTTGCTCCTCGGCGAAGTACCGTCTCGAATATGTTGAAGTCACAAATATAGTTTGGCACGACCCTGCCGTCCTGCGTCGAAGTTTGGTCAAGTACATAAGCGACGAGGCACTGCCTCGATCAAAATACACGTTGGAATTATAGCACGACTATGTCGTTGCACATCGAGTTGGTCAGACATCGTAGTCTTAAAACTGATCCTAAGGCAAGACTAGTAAGACAATCGAAAGGGACTTGTAATGCACAAAGTAAATGAACGTATCGATTTTGTATGGGTGGGCGAGGAGCTCACTCCACCAGTACAGTTGCGTACTGACACCCACATAGTTTCCATGTGCAGGCACAGGTAGAAGCTCGTGGCACGGAGCTTTCTTGGATGCATCGAAGCACGGAGTTCCTTGGCGAGTCGAAGAGTGCGTCCGCGTGGACTCAAGACTTATACAGGACATAATGTTTGGACATCGTCTTCCGAAGCTTCCGCTGGCTCAAGCATTGTATCGAGAGATGAGAGAGAGCAGAGAGACTTGTAAAATGAGAGAAAAGTGAGCACGAGAGACTTGTAATCATGGCCTTGCGCCCATTGTAATCTCATTGTTTAATATCAATAAAAGAGTTCTTTTGAATAACTTGTATTTTGCCTTTAAATTCTGCTGCATGTTTCAATATTTCTGCTTGGGACTTTCGTGTGACGACCCTGTCACCGCCGATGTAATCGGTCGTTATGACACTGCCTTGTACGAGCGCAATCTAGGCTCGTGCGGTATCACGTCTTAGCGAGGACGATAGCTCCTACGGGAGCGGGGCGTGACAAAGTCTCCCTCATGAAAGACCTTACGGCGGCGACACTGATCAGCAGCTACTTTATATTTGGTATAAGATACTTCAAGTTGTTGTTTCACTTTATTATGTATTAATTGATGCCGTTCTAACATATGCTCAGCACCAATGTCTAGACCCGGAGTCTTAGGCAGAGAAACGAGGTCCAAAACATGTCGTGGCTGATGTGAGTAGACAATGGCAAACGGTACTTTTCTAATTGGTCTGTTAGGCATGTAGTTATAAGCAAATTCAGCCTGTGATAAAACCAAATCCTACTGCTTAGGTCGTGTTCCAACTAAGCTTCGCAACATGTTTTCAAGTGTGCGGTTCACGACCTATGTTTGTCCGTCAGTTTGTGGGTGACTAGTACTCTATATTGTAGGGATGTATCCAATTTTTCCCATAATGTTCTCCAGAAATGTGACAGAAACTTAGTATCTCTATCTGAAGTGATTGGCTTTGGCACACCATGAAGATGCACGACTTCTCGAAAGAAAAGGAGAGCAATATGAGTCGCGTCGGATGTCTTATGACATGGAATAAAGTGTGCCATCTTAGAGAATCTGTCTATGATGACAAAGATAGAATCAGCACCGCGCTGTGTTCGTGGTAAGCCAAGAATAAAGTCCATGGAAATGTCTTCCCAAGGTCCTTCGGGAATTGGAAGAGGCATATAATGACCAGTATTCTGTTCTTGGCCCTTGGCAACTTGGTATATAGGACAACTGCGGACATGTCCCTCAACTTCTTTTCTCAATTGCAGCCAATAATATCTTTCTTCGGTTATGGCTAGCGTCTTATCTCGACCGAAATGTCCACCGAGACCTCCACCATGGAGCTCTCTAATAATATGTTCCCGTAAGGAACTACGAGGAATGCACAACTGATTTCTTTTGAAGAGATAGCCTTCTTGGATGTGATATCCATTTGCAGCTCCGTTTGGTTGACAATCTTCCCATGCTTGTTGAAAATCTTTGTCTTCCGGGTAGAGTTTCTTGAGGTATTCAAACCCGATGACCTCTTGATGTAAAGTGATGAGGAGGTCGGCTCGACGGCTTAAGGCATCAGCTACTTTGTTCTGAACTCCGGCCTTGTGCTTGATGGTATAGGAGAAGCGCTGAAGAAACTGAATCTATCTAGCAAGCATTCGATTTGTGTTACGGGGAATGTCTATGAAAGATAAAGCTTTATTGTCTGTATGTAGGATAAATGGCCGTTGGATGAGGTAGTGCTCCCATGCTTTGATGGCTTGTACGATCGAGTAGAACTCCTGCTCATAAGTTGACCATTTTCGTTGAGCTTCACTTAGCTTTTCGCTACGAAAGGCAATTGGTCTTCCTTCTTGTATTAGTACAGCACCAACGCCCACTATGCTGGCATCACATTCGACTTCAAACAGCTTGTCAAAGTTGGGCAGTGATAGGGCTGGCGCCGTAGATAGCTTCTCCTTAATGAGTATGAAAATGGCTTCAGCTTCAGGATTTCAGATAAATTTTACTTTCTTCATGCATTTTGTCAATGGTGCTACAATAGTGCTGAAGTTATGAATGAATCATCGATAAAAATTGGCGAGGCCATGAAAGCTTCGTACTTCAGTCGTTGTCTTTGAAGTGGGCCAGTCGCGAATTGCTCTAATCTTCTCTTCATCAATACTGAGGCCACTGGCGCTAATAGCAAATCCTAATAAAATGAGTTGGTTAGTAAAAAAGCTATACTTCTTGAGATTGACATAGAGTTTATTAATTCGGAGAAGTTTGAGAACTTCCCTGAGATGCTTCAGATGGTCAGTTTGGCTCTGGCTATAGATCAGGATATCGTCAAAGTAGACGACTACAAACTTTCCTATCAATGGCTTCAAAACTTGATTCATAAGGCGCATGAACGTGCTTGGTGCATTTGAAAGTCCGAAAGGCATAACAAGCCATTCGTAGAGTCCTTCACGGGTCTTGAAAGTAGTTTTCCATTCATCACCAGGTCGAATTCGGATTTGATGGTATCCGCTCTTCAAATCGATCTTTGAGAAAATTGTAGACCCAGCAAGCATATCCAACATGTCTTTTAGTCGAGGGATGGGAAAGCAATACCTAACGGTGATGTGGTTGATAGCCCGACTGTCGATGCACATATGCCACGACCTATCTTTCTTTGGCACTAGCAAGACGGAAACTGCACAAGGACTGAGGCTCTCTCTGATCAAGCCCTTTTGGACAAATTTTTTAACTTGGTCTTGGAGGATTTTGCATTCATTGGGGCTCATCCGATAATGTGGAATATTTGGAAGTCTAGAACCTGGGATGAGATCTATTTCATGTTAAATGTTTCTCATTGGTGGCAATTCGCTAGGCAGTCCATTCGGCATGATGTCGCGAAACTCTTGTAGTAAAGGCTGGACTACTTCAGGAATGTTGGTATGGAATACTTTGGCTTTATCCGATACAACCAATGCATAGAGTTCTTCTTGTTTCTCAAGACCGCTTTTAAGTTCTTGACCGTCAACAATCATTACGGTCTTTTGTTGTTGTGGACTGGTCTTAGGAATATCACCCGGTGCTAATGGATAAAGAGTGAGACGTCGTCCATCTTGAAAGAAAGAATATGTGTTGTCTCTTCCCCGGTATGTGACATTTTTGTCAAATTACCATGGCCGACCGAGGATGATGTGACAAGAGTCCATGTCGACAATATCGAACATGACTTCATCTTTATAGGTCTTTCCGATGGAGAAGGGTATGCGACAAACTTCAGAGACGACCATGTTGTGTCCCTGTTGAATCCAGCCAATCTTATATGGAATCGGATGTGCTTCTTTGGTCAGTCTCATCTTCTCTACCATTGCTCTTGAAATAATATTCTTTGTACACCCGTTGTCAATGATGATGTCACATAACTTGTCCTTGACCTTGCATCGGGTTCAGAAGACATTATGGCGCTAGGGTGGTTCTTCAATCTTTGGGACTAGTAGCAGACGCCTAACGACACACACTAGTTGTTCACCATCATCTTCGGGAAGGACCTCTTCTTCTCCTGAGTGTTCTTCTCCTTCCTCTTCGTCTTCGTAGTCAGCAAAGGCAACTTGTGCTCTAAGGGGGCAGCTGTTGGACAGATGTCCGACTTCGTTGCAACGGTAGCACTTGTTTCCTCTTGGTTTGCTGTATGGATTGGCAGTTTGCTGAGGTTTGGCAACTTGTTGTGGGACCTGTACTTTTGAAGGTGCCGTCGGGGAGAGAGAATTAGGGTCTACTGGTCCTTTGCCCTTTTTGGAATAGTTGGCAGCTTGATTTGGTGTCCAATCATCCTTTGTTATTGATCCATGGTTGTTAGCACTGAAACGGCTCTGTGGACTTTTTAACTTCTCAATCTTTTGTTCTACCTTATCTGTAAAGGTGATTGCTTCACTGAGTGTGTATATATTCTACAGGTATAGTTGATCATGGATGTCTTTCCTTAGGCCGCCAAGATAACGGGTTGCCTGTTGAAGATTTGTTTCGTACATATCATTATGGGACGAAAGTCTGAAGAATTCTTCTGCGTAGTCAGCTATAGTTCGTGCACCTTATGTGCAATTTTGATTTCGACGATAGAAAATCTGCTGATAATCTGGAGGTAGAAATCTTTGTCGTAGCAGTCGTCGCATCTTTGGCCAACTCCGTACAGGAGCTTTGCCGACTCTCGCACGGATGTGCTCGAGTTGTTCCCACCAAGCAGAGGCACCTCCCTTGAGCCTATAGGCTACAAGGTAAACCTGTCTCTCTTCAGGGATGTTCATGTATTCGAAGAAGCGTTCTACTTCTGTGAGCCAGTCAAAAAAGTCTTCAATGTGTAGTCGACCTTGAAAAAGGGAAGATCCATCTTCATTTGAAATCACCTCTTCCTTCGTAGTCATCTTGCCCCCGTCGTTGGTATGCATGGCTCCGTCGTTGTTGGTTTACATAGATGGATTGGGGGTCCTGACGATTGGATCCCTGAAGGCTGAAATCATCGTCGTCGCTGTCTTCGCAGTATTCCATGTGAGGGGCCCCACTGTTGTGGCCACGATACGGACCCTTTTGTGTACGACTAGTAGTAGGATGAGCATTTGCGTCTCTCGTCTCTGTAGGCGGTATTCCTGCAATATCAACAACTTCGTTTGATTTGATTCCAAGAAATTTCAGCACTCCATCCAATTTGTCAGACAGGACATCAAGACTTCAATGTTATTAGACATGGCATCAAACTCCTCACGTGTGACAGGTTTCACCATTGTTATTTTGAGAAAGAAAGATTCCCAAAGGTTTCTAAACGAATTGGAATCCTCGATCTGTGGGGCTCTGATACCACTTGACGCAGTGGGATAGCGGAACGGGCTTACCTTCGTGATTGGCAATGGCCAAGTCGATCGGTGATGACGATAACTGGACCACCGTTGCTTGGTGAGAGCGAAGCGGTGCCGCAAAAACTTCGACGGAGGGCCTTGTGAGGGGTCCGCACGAAGGTTGCTTGAAAACCTCAAGCGAGGGGCTTCCGAATCCACGGAACAGTCGAGTCCACGACTAAGAAAATAAGAGAACAAATCTCAAACTTTAAAGAAGAATTTTATTGATTGAAAGTTGTTCTCAATTGCATACAAAATGTGCCTATTTGTAGGACTTTTGTGACAACCTAATCCTAATAAAATAAAGATAAAATCTATCCTAATAAAAGATAAAGTCAAAATAAGAATCCTATCATAAATAAGATTATAAAAAAAAGTAAAGAAAAGAAAAAAGGAATCCGAGAGAGGGAAGAGGAAAAGAAAAGAAATCCTAGAGAGATTAGGATTCTACGCTACATCACAAAGTCACAAATGGGCCAATATGTGAACGTACCACGTAGAAAGTCATAGTTTCTTGACTCCATTCATTAGTGATAGAAAAATGTAGTGTAGGGCGGGCATGCATCATGTGAGCATATTTGAATGGGGTGTAGCATAGTATTGACCATACTCTCTTTTTTTTTTTGGAAAAGTAGTATTGACTATACTTGAATGCAATTTTATATAAAGAAGGAACATAAATTTTAATACAGATACGTAAAATTTTCTGAAATAACCCTCGGAATTTTTTATACAAATATTGTAAGTGGAGAACAAAAACTTTCTTAATTTTGAAGGACATTTTCTCAACAAAAAAAAAAAAAATTAAAACGCCATTTGGAAGAGACGTAAAACCTTATTGTTTTGGATTTTATTTATTTATTATTATTTTTTTTTGTGCATATACTTAATTCTCCAATCCCCAGTAGCAAAATGTTTGACTAACAGTGATGTTGTTGTACTTTTGAATCTCCTAATACCAATCTCTCTTTAATGTTGGCATTACGAGATAATATTATACTTATATGCAATTTGTGTATACTTATATGCAATTTGTGTATATGTACCTACTTATACTCACTTAGATCTGCGGCTGCCACCCGTACGTAGAGATCCTGGCCGCCGGATGTCCACACTCTAAGGTCAGTCAGCTGCGTCGTCCAAATGATGCACCCACCACCATTGACATACGCATTGGCGTAGCCCGTGCACGAGCAATTCCCCAAGCACTTGGCCCTGCACTGCTCCAGGCTCAAGCTCATGTCCACCGTCGAGCTCGACGTGTCCGGAAGCTTCGCCTCGCTCACGAGCACGAACCCGTCGGTCCCGTTTCTGCAGTCCAGCGGCGTCTTCCTAATGCACCCACCGGTCCCGTCCCTGAGCGCCCAGTTCGTCGGATTCTTGGGCACGAACCCTTGCACGCAGTCACATATAGGCGAGTCGTCCAGATTGCACACCCCCATCGGACCGCAAGGCGAGACGTCGTCGCACTGGTCTTCCGGTGCATACCAGAATAACTTCCAACGTTTAGGCTGGTCGAGCCAGACCAGTCGCTGCGTCGAGCCGGTCTGGTTCACTATCACCCGTGTTATGAAAGACGGGTCCTTGAGGTCATACTTTAAATAGACCTCGTGCTGGTTCTGCACGAACTGGCCTTTGAAGTACATTCTGTAGGTGTTCATTATGGGCATCCCGCTGAGCCGGGCTCCGTTCCACGGCCCGGACCGCCACGTCTGCGTCGAGCCGGACCAGAGGAACATCTGTGGGTCGCCTTTGATGTCTAAGGACAGGGTGTAGGGACCGGACGAGGGATCGGTCAGGCTAGCCCAAGCGGTCAGGTTGCGGTTGAGCCCGCTCGTTAGGTTCCATCCAAACTTCATACCAGGCAACAACGTGTCGGTCGGGTGGTCGAAGCTCTGCCATGCGAAGAACTGGTCCTTAGCGTCTTTGACGACAAAATTACCGTTATCTAAAATTTGCGCAACAGGATTGCCGACAGTTGATGAACCTGTGGACGACCAGACGACGACGGTCGAATCGTTAGCAGTGATGACGAGAGTGCCATTTGCGGTGAGCGAGAGGGTGCCGGTGATGTCGGCTAGCGGGTCGTTGCGGTTGGCGACCCAGACGTAGGTTAGGACTGCGACTTTGTTGTACCATATGCCGACGTAGTGGTTGTTGGAGTTGGGGTTGGGTGCGAAGAAGCCTAAGACGAAGTCCCCGTTGGCGGAGACTATGGTATCACCGACGGAGAGCGGGCTGTCCTGAGTGAGTGTGTCTGAGGCTGTGGACAGGGAGGAGGAGGATAAGAAGAAGGGAGCGCATAGGAGGAGGAGGAGAAGGAATGGACATGGTGAGAGTCTTCTCATGTCTCCTACTTCTCAATAGAACCGAATAGAATTTGCACAAATGGAGAGCGTTTGAGTTTCTTTGTTGTTCATAAAGTGGATGTTTTGTTGACTTTAAAAGGTCCTCCATCCATACTCTCATATGAATAAAACTAAAAAATTTAAAAAAAATTATGATTAGACCTTGTTAGCTCATTTGAAATTAGTTCTTATCCCAAATAAATGTCTCCAGTATCTAACTTATGGATATGGTGCACGAAAAAATTATGATTCACAAGCTAAAGTTTGCTATTGATGCATCTCTACTCACATTTACTCACATTGTACCAACCCCATAGGTTACATTAACTATCAACGAAAGCGATATATTTGTCGAATCTACCAAAGTGGACCGATTCAAAACCATAGGAAGTGTTGTATGATTCAAAACCATAGGAAGTGTCGTACCACAGGGGGATCTCTGCGTATTTATATCAGGAAACTGACTTGTATCAGTTCATTAACGTGCAACAAAGACATGTGACATGTGAGAGATCTCGATTGTGTATCCGTAATAGACGGTGACATAATTGGCAAGTGAACGGCACAAAAGCTGCTGGGAAAAAGTAAGAGAAATTTTGAGTGGCACCCCATTTTATTTTATCATATTTAAGCTGCATCTCACAAGTTTGCACAAATGTAAGTTACATCCCACTTTTTACGGATTCCGTCTTTCTTTAATGGTCAACTCCTTTGACCTTTTTTTTGACGAAAATGCCCTCTTCTCTATTCCGAACCCCCTCTCCATGACATCTCCGTGCCTCCGTCGACTGCCGCCCACGCCCCGGCCCACCCCCTCCACCTTCCCCTCCCCCCACCCCCCGCTGCCCGCTGCGCCGCCGCCGCTGCTGCCGCCGCCGCCCCCCTCCCCGCCTCTGCCGCTGCCGCGTCGCCGCTGCTGCCACCGGCTGTGACTCCTGCCACCAACAAAAAAAAAATTACGGCTGTGACTCCTGCCATCAACCTTCTTCCCCAGAGGAAGAGGAGTTCTAGAGCTCACCCCTCCGTTGGCGAGGGCAATGGCCATGATGGCCGCCGCCTCCATGACCCACGACAGAGGGTTCCACATGAACCCCAAGAACTTGAGAAACTTACTCTCCTGCCACCAACAAAAAAAAAAATTACGCATAAGTCCAAAATCCACCCACAAATTACATAACAAGCACCAACCTAAAATAAATCTCGAACCTTCTTCTCCTCGAGCTTGTTGTGGCCGAAGATGGCGAGCCTCTCCTGGGCCGCCTCGCCGGTGAGCCCCTCCCTGTTGCATCTCAGGTTCTCGAACACCTCCTCTATCGGGATGTGGGTGGCAGGAGAGAGAGGGAGGTGGAGGGGGTGGGCCGGGGCGTGGGCGGCAGTCGGCGGAGGCACGGGGATGTCATGGAGAGGGGGCTCGGGAAAGAGAAGAGGGCATTTTTGTCAAAAAAAAGGGTCAAAGGAGTTGACCGTTAAAGAAAGACGGAATCCGTCAAAAGTGGGAGGTAACTTACATTTGTGCAAACTTGTGGGGTGCACCTTAAATATGGTAAAATAAAGTGGGGTGCCACTCAAATTTTTTCAAAAAGTAATGGGCTATGCCTCCTCATTTGAGTGTTGCAAAGATAAATTTAACGAAATAACCAAGAGAAGATGACACCTCGAAGACTTCCAAAACAAAATATCTGCATACACAACATTCAGGTAACATTTGGTAGACCGAATAGTGTATAACCGTTATATTTCAGAAAATTAAAATTTTTAGATAATTATATCAGAAATTTTCATGTAGACTAAAAAAGTTTTCCTAAATTCTAAAAAAGAGAAAAAGTTAGAGTAATTCCAAATGGGGTAATGGAATGTCAACTGACTTGGCGTGCTACGAGAGACGGGGAGAGAGGGGGGGAGCCAACTGAGTTGGCGCGCGAGGGTGGATGCACGGTAGTGCCCCGTCCCTACATCGTGCCTTGTTTCCGTCCACGGGGTGCGCAAGAAAGGAACACTGTCGCTATCGATTCGGTCGGGACCGATAGGTCGGAATCGGTCGAGTCGATCGAACGGTAATGGTTGAATTAAGATCCATTCCACGTTATGGAATGTCTTCTTCGGAACCAAGTCCCATATTCAGCGGGTTGCGCCTCGAGGATTGGCTCTGCGGCTGAGTCGGGAGAGATCTCCCATTGCTCTGGTTTTCATGCCGCACTTGATTTGGCTTTGGCTTTGGTTTCGTGAATGCGTTTTTTGTGAATGTTTTCGATGGGTTTTCGTGATGCATTTTCGAGCTTCGCATTCTTATCGAATATCCTTGAATTATACAGTGTTCTAATCAGTTGCTTATGCGATTGCAGGTGATCGCGTAGGCGACGTCAGCGCAGCCAACCGGTCGCTCGCTTGAAGCAAGTCTAAGGCGAGTGGGTGACCTCCTTCGTCTCGTCCCTCTACTTCAAAAACTTAATATGTGAAGTAAAATGAATGCTTATCATAATAGTGTAGAATCAAAGAAATCGTGGCACGATTCTTCACGAAACACTTGCTATCAAACTGCCGGTTTTGAAAACGGAAAACGTGTTTTCTTATACAAATCCACTTAGCCTATGTAAAACAATGAATGAATCGATTAACGTTTATCGCAACGATACGGCTAAGGAAGCAAAATCGACTAAGTTTAAAAGAAAATGGTCATTGGACAACTTGTCGACAAGGTAAAGTTTTTTCGAACGGTTGCCTAGGCCAAGGGACCGATTCGGCCCGGAAGAAACGAGTATAGCAGCGCCAACCCTTCATCGGCGCGAGTTATGCGGGCACTTTCGCACATGGCTCGCTACCCGACGTGAAAGGGGCATCGTCTAACCCTGCTATAGTCCGCGATGGCTTGACATTGCCAGTGGCCTTTACACCCCTTTTCACTACTTAACAAGTGCACGGGACACGGGATGAATATGATAGTTGCTTAATGTTATACAGTTTTATATGCTTGCCTCAAAATATGTTAACATGCAAATCGAGCAGGATGGTTAGAAAGATCATTGAAATAGCTAGCTAACATGTTACGAAACTTCTTGAATCAAATACAGAGCTTGGATTTAATTAGCCATTCGCTAGTACATGTGTTCGTGCTGATCCTCGCTTTTTGCAGGTCTCGCGAACCAGGATGGACGCGCCAACTAGCTCGGCGACGTTCGTGATTTAGAAGCTTCGGCCGTGCGTCGAAGACTTACTCTGCGACTCCACTTTTGAAGGCTCTCGACAGTCCAAGAAAAATGACTCAACGTCCCTCCCATCCAGTTCAATGGAGTACTTTGTTGTATATTGAGGGATGTGTGCAATGTGTGGAACGGCTATCTCATCGGCACTCTTTTGTAATCGAGTCAAGTTGTAGCCCGTGCGGCAATGAGTCTTGTATCGGAGTCTGTAAAAGATGTTCATTATCAATAAAGATCAAGTTTTCTTTACTTATTGTGTGAATCAATTTGTCTGTGTACTCTCTTCGATCTCGTGTCTCGGATAACCTTATGATTATGCCTTGTGCGATCGCAAATTAGGTTCGCACGGCATCACGCCCGGGGGACGACTATCGATTCGATGGAATCAGAGCGTAAAATAATGGTATCAGATGTACGGCTTTACGTCCTTGGCCTCCAGTGTCGAGTTCTAGTCTCCAACTGTTGACCTCGTGTCGATGAGAAGAGTTGTTCCATACGCTGAACCCAGGACATTTTCTGAAACTAACAAGAGTTGCCTTTCCTTTTTCCCTGCAGTTATGGGAGCTCAGGCGGAAGACGCGACGAGCTTTTCCAACGGCTCGAGTGCTTCTAGGCCCGAGCATTCCGTCAACCCAACGGGAATGACGCCTACCATTGTCACGCCCCGATTCCGTCGAATCGATAATCGTCCCCCGGGCGTGATGCCGTGCGAACCTAATTTGCGATCGCACAAGGCCTAGTCATAAGGTAATCCGAGACACGAGATCTAAGAGAGTATGTAGACAAATTGATTCACACAATAAGTAAAGGAAACTTGATCTTTATTGATAATGAACATCTTTTACAGACTCCGATACAAGACTCATTATCGCACGGGCTACAACATGACTCGATTACAAAAGAGTAGAGTCGCCTAGTGACCTGGATGGGAGGGACGCTGAGTCATCTTCCTTGGACTGTCGAGAGCCTTCAAAAGTGGAGTCGGAGAGAGAGTCTTCGACGCACGATCGAAGCTTCAAAATCACGAACGCTGCTGAGCTAGCTGGCACGTCCTTCCTGGTTCACGGGACCTACAAAGAGCGAGGATCAGCACGAAACACATGTACTGGCGAATGGCTAATTAAATCCAAGCTCTGTATTTGATTTAAGAAGTTTCGTAAACATGTTAGCTAGCTATTTCAATGATCTTTCAAACCATCCTGTTCGATTTGCATGTTAACATGTTTTGAGGCAAGCATATGAAACTGTATATCATTAAGCAACTATCATATTCATCCCGTGTCCCGTGCACCTGTTAAGCAGTGAAAGGGTATTTAGGCCACTGGCAATGTCAAGCCATTTCGGACTATAGCATTGGTTAGACGATGCCCCTTTCGCGTCGGGTAGCGAGCCCTGTGCGAAAGTGCCCGCATAACTCGCGCCGATGATGGGTTGGTGCTGCTACACTCGTTCCTCCCGGGCTGAATCGGTCCCTTGGCCTAGGCAACCATTCGAGGAAACTTTACCTTGTCGACAAGTTGTCCAATGACCGTTTTCTTTTAGACTTAGTCGATTTTGCTTCCTTAGCCGTATCGTTGCGATAAACGTTAATCGATTCATTCATTGTTTTGCATAGGCTAAGTGGATTTGTATAAGAAAATACGTTTTCTGTTTTCAAAACCGACGGTTTGATAGCAAGTGTTTCGTGAAGAATCGTGCCACGATTTTTTTGATTCTATACTATTATCAGAAGCATTCATTTACTTCATATATTGAGTTTTAAAGTAGAGGGACGAGACGAAGGAGGTCAGCCACTCCCCTTAGGCTTGCTTCAAGCGAACGACCGGTTGGTTGTGCTGACGTCGCCTACGCGATAACTGCAATCACAGAAGCAACTGATTAGAATACTGTATAATTCAAGGATATTCGATATGAATGCGAAGCTCAAAAATGCGTCACAAAAACCCATCGAAAACATTCACGAAAAATGCATTCACGAAAACCAAAGCTAAAGCCAAATCAAGTGCGGCATGAAAACCAGAGCAACGGGAGGTCTCCCCCGACTCAGCCGCGGAGCCAATCCTCGAGGCGCAACCCGCTGAATATGGGACTTGGTTCCGAAGAAGCCATTTCATAACGTGGAATGGATCTTAATTCAACCGTTCCCGTTCGATCGACTCGGCCGATTCCGACCTATCAGTCCCGACTGAATCGATAGCGACAGTGTTCCTTTCTCGCGCACCCCGTGGTCGAAAACGAGGCACGATGTAGGGACGGGGTACTACACCATAACCAACTAATAAAAAATTTCGTCTTCGAAACTTAAAGATAGAACCTACCTCTACGAGAATAACGAAGAAAATTTCTCCTTCATTTCTGATTCAAGCTCCCACGTCGACTCTTCGACCGAATGGTTCCTCCAGAGGACGCGGACGAGAGGGATCGCTCGATTGCGCAGCAACTTATCCTTGTGTTCTAAGATTTGAACTGGTTCTTCAACGTAGGATAAGTCTGACTTTAGCTCCAGCTGGCCAAAATCTACCACGTAGCTAGGGTCGTGCACATACTTTCGCAGCTGGGAGACGTGGAAGACGTTATGTACACTTTCGAGCGCCGGCGATAGGGCAATTTTATAGGCCACTGGGGTGACCCGCTCGAGTATTTCGAACGGCCCAACGATTCTCGGATTCAATTTTCCCTTCGTGTCGAACCGAGTAACTCCCCGCATGGGCGACACTTTGAGAAATACGTGATCGCCTACTTGAAACTCGAAGGGGCGACGATGAACGTCCGCATAGCTTTTCTGACGACTCTGCGCGGTCTTTAATCTTTTCCAAATGAGCCGAATCTTCTGCACGGTCTGTTCAACCAGTTCCGGACCGAGAATCTGTCGCTCTCCGACTTCGTCCCAGCAAATGGGTGATCGGCACTTGCGCCCGTACAAGGCTTCATACGGTGCCATTTGAATGCTGTATTGATAGCTATTATTGTATGCAAATTCGGCCAGAGGTAGATGATTGTCCCAGCTTGATTTGAAGTCAATTGTGCAGAGTCGTAGCATGTCTTCGAGAATCTGATTAACGTGCTCCGTTTGGCCGTCGGTCTGAGGATGGTAAGCTGAGATGAACTGCAACTTGGTACCCAGCGCCGACTGAAGGCTACTCCAGAATCGCGACATGAACCGTGAATCCCGATCAGAGACGATGGATACTGGAACTCCGTGTAGCCGTACTATCTCATCAAGATATATCTGCGCTAAGCGATCAACGCTCCAAGTAACTTTGATGGCAATAAAATGTGCTGACTTGGTTAATCGATCGACGATGACCCAGATAGCATCATTTTCCCGTAGCGTCTTCGGCAGACCAACAATGAAATCCATGCACACGTGCTGTCACTTCCATTCTGGAATCGCCAGATTCTGCATCTCCCCGCCCGGTCTCTGGTGCTCAGCTTTCACCTGCTGACAGGCCATGCATTGCGACATGAAGAGTGCCACATCTCTCTTCATCCCGTGCCACCAGAAGTTTGTACGGAGGTCCTTGTACATCTTCGTGCTACCGGGATGCAAAGTGTATTTCGTATAGTGCACCTCCGACAGTATCTCCTTTCTAAGTTCTAAATCATCCGGAACGCATAGCCTACCCTTCAATCGAAGCACGCCGGTTTCGTCTTCCGCAAAGTCGGTCGTCCTGCCCGTCGAGATTAGCTCTCGCACTTTCTTCAGGTATGGATCGTCCGTCTGAGCGGTCTTGATCTTATCAAGCAAGCTCGGCTCTAACTGCAACTTTGCCAACTGCAAATTCCGGAATCTAACTCGGAGCTCGATGCCCATCTCTTCTAGGTCACGTAGCATTCTGGGGTCGATGGATAACGAAGCAATGTACTTCCGAATTAGAGCGTCCGCCACAACATTTCCCTTTCCCTGTGTATAGTCGATAGTCAAGTCGTAATCTTTGATTAGTTCCAGCCAATGCCTTTGCCGCAAGTTCAGCTCCTTCTGCGTGAATATATACTTGAGGCTCTTGTAATCGATATAGATCGTGCACGCCACGCCATAGAGATAGTGGCGCCATAATTTCAACGCAAACACAATCGCCGCTAACTCCAGGTCATGCGTGGGATAGTTTTTCTCGTACGACTTTAGCTGTCGGGAAGCAAAAGATATCACCTTGTTTCGCTGTATCAGCACACACCCCAAGCCCTGACCGGATGCGTCTCTAAATATCTGGAAACCCTCAGTCCCTTCTGGAAGTACGAGTATCGAGGCCGAGACGAGCCTTTGCTTCAACTCTTGGAATGCAGCTTCGCAGTCGTCTGACCATTCAAATGCGACTCCTTTCTGGGTGAGGCGAGTCAGAGGCGATGCGATCTTCGCGAAGTCTTTCACGAAGCGTCGGTAGTATCCCGCTAAGCCAAGGAAACTTCGAATCTCGCCGACGGACGCTGGCCATTTCCAATCGACAACGGCTTCAACTTTCTTTGGGTCGACCGTAATGCCTTCAGCAGAAATGATGTGTCCGAGGAATGCGACGCTGCTAAGCCAAAATTCATATTTGCTTCACTTTGCGTATAGTTGATTTTCTCGAAGGGTCTGAAGCACGGTCCGCAGATGCTCAGTATGTGTAGTGCCCCGTCTCGCAAAGTCAATCGGAGGAATCGAAATGCCGACGGCGTCGGAACTTAGCCTTGCAACGGCTGCTCGAAGGCTCGCTCGTCCGAGGCGACTCCTCGCTCAGGTGGGATAGTTTCGGTGAACTTGCCTCATCTTAGCCTTCACTTAATAATACGTATGTTTCAACTTGCACTGGTAGGCTAATCTAAAAGCTACGCACCAATATAGCTAAGGGAATAATCCCGTCGGGTCGGAATGTCTTAGAACATGGAAAATGGTCCCACGGTCTTCATAGGCGTCGCCTGCTTGAATGCTCGATATAGCATGCACTGTCCCGTCGTTTTGTCCCAACACTTGAAATAGCCTAAGTCATAGGCGTCGCCCGCGTGAATGCCTAACAAAGCATGCACGGTCCTGTCCCGCAAGGCTTGGCATAGCCTTTGCACGTTCCGCAAGTTAAGTCATCTCGCACGGCTCCTTGGCTTAAGTCTAGGCACCCGAAACATTGGTTGTCCAAGTCGACCCCGTGCCTAGCACGTTCCCTCGATGCGGAGCTCGGCGTAGCCCTCGCTCGTCGAGTCGTCACCTGAATAAGTTAGACAAGTGTTGTGCTGGGCTATCAAAGCCATTTCTAGCACTGTTCCGCTCTATCTGCGGTTGTCAAGTTACGTAGTCCCTTGAGAACAAGGCTCGTCGTATAAGTCTATGACTTGAGCGTTAGCGTCGCCTATAGAACCAGGCCTGTCTAAGGCACGAGTTACGGTCGGTTTAGTAAAAAGCTTGCCACGAACAAAGTAAGTCCACGCGACTGGTTGTCGCCGAGATCGATCCCGCTACTTGGGAGTCTCGCTACGTCTTGATATGTCCCGTACACGAGATCGGTCCCCTGGCTTAGGAGTCTCGCTAAGTCTTGATATGTCCCACACACGAGATCGGTCCCCTGGCTTGGGAGTCTCGCTAAGTCTTGATATGTCCCGCACACGAGATCGGTCCCGCGGCTTGGGAGTCTCGCTAAGTCTTGATAGAAAGAAGGAATGCATAGTCATGTTAAGAAAGGACTGGATAGACTGGATAGATCGAGTATGCATGGTCATTGGGCAACTTATCGACAAGGTATAGTCTTCTTGGATGATCTCCTCCGGGGCACCGGGATCATCCGCCCGGGAGAAGCGAGTTGTGGCTCCAAGTAGGATGCTGGATAACCGCATGGGAGACTTCGGCGCCTCCGAGCTAGCTACCCGTGTAGGGACGTGACCGATATCCCACGAGCCAGTCCAAGTTAGCTTGAAATTGCTAGTGACCACTCATGTAGATGTGTCGGCAATAGCGGCACACCGCGTGTATGCCTTTGGATTGAGTCTAGAGCTTGAATGCAGGTCTAGTCGGTAACACAAGATCTGGGCCTAAGACTGGGCTGCAGCATAGGCACCGTGCTTGGCACGATAGATTGGTGTCGGGATGTCCATGAGATCGATGCTAGGTCTGGCAAGTCTTGTCTAAGTTGGTTCATGAGTCGAATAGAAGGGCCGCAAGGCGGCAGCATGATAAGTCTTGATATGTTGCGAGGTGCGGCCTCACCTTGAAGCACGGACAAGTCTAAGCAAGGTCTAGAGGCACGGCCTGCACGAGTCATTCCATTGCCATCCTTGGCACTTGAATCGTTGGCACGAGAATTGGTCTAGTGGCGCTGAAGTTTAAGTAAAGGTCTTGGCACGGCCGAGTTCGCATGAGTTGCTCTTCGGCATAGCATTGTCTTGAATATGTCTAAGTTGCGAATAAAATGTAGCACGACCCTGCCGTCCCGAGTTGAAGTTTGGTCAAGTACCTAGTCGATGAGGCACTGCCTCGATCGAAATACACGCTGGTATTGTAGCACGACCATGTCGTTGCACGTCGAGTTGGTTAGACGTCAAGTCTTAAAACTGATCCTAAGGCAAGACTAGAAAGACAATTGAAAAGGTTTAAGCTGCACAAAGTAAATAAAACGTGTCGGTTATGTATGGGTGGGCGAGAAGCTCACTCCACCAGTACAGGCGTACTGACACCCACACAGTATTTCATGTGCAGGCACAGGTAGAAGCTCGTGGCACGGAGCTCGCTTGGATGCGTGAGACACGGAGTTCCTTGGCGATTCGAAGCGTACGGCCGTGTTGATTGAAGACTTATAAAGGACATAATGTATGGACATCGCCTTCCGAAGCTTCCGCTGGATTCAAGCATTGTATCGAGAGATGAGAGAGAGCAGAGTGAATTGTAAATGAGAGAAAAGTGAGCACGAGAGACTTGTAATTTGGCCTTGCGCCCACAAATGAAATCTTGTATTCAATATCAATAAAAGAGCTTCTTTTGAATGACTTGTGTTTACGTGTTCTTGTTCTTAAATTTCCGCTGCACATTCAATATTTCTGCTTGGGACTTCTGTGCGACGACCCCGTCGCCGCCGATGTAATCGGCCGTTATGGAACTATCTTGCACGAGCACAATCTAGGCTCGTGCGGCATCACACCTTAGCGAGGACGATCGCTCCTATGGAAGCGGGGTGTGACAGTATGTTGCTGCCTATTCTTCGAGTAGACGAGTATATCGTCGATAAAGACTACTACGAACTTGTCGAGGAATGGTCGGAACACCTGATTCATTAAATCCATGAAAGTGGCAGGGGCATTCGTTAGGCCGAACGGCATTACCAGGAACTCGTAATGGTCGTTTCGAGTGCGGAAGGCAGACTTCGGCACATCGTCCGGCTTGACCTTGAGTTGATGGTAACCCGAACGCAGATCAATTTTAGAGAACACCGTGGCTCCTTGAAGCTGATCAAACAGATCATCTATGCGGGGCAGGGGGTATTTATTCCGGACGGTGGCTTTATTCAGCTCACGGTAGTCGATACAAAGACGCAAAGAGCCATCCTTCTTCTTGACAAACAGCACGGGCGCTTCCCAGGGCGTGATGCTGGGCCGGATGAATCCCTTATCGAGCAATTCTTGTAACTGTACCTTGAGTTCTTTAAGCTCTGCAGGGGCCATTCTGTACGGGGCTTCCGAGATCGGTCGAGTGTCAGGGAAGGTATCGATAGTGAACTCAATCTCTCGATCGGGCGGCATGTCGAGTAGTGTAGTGACCCGCTCCGCCCTAGCGGAACGCCGATTCAAACGACAAGTCCAACGACTCAAAAACGTGCCGTTGACCCGAAGAGTTGCTTCGACCCGATGAAGTATCGATACGAATCGATGCAAGACTTGCATTAGCCCGTCAATATGAATCCAGACTTAGACTATCAAAGGCGCGCTCGGAGTATCGCTCGGCCGATGCAAACATCGCTAAGGTGGGTGGCTCCGATGAACCCGTATCTGCTTAGCCTAGACACATAATAATACGAACACTATCACGAGAATCGCTAGGCGATAACCTCTTGCATGCTAATAAATGACTCAACGCACCTAGCTAAGGGAATAATCCCAACTTGTATGCTTGTATAGAATATGGAAAGGAACATAGAAAAGTACGAGAACTCTCGCCCGCGCTCCATGCTCGTGCTACGGCACAAGCCTACGTTTATGCTCCTTATGCGTCCAACAATGAAACAATGAATGGGTTACAACAATGAACGGGAAGGCTATCAATATAGTCGTTCCGAGTAGAGTATAGCGACACTGAAAGGCTATGGGACCGATGGGTCGCCAAGGCGACTCCCGCACGAGGAGTTGCGTAATGCTTGAATGAATAAACCAATGAATCAACGAATGAATGAATGAATACGTAAATGAATCGATCAACGAATGAACAAGTGAAAGAAAGAAAGAAAAGAAGGAATGAAGAAAAGATAAGAAAAGAAAGAAAGAAAAAAAAGAATAAAGAAGAGATAAGAAAAGAAAGAATGGTTAGCGACAGGTGTGACGGGCACGTGCATCGGGGCTCGCTACCCGCGCTGCACGGACGCCAACCTGGTCGATAACGCATTATGGCTAAGGGTTAGCCTACGGCAGAGATAGCCGTTAAGTAAAAAGACAAGATAATACGAAATGGTCGTGGACAAACGGCACGAGCGAGGGGTGGCGAATGCTGTGTCCGTGCAATGATTCTGCGGCACGGGTGTTGTGTGGTGGTGTACCGTGGCCGGCCTAGGCGGAATCAAAAAGTCGGGGCTTACGGGCTGCCCGGGTGCGGGCTTGGGCACCGGGAGACGTAAGTGCAGGGTATTTCAAGAGACTTAACGGGGTGTACCAGCCATCACCCTATGCTAAGTTGAGATATACCAAGGAGAAATGTCCAAATGGCTTGCATTGCCAGCGACCGGTGCATATAGAATAAGGGGGCTTTGCTGGTGGCAATCCACGTGCAAGTCTTTGCATTGAAATCAAAGTAGTCTAAGTTAAATGAACCAAGTACCTCCTGAACAGGCTTGAATGTAACACGCCACATGATCAAGAATACTTGTATAATGAGTTAAAGAATACGCCTACGATGCGCTAGGACCCGAGGCAGGGACACGCGCTCGATGTTGAATGTTTTCCAAGTACCACATTATGTTATTACATGAATTGTTGTCTAACTTGGTTTACTTGGACAGGGAAGGCCGGACGGTAAGTATGGGTAAGTCATGCATATATTTTCTATGCGACACTTGAATTCTGCAACACGAGATAGGTTATACAATATGCCATGAAATAGATCCTAAGGCAAGATTAGAAAGACAATGAATGATAGAGATGCACAAAAGTAAATGGAACGTGTTCGGTAATGATGGCGTTGTGGGCGAGCTAGCCTCCCCACCAGTTCATAACAATGTACTGATAACCCCACAGTTTGCTTGTAGAAAGCAGGAAACGTCGGTGGGTGCGGAGCTTCCCTCGAACGTGCTAAGGCACGGAGCTATCTCTCGAGCCTTGGAGCGTTGCAAGGAGCTGGAGCACCCTATACAGGACATAATGTATCGGAACATCGCCATGAATCATTCCATCTTGTAAGCCACTTGGCACGCCTTTTATGTTTCAGAGAGAGAGAGAGAGAGCTTGAGCGATTTGTAATATCGGCCTAGCGCCGCTTGTAACTTCTTAAATATCAAACAAGAGTTTGATTTCGTATTTAACTTGTGTTCATTTACTTTCCGCTGCAAATGGGGACACTCTGTGCGACTCTGTGGCCTAGGTATCAAATCAGCCGTTTCTGGACTTGGCCTTGCACGTGCGCAACCTAGGCCCGTACGGCATCACGCCTTAGCGAGGACGATCGCTCCTATGGGAGCGGGGCGTGACAGATTGGTATCAGAGCACGGCTTTACGTCCTTGGACTTCATTTCGATTTTTCTCAGTTTTGAAAGCTCGTCGTTGGAAAAAGAAGTGTACGCTCTCTCTCGTAGTGCTTTGGGATGTTCCATACAATAAGTCTAATATTTTCAAAAGCTCGTACGAGTACTTAGTTGGACGGAATCGATAGGCGAATGCCTTTGTGCCGAACCATGACGTACTTGAGTTGGACGGAATTGATGCTAAAAGTTAACAAACGCGAGGCGTGCTTGAATAAGCTTACGCTGACGATAGCAAACGAGTACACGAGACCCGAGTACAGTTCGAACGGGATGGTCATGCACGCAGCCTTTTGGCTAAGTTGTGCGGAGTATCGCGCACCTAGACTCCTTGGTGCAAACGAGTTGCGAACGAGAATAAGTGAGCGTGCAAACTTGAATGTAGTCCGTACGGGATGGTTAAGCGGTACAACTTAGTCCGCACATCGCGCACCTCGACTCTTGGGTGCAATCGGGTTGCGAGCGATGTCAATGTATCGCTCGAACGAGAACGGAGATACACTTAGAGTGTATATCGATAGGAACGCTATCAAACTAACGCTTAGGCGTGCACGAGAGATTGTCTTGGATTTTGAGAATTAGTCTGAACGACTTAGTACGTCGAGGCGACGTGAGCGATTACGCTAGAGATTCGTCGAACGAATCTAAAGGATGTCTTAGCGCATGATGCGAACATGATTGAGGACTAGATTATATGGCTTGAATTCGTGTGGTGTATGTGATAGGTTTGGAAGAAGAATAAGAATGAGTGACGACGACTAGTCGAGTGGCTCGAACCATGAGTGGTGTATGGACGTTATAAAAATTGTTGTTCGAGCGAGACTACAACATATACGGATAGAACGGGTATGTCGGCGAGGCGATGCGATCGCGCAAAGTCTTAGAACGCGTCACGCTTAGTTGGTCGTGACTTCAAAAGTCCCGAACGAGATGTCGCTGGACAACTTGTCATTGGGCAACGTGAGTTAGAAAGTGGTTCAGAATGATGAATGAAAATGAATGGTCTTGATCGAGGAAACTTAGATGATCGCACGAACGGTTTCGGATTGATTCAAAGGAAGGGTGACTTGGGTTTAGAACAACGATCTTAAAATGAGCTTGAGGAAGAGCGACAAAACTTGATCTTGAATATTAAATGAAATTGTGGAATATCCAACTCGGACAACGGCATCGTCGCACGACTCGAAATTTGTTGCAAAGGAAGATCGTCAGGTTACGCATATCGTCGATGGTATTGAGGCGTATCAAAGATCGATATGCGATAACTCGGGGGCACTCTGACTCGGCGAATGACGGTCATGCAAATGTCATTGTTCCGTTGGACGCTATACTTGAAATGTTAAAAATGTGTCGAGGAAAAGGTAGACTTGGCTCGAGGATTTTCTAGTTGAACGCATGACGGTCGGACTATCGAATAGAGATCTTGGCTTGGAGGAAATGAAATGCTTGGATTTGCTTCGTTGACAACCACAACGTTGACGTTCTTGTCTTATGCGAGCGCAACTCCAGCCTCGCATATGCGTCGTGCCGGATTTGGACGATCACTCCGCGTGAGCGCCGATATGGTGATTCATACGGCGGGAGTGATTGAACTTGGATGGCATGGCAATTCGTATGCTTCGACTTGTGGTTTGACGTGAAGGTGGACTCGAGAATGAATTTATGTGCTTGAAAGATTGAACTTGAGGATTGAGTAGGTCCAATCCGCGTATCGAGAATGGGTTAGTCTAAAACTCAAACAAGAGTTACGCCCCGATGAGAATGATTATTCCGCGGGAGCGTGCATGGTGATTCATGAAGCGCCGTGGATAATCGGACTCGCGTGAGATTGGGGCGCAATGTATTGACGAGCTGGATGACCTCGTGATCGAATACACGAATTGGTTAGAACTGGTGATTGAACGGAATTAAGTATGTGCAACGTAAGTCTTGATGTAAATTAGGTGATCGTGCTCGATGTTTAGAAATCTGAGTGACGCGAGCTTGGGTAGAAACACCTGTACAAGCAAACAAATGGTTTGACCATAGGACTTGGGGCGAGCGTCGTGCAACGACCTTGTACGATGAGCGACGGACTTGACTTATAACTATGACCTTGTGAGCTGACCTAGCGGATAGGCGGACGACCCTATGCCGAGTGATTGAACCTGTGCGATGGCATTTACAAGTATCGTCTGGACGGACGATAGACTTGGGACAACAAGACTTAGAGTAGGACGGGGAACAGGGAGTGTGCGTGAACGACGATGAGATTGGCCCTAAACGAAGGAAATGATAGGAATGGATGACGCGCAAGTAAAGTTGGAATAACGAATTGAATCATTGGTCGGAAGACGTACTCGATGATAGTACAATACTTGGTCTCGAATCGGACGGAAATTACTTAGGCTTGGTCGACCCTGCTAAGAAGAAATCATACTGATTTCGTGGACAATAACGCTTGAGAAGCGAATCGAATCATCTCGAGGACCGAGATAAACGATGTGATACACACATGAGTTCGATTTTAAATCGAAGTTAGCAAAACGATCGGCAAATCAAAACTATCACGAGTAGCTTGTCCGACTTCGCTAATCGCTAAGCTTGGTTGAAATGTACGTATTCGGGGGACGCCTTGAATATATGCACGATCCAAACTCAGCAATATGATGAACTCGAATGCAGCTGCAAGTGGATGTTGCGATGCGCATGAACGAATGAGTGAGTTTGCCTCAGCCTACGTCTCTCGTGTTTGAGAATTGCAATGCACCTCGTACGACCGTTTCAGTCCCATGATATGTCAAAAAAAAAAAGCAACCGAGTCGAAGAAACACTTGAATTGAATAAGTGCCATCAACTCTAAAATGAATGAAAAGTTATCCAATAAAGATCGACCAAACGTATGCGACACAGAACTTGAAAAGGTACCGAGCATGGTTCGATGCCATCGAACGATAGAGCCGTTCGATAGGGATTGCCTAAGAAACACGACGACGCGAGTTAAGGAATGGTAGGATGACCTGCACTCGGGAAGTCTCGAGGACGAGACTTGTTTTGAGTGGTGTATAATGTAGTGACCCGCTCCGCCCTAGCGGAACGCCGATTCAAACGGCAAGTCCAACGACTCAAAAACGAGCCGTTGACCCGAAGAGTTGCTTCGACCCGATGAAGTATCGATGCGAATCGATGCAAGACTTGTATTGGCCCGTCAAGATGAATCCAGACTTAGACTATCAAAGGCGCGCTCGGAGTATCGCTCGGCCGATGCAAACATCGCTAAGGTGGGTGGCTCCGATGAACCCGTCTCTGCTTAGCCTAGACACATAATAATACGGACACTATCACGAGAATCGCTAGGCGATAACCTCTTGCATGCTAATAAATGACTCAACGCACCTAGCTAAGGGAATAATCCCAACTTGTATGCTTGTATAGAATATGGAAAGGAACATGGAAAAGTACGAGAACTCTCGCCCGTGCTCCATGCTCGTGCTACGGCACAAGCCTACGTTTATGCTCCTTATGCGTCCAACAATAAAACAATGAATGGGTTACAACAATGAACGGGAAGGCTATCAATATAGTCGTTCCGAGTAGAGTATAGCGACACTGAAAGGCTATGGGACCGATGGGTCGCCAAGGCGACTCCCGTACGAGGAGTTGCGTAATGCTTGAATGAATAAACCAATGAATCAATGAATGAATGAATAAATACGTAAATGAATCGATCAACGAATGAACAAGTGAAAGAAAGAAAGAAAAGAAGGAATGAAAAAAAAATAAGAAAAGAAAGAAAGAAAAGAAAGAATAAAGAAGAGATAAGAAAAGAAAGAATGGTTAGCGACAGGTGTGACGGGCACGTGCATCGGGGCTCGCTACCCGCGCTGCACAGACGCCAACCTGGTCGATAACGCATTATGGCTAAGGGTTAGCCTACGGCGGAGATAGCCGTTAAGTAAAAAGACAAGATAATACGAAATGGTCGTGGACAAACGGCACGAGCGAGGGGTGGCAAATGCTGTGTCCGTGCGATGATTCTGCGGCACGGGTGTTGTGTGGTGGTGTACCTGGGCGGCCTAGGCGGAATCAAAAAGTCGGGGCTTACGGGCTGCCCGGGTGCGGGCTTGGGCACCGGGAGACGTAAGTGCAGGGTATTTCAAGAGACTTAACGGGGTGTACCAGCCATCACCCTATGCTAAGTTGAGATATACCAAGGAGAAATGTCCAAATGGCTTACATTGCCAGCGACCGGTGCATATAGAATAAGGGGGCTTTGCTGGTGGCAATCCATGTGCAAGTCTTTGCATTGAAATCAAAGTAGTCTAAGTTAAATGAACCAAGTACCTCCTGAACAGGCTTGAATGTAACACACCACATGATCAAGAATACTTGTACAATGAGTTAAAGAATACGCCTACGATGCGCTAGGACCCGAGGCAGGGACACGCGCTCGATGTTGAATGTTTTCCAAGTACCACATTATGTTATTACATGAATTGTTGTCTAACTTGGTTTACTTGGACAGGGAAGGCCGGACGGTAAGTATGGGTAAGTCATGCATATATTTTCTATGCGACACTTGAATTCTGCAACACGAGATAGGTTATACAATATGCTATGAAATAGATCCTAAGGCAAGATTAGAAAGACAATGAATGATAGAGATGCACAAAAGTAAATGGAACGTATTCGGTAATGATGGCGTTGTGGGCGAGCTAGCCTCCCCACCAGTGCATAACAATGTACTGATAACCCCACAGTTTGCTTGCAGGAAGCAGGAAACGTCGGTGGGTGCGGAGCTTCCCTCGAACGTGCTAAGGCGCGGAGCTATCTCTCGAGCCTTGGAGCGTTGCAAGGAGCTGGAGCACCCTATACAGGACATAATGTATCGGAACATCGCCATGAATCATTCCATCTTGTAAGCCACTTGGCACGCCTTTTATGTTTCAGAGAGAGAGAGCTTGAGCGATTTGTAATATCGGCCTAGCGCCGCTTGTAACTTCTTAAATATCAAACAAGAGTTTGATTTCGTATTTAACTTGTGTTTATTTATTTTCCGCTGCAAATGGGGACACTCTGTGCGACTCTGTGGCCTAGGTATCAAATTAGCCGTTTCTGGACTTGGCCTTGCACGGGCGCAACCTAGGCCCGTGCGGCATCACGCCTTAGCGAGGACGATCGCTCCTACGGGAGCGGGGCGTGACAGGTAGCTCGTCCGGGAATACATCGGAGAATTCTGCCACAACGTCGGTTTCACCCGCGTTTGCACCATCATGTCGCATGTCTCGAACGGAAGCTAGATAGCCTTCGCACCCGAAATACAGCATCCGTCGAGCAGATATTACGGAGATCACCATACAGGTCGACGACGCCTCACCACACGAGTAGTAGAATTCAGGCACTCCAGGTATGCGGAATGTGACCTTCTTTTCAGTGCAGTCTATGGTTGCGTTGTACGGACCAAGCCAATCCATCCCCAGAATGATATCATAGTCCTTAATATTTAGAACTATCGCATCGAGACTGACCTTTTGACCACCTATACAGATGATTCTGTCTCCGCAGACTAAATTTGCAAGTAGTGGCATGTCCGACGGTACGTTAACAGTGAGGTCGAGGCCCAGTATTGTCAAGGAAAATTTGTGCTCGACGACAAAGTCTCCCGATATAAAACTATGCGTGGCACCTGAATCAAAACAATACACGAGCAGGTTTATTATTGAATTGCAGTATACCTGTCACGACTGTATTAGATGCAAACGCTTTGTCCTGAGTCATGGCGTAGACGCGGCCCTGAGCATTGGGGCGACGGTCTTGGCCATTCTGTTGTGCGGTCGGTAGAGCCCGAGGTGCTTAGCCTCGGTTTTGTTGATGTTACGGGGGGCGCTGGTTCGACGTAGCTTCTGGGCAGTCCCTTACGAGGTGATCTCTTTTGTCGCACGCGAAACGTACTCTGTGCTTAAGTCGGCACTCAGTATCCAGGTGCCCATCCTTGCGGCAGAAATTGCAGACCATTCATTCCTTCGCCTGCGATATTGATGCTGATGTGCGTTGTTGCCTCCCGCATTACTATGGCATTTGTTATTAAGGTGAACAGTGCCGGTAGTAGAAGGAGGATACTCGGACTCCAGGCGGATGGCGTGGTTGAGTGCCTTGCCCACAGTTTTGTATTCCGGTACCGAGACATGAGCACGGATAGTGGAACGCAGGCCCACTACAAATCGTTTTGCTCGACTTACAGTGGTAGGTAAATAGTCTCCAGCAAACTTGGCCAGTTTGTTGAATTTGGCCGCATATTATCGTACAGTCATATTCCCTTGCGTCAATTGCATAAACTCATTTTCTTTTTCCTGTCATACGGCTGTAGAAAGATATTCGTTCTCGAACGCATTTCTGAATGTCGTCCATGAGATCGCCGTCGTCTCGTCTTCACGTCGAATAGCCCGCTTCTGCACAGCCCTCCAATCGTGCACGTTCATTCTAAGTAAAAGTTGAGCACACGCGACTTTCTTCGAGTCCTCGACACCCAGCAGCTCGAACTTGTCTTCCAGCTCCTCCAACCAATCGATCGCCACGGAGGGATCTTCTGTGCCGTTGAAGGAAGTGCGACAGCTTTTCATGAATTTTGACACGTCGAAGTTAGAACTTCTCGGTGATGCAGGTGAGAGCACGGGCGCCTCTAGTTCAGCTTCATTGGATCGAACTGCAGGCTGGGTCACGGCAGGAGTCATCGTTGAATTGTTGTTGTTGCCCACGACCGACTATACAATTTGCTAGAGGGTATTCAGCTGCTGCTGCTACAGCTTGAATTGAGCCTCGAACCGATTCTCAAATTGAGTCTGACGAGCCTCCACTTGCTGACGATGGAGCTCATTTTGACGTTGCTGTATTTCAAGCATCTGCAGCATACGTTGCATCGGGTCGTCGGAAGGTCTGATTATCTATCCTTCTCATCTGTTAGTTTCGCCCTTTTAATTTCGAGGACGAAATTATTTTAAGAGGGGTAGATTTGTCACTACCACATTTCTAGCTTGAGAGTATTTTGGTCATTTTTGAAATTTTGGAATTATTAGTATTAATTATAACTATTAGAATTTTCAGTGATTTTTAGTATAATTGATTTGGTGCTATTATTGACTTTGACTCAGGGTGACTTAGGAGACTGTCCTAGAAGCTAACCTAGGTCATGACTACTTGGTTAGAGTGTGTAACCCTATCTTGACCTAAGTTACTGATATCCAACCAATTAGAATTTATTTGGAGAGAATAGGAATTTATTTTGCTAGAGAATGACTTGTGGTTTCACAAGTCATGATTAATGACTTAAGCCCATAGAGGCCCAAAACCCAACACCATGTAGAACACCAACCTAGCCTAACACTCCCCATGGCCGGTCAACCTAATCCTCCCACTCTATTTAATGTCTCCTCAAAGTTAGGGCTAGCCTCCTTTAGAAAGTTCTCAAGTTGGAAAGAGAGGTATGCTCCATCTTTAGAAATTCCTAAAAAATTCAATTTAATTCATTTTTCATCCAAACCAATTGCAATAGGTAATAAATTTCTTCTACTTACTGTTTGTGTTGAGAAATTTCAGAGTGTGGACAATTTGAAGGAGTTTTGGTGGCTTGAGGATCCACTCACATTGGGGCTTTTTGAGCCATTGCAAACCCTAGGTAAATCTCTAATCTACACCATAAATTTCTATTATTATTGTAATTTTTAGGAAGCCCTAGGTCTACCCTAATTGTAGGTATAGCTACCCCTAGGTTTCGTGTCCAATACGTGTCCTTATCGGACACGTATCAGTCCTTGCATGAATGTGTTTGATGAAATGCCCCAAAGGGCATTTCGATTTGATTTTTGGATTGTTTTTGAATAAGAAATTAGGGTTTATTGTTGCTTATGGGTTTCTGGTGTCCTGAGTTGGTTTTGGCGTCGTGTCGGGTCGCAGTGGATACGGGAACACGCGGGTGCAGCACGTGCGCACGAGCAGTGCCTTTCCCCTGCTACTCGGGGTCTTCTGTGCACAGCACACACCACGTGGACACGTGATATTGGACACACGGGTTGGGAAAACCACTGACACAAGGTTTCCAGAGTGACACGACCTATCATGTCGTGTCGGACACGCAGTTGGCTGTGCACGGGGCGTGCACTATGCGTGCACAGTCCTATTGTTTTGATTCACTATTTAATTTCCATTTTAAATATTTTAATTCATGTTTTAATTACTAAATAGATCATAAACATGATTTATGATATGTTAGATTGGATTTACATGTTATTTTGGTTTGTTTGCTGTGGAATGGGGATTTGAATGTGAAGTTGGTGTATCGGCTGATACTTAGACTGATACCTTATTTTCAGTTCCCTAAACTGTTAATTCCTATTTTTAATCCTATTTTAAAGTAATGTTTCAACTGTTAATTACTCCCACATGATTGGTAGTTCATGTTTAGCTAAACATTACAATTCAATAGGCTTATTGGTTTGAGAATGGGATATTAGACTTTGTGTTGGGTTCGAATATAGGAAACTTAGAATTGGTTTCCTTCCTACTATAAACTGAGTTTGAATGAATGTTTTATTCATTGGTTAACTGATTTCAATGATTGATTCAATTTATATTCGAATTAGACTTTTTATTTAGAATGGGATAATTAGACATTGTGTTGTTTTTTCGAATAGGATGGCTGATACTAGATTGATGGGTTGTTCAATTCTCAAATCTGAGAATTAGTCTTCCCTTTCCTCCTTTTTAAAACTGTAATCAAATGAGCAAATGCATATTGCCTATAACCTGAGAATGATTCATGTTTTCCCATGCACAGGTTCAAGCCTTCACTCACTCACTGTTTCTTGTTAACTGTCAACTGTTATTCATTCCTAATGAACTGTAATTGAACTGATTTCCTAAAACCTGAGATTTATGCTTCCTTAATGAACTGAAATAGAACTGATTTTGTTTCATTGGTTAACTGATTTGAGTTCCATGTAAACTGTAAAACTGAGAAATTGGTTTCCTTTCCTTCTTGTAGAACTGAGATTGAATGTTACTCCCTTCCATGGTTAGCTAACTGATTTTATAACCTTCAAATGTAATATTTTCCAGTTTTCACTATAGTTAGCTCACTGTTTTCTACTTCCCTATTTTGCTCACACACACAATGTATTAGCCACTGATTTCCAGGATATGATGTTAGCTACTAATTTTCTATGCCCTGTTTTCTATTATTCCTGCTAACACACCCACACATGAGAATGCATTACCCTTTCTATCCCTATACATATGTGTATATACATATATACATGTATATATATATGTGGGATGTACTTATATGTATCCTATATACATATGTGAGTGTACAATACTATATTAGCTACATTATTAGGATGTGTATTCTATATTATATTATATAAATATATGTTAATGAGTGTATTATATATTAGATATATATTGACATGTGTTATGTGATTTATGGGTTGGTTTAGGCATGAGATAGCCTAGCCTAGGGCTCTTAGCCTATGGGTGGCTTGAATGCCAGTATAGAGTCTAGATTGGACTTGTATAGCCTTGTTAGACCTAGAATAGACTAGTTAGACTAGTATAGACTTGTTTGACTTAGGTTTGACTTGGTTGACCTAGTTTGACTTCTAGGGTTGACTAGAGTTGACCAAGAGTTTACTTTGGTCTAGATTGACCTAGATTCATGTAGAATGTATTGACTTGCATCTTATTATCATTTTAGACTCATAGTGACTTGTACTGTTCTATAAGAGACAGACACCATTCCTCGGACAGTAGATATTCTTCAGATTCTCAGGATACAGGCGAGTACATTCTCTGATCATTTCATATCCTGCATTAGGAGTATATTTCCTGCTTTAGATTACTTTACATGATGCTGACACGTTGAAAACACGGATTAGTACTATATGGATCTTGTCGTGCGATGTTATCCCCTTAGCGGATACATCGGGTATTCGTGTTCGTGTACTTTATCATGAACATCGTGTACTCCTTGTATTCGTGACATTCATGTACAAATCGTATGAAATTGTGTATATTCATGTATTCACATGATCTTTGTGTGCGACTATACTTCGTGTACAATAACATAACTTGGCTAGATCCTTGTGTATTGATTGGGGCGGGGGAGTAGAAGTGGTTATGTAATCAATCCAGTAGATTACTCGTGTACAATCCCTGTAGATTACTCGTATACAACATCGTACTGTTTACATAACCGTCTTGTGCTCTGAATCACTAGTCATTCACAGTTCTCTATATACTGTATCTATTTATTTACAGTCTTCCTTTTTATCATGTTATTTCTTTCAGTTTTTTGTATCTTACTCTCTAGCATGATTATATATCCTGACCTGCTATGATTTGTTGAGATGTACTATGCTCTCTCTTGTCCTGACTGGACCTGTTGAAATATTACAGAGGACGAGGCTGAGGCGTTCTGCCCTACATATTACGGTACGACCCTAGATGAGTGCTTGGACTTGGACCAGCAGCAGGACCCACTAGCAGTGGATGACACTCCCTCAGACTAGGATGTCTTACTTTTCATGGATTACTGTATATGGATTCTGAGATTTTGGGATATGTACTTATTTTAGACACTTAGACTTCTGGATTGTATCTCTGTGATTTCTTCTATTCTGGATATTTATCTATCTATCTATCTTTATCCTGTTCTACCTTAGTTGTGATTGAGACTATATTTGCTATGTCACGTCCATTCGGAGAGTATATACTGTACAGGTACCTTTATATTGTTAGATGTTGACCTAGGACAGCGTTCTACAACCGACACTATGGCGTAGGCTGGACGTACCCACGTCTCGTGCCGTTACTTTAGGGTACGGATCGTGACACGTTTTTAGTGGTGGTGTAGCCTCCCTTTCCGAAAAAATTTCGAAATATTTTTTTATTTAATTAAAATGGTGATTTTTAGATTTTTATGAATAATTATTTTAATTAATTATTACGGTAGATGCCTTTAGCCATGGTAGAGTTTTGGAGTACAAGACGACTAGGAATCGTGGCACGAATAGTGTAATGGCGTGCTTTGGCTAGTGTATTAGTCCTGGTAGGGAAGACCCAGCCCTAAGTATGTCCTAACTAGGAAAACCAAACCAAGTTGCGAGTTAATCCCTATAAATGGTTTAATTAGTTATTTATTAATATTTTGACTTTTAGGCGTTTCGGTTATACCAGAATAGTCCGGACTGGGCCCGAACCGAGCCCAAGCCCGTGTAGGCTTGTAGTGAGTCCTGAGACGTCCGTGTTGATATTTATTTTGAGTGTATACTTCGTATCTTAATTTAACTGGTCAATAAATTATTTTTCTAATTAATTGTTATATATCTATATAATATCGATTTGTTGATATTGATTGAATATTATTTTGGAAATAGGATAACTATTTTCCTTAGGCAGATTTGTGTATTTTGGGATCTAGACTATACAGATTTTTGGGTGTACAGCCATTATTCTTGTCACTAGTCCATTAGCTGTTATAAAATAAAGTGAATATATATATATATATAGAGTTATATAATTATACACGTATAGGTGTGTATATTTAGGTATAAATATATATGTGCATATTTGGATGTATATATATATGTGTGTGCATGTGTATGCATATACGAATATATATGGATAAATATTATATATGTGTATGTTTGTGTAAATATAAATATGCGCATATTAAATATATAGGAATTTATATAAATGTACAAGTGTATATTAATTGTATATGTATTCATATATATAAATGTATATAAATAAGGGTATGTAGGTGTATAAATACAAATAAATATGTGTATACATATATTCGTATATATAAATAGATATATATTTACATTACTTATAATAAATAGTATTAGTAAAAGAAAAAGAATAAGGCATAGAAACAATAGCAGAGCAGCCCAAGCCCAGCCTGCCCATCCCGAGCCCAAACTAACCTATTAATCAACCACAACAGCTAGCGCTGAGACCCCCCCCCCCCCCCCCCCCCCCCCCCCGCGGGAGTATTTATCGAGAGAGGGAGTCGTCAAACTAAAAACCCTAACCAACACCGACGCCACCCTCCCTAGGCCTCAGCGCGCCGCCAGGCGATTGTGCGCCGCCGCAGCCACGCCGGCCGGCGGCAGACGGCCACGCGCGTGCAGGCCGTGCGAACACAGGTCCGCGTAGGAAGCAGCAGACGCGCCACTTCGTCGCAGGAATCCTTCACGCATGGTGCATCGTATCTCGAACCATTTGATCAGGTGTGTACAAAACATATAGGACTCCAAACGTCTGCAATTATTTTGAATTTAGACGCACTACGCTGTCCGATAAACCGACGAGAAAATCGATGAATAACTGTCCCAAAATAGGACATGGGACGAGAGCAAGTACCCCCGTTCGTGTCCAGTTTTCTAGCAACTTATTCAATATTGGTACAACCTAATTAAACAAGATTAAAGACCACCTATAGGACTGAAAGGCCCTTTTTGTAGTTTTCGGCTTCATCGCATGTATGCTATTTAATTCGTTCACCAAAATCGAGAAAAACCTATAAAAAAACAATTTTCGAAAACTTGAAAACCATCCGATACGATGTGCGCCCCGTCATTTCCGGCGACGTGGTCACGAACTGAAGGCATCGAAAGCTGCGTAACGGCTTCGTGGTCGTGTGGGCTTTGGCGGAATTCAAATTGGTCGCGTGTGCGCGACGAATTTGATGCGTATCCGTCGAAATACACCGTATCGACCTCTGTGTAAATTTACCAATTACTTTGTGCACGCTCTTCAGATCGAGATAAAACTTGCGCCAGCAGGACCGTATTATTTTTCTGGTCCTGTATGCAAAGTTTGGTCCCATTCTGAGACAGTGGAATCGGAACGCCGTTTTGCGGGCCCCACGGTCCCACTCAACGGGCGATTTTGTGCACGGCCCGCCGAAATCCAACTTTGGACATACGGTTGGGTTCGTATTAAAAAATCGGATCCGTAGACATATAGTTTAATGACTTTAGAGACCATTCACTCTAGCACGCTTTTTGGTGCAAAGCGGGTCCAACGACGGACATCGTTTTTGCCCGAAATTACCGTTTTACCCCTGTGTCCAGAATTGGACTTAAGGACTGGCAATCCTAGCTAATTTGAATATTCTGAGAATGTTGGTACTGTTTATTTCAGCATCTGGAGACTTCTGTATGTGTTCACTGATTGTGGCTCATTGAGTGGTATATTGTTATTGGTTTCACCAACTAAGGACCTTAGGCAAGTGCACTTTCTAATTGCTTTCCGATTCATAGTAGTCTTTTCATTTCATGTCTATACATATATCTTGCTGCTTGTTGACACGCTCGTCACACGGAGTAGTCGGGAGGAGAAATATCTTAGTAGACATGTGGACTACCAAGAACTATCCCATGATGTCTATTCGTGAACAATAGCACCTGTACACGACACGTGCAGGTGCCGAATTTACCTCTAGCTATTCACATGTCAAAAAGGATATTTCAAACCACCTAGATAGATGTCTTTTATTAGTTTTTCCTTGTTTTCTTCTCTATCGTGCTATGTCATCAGTTATCTTCTAGTTTTGATATTGCATATGTTATTTTCATGTCTTGTTAATTCTATTGTGTTTTCGCGTTGCCGTCAGTTTGTGTACTTGTTTCATTCCTGACTGGAAACCAACTTTTTTCAGGTTTAGCCGCGATCACTCTTAGTACTGGGAAGACATGGGTATGCTGAGGTCGACCTAGATAGTGGAACTAGTTATCATTTTCATTATTGTGAGAACTTTGTATTTTCCTTTAAATATAAACGTTGTAAATGTTGTAATAAATTTAGAAATGTGAATGAGCAGCAAATGTTGTATTTTTGAGCATTTATTTCTTGCGGGCTTGACAGCGTTCTACTGCCGACTCTGCGGCGTTGGCTGGCTTGGACACGTCTCGTATCCGGAAAAGCGGATGCGGGTCGTGACAAGTTTTTGTGATGGCCCATGCAGGTCAGTCTTTGCAAATTATGCGAACTCACGGTAGTACCATATTAGTCGTACTGCTGCGAGCCTGCGTCCAGGAAATGCTCATTCATAATTAGGATTAAAATAATTTAAGAGAATGACTAGGAATAGGAGTCCCTCATTAATTGACCATTGGGTAGTTAAGGTTATTAGATAGGCCATACAATTTAGATAGCTTGCTAGATCCCTATAGGTACACTATTACTTTTGATATGACAATGTGGATATACTATTCGCTTGGTATGTTAGGCTTGCCTAGAATTAATGCGTTAATTTTGATAAACTGTTCAATTTATTTTTGCTTTATTAGACATAAATCTTATATTATAAGTTAGAATTGTCTATTTTAAATTTCTTTTTGCTGTAAGGAGTTAGTGTATAATTTCTGATTCTGTTAATCGTGTACGAATCCCGAGTTAGATTTTGATTCTCACAAAACTCGAACTACTTATTCCTCCTTTCAAAAATCTCGCATATTTATAGTTTGACTCTCTTGACCAATGCTGCTATTACAGCCTAGTTTTTGCAAGCCTACTCTTTTATCGAGCTCGATTCGAGACATATGTTTATTGGGGACGCCCGCTAACATATTGTCAAATCAAAATCATTGTATTACGGTTTGATCAACCATGATGTATTTGGTTCGCTCTTCATCTAATTACCCTACGTGGATTGAGATGTAGATGTCTCTAGGATCTCATCCGCGACTGCTTTGACAATTCTTCTTAAATTATACATCCGCCTTTGAATCACGTAATTGTGTTCAGTAACATCTCCCTTGAACCCTATTGTTTGTCTTTCACTGATTTGGAAAGACGGAAGCTTATAATTGGTAGATAGATACAGAGTATTTCCATGGCTATGATAGTTGTATACGCAAGTGTAGCTACCATCGTCCAGCCATATGATTGAGTTACTCGTCCTCCCTTCGACACTAAATCTACTATCTTGATCTTCTAGTCATTGGAGTCCGAGAATGATTCGGATTTTTCCCTTGATCAAATGCCAACCTAGGAGACTACCTATGCTCAGGAGACCAATTATTGTGAGCCTCTAATAATTTGTTTGAAGCTTGCTTTAACTGGAACCCCTGCGATAATAGTCTGGAAGGCTCAACACAAATAGAAATTTGCGACCCAGTCGTTAGAAATCTTTTCATAGGATGTGCCTTAGAGTTGGTTACCCTGTCAATAACTCCTATATAATGGACGAGTACATCACTCTATTTTATAGACCATGGGTTGTTGTACACACTCGTTTTCCATTTATTGAGGAACGACCCTTGACTTGACTATATCTACCGTATCCCGTCACGCCGTGCCTTATTCTTCATTAACAAGAGTCGAGGCACAATATCCGAATTTTGGAATTTTCTCAAGCCATATCCTAGCTTCTAAGGTGGGTAGACTGTAAGCCATCTAAATTTTAGGATATACCAGGATTATCGAATGATTAGAATAATTTCTATTAGGATGATTATTAGTGCCCTTGGACTCCCACTTTTCATTTAGATCATTTTGTGCCCCGGCCGTGTCATCACTATTCGGAGCACGAGACCAGCTATTACCTTCCAACAAATTTTATATGCAAGATCTAGACGAGTCCATCTTCATCTAGGTATATCATGTCCCACTCAAACCCGTCCCCTTGTACTCTATTTTTGTGCTATGACTTTTAAGTCAAAAGAACTAGCAAGTAGCTCAATCCCTTGGGTAGAAACCTATTCTAGGATACCCTAACCTAGTAGACATAGTTTTATCCTGGGATCTTGTTCAGTCCATATAGATTGAGATCCAAGGTTCATCCAACCAACGAGTGATACCAAAATAGGAAACCCATTAAGGCCAAAAAAAACCCATCTATGCATACCACCATATTTGGACTTTAGAACTGAACTATTTGAAATCACTCTCGATTATTCTCCCTTGCCTTCCTGTACTCTTGATTCTCGTCCCTTCCTATTTTGGGGTGACGAATAAATCGTGCTGTCTAGAATTCATCAGAAATTCTTAAGTTATTGTAATATTGCTTGATTATTGAATAATTGGTTTTTTGTAGATATGAGAGATTATAGATACCATATGTCATAGATATTTTGGTAGAATTATTAGCCACTAGTTAGAAGATTATAAGATTTTAGTGACCCGTATTTCAAGGGAGTAGTGTGACCTAAGGTGGGTAGAAGTCCTCGAGATTTCGTAAATACCAAATGACTAGAGAAGGCCATAAATATTTTTGAGAAATTAAATTTGAGGAGATTAAGGGAATACTAGACGTTGAATTTTAAGAAATAATTATGAATTAGAATTTCGAGGACGAAATTATTTTAAGGTGGGTAGATTTGTAGCCTCCCTTCCCGAAAAAATTTTCGAAATATTTTTTATTTAATTAAAATGGTGATTTTTAGATTTTTATAAATAATTATTTTAATTAATTATTACGGTAGATGCCTTTAGCCATGTTAGGGTTTTGTAGTATAAGACGACTAGGAATCGTGGCACGGATAGTGTAATGGCGTGCTTTGAGTAGTGTATTAGCCCTGGTAGGGAAGACCCAGCCCTAAGTGTGTCCTAACTCGGAAAACCAGACCAAGTTGCGAGTTAATCCCTATAAATGGTTTAATTAGTTATTTATTAATATTTTGACTTTTAGGCGTTTCGGTTATACCAGAATAGTCCAGACTGGGCCCGAACCGAGCCCAAGCCTGTGTAGGCTTGTAGTGAGTCCTGAGACGTCCGTGTTGATATTTATTTTGAGTGTATACTTCGTATCTTAATTTAATTGGTCAATAAATTATTTTTCTAATTAATTGTTATATATCTATATACTATCGATTTGTTGATATTGATTGAATATTATTTTGGAAATAGGATAACTATTTTCCTTAGACAGATTTGTGTATTTTGGGATCTAGACTATACAGATTTTTGGGTGTACAGCCATTATTCTTGTCACTAGTCCATTAGCTGTTATAAAATAAAGTGAATATATATATATATATATATATAGAGTTATATAATTATACACGTATAGGTGTGTATATTTAGGTATAAATATATATGTGCATATTTGGATGTATATATATATATATATATATGTATTATATATATGTGTGTACATGTGTATGTATATACGAATATTATGGATAAAGATTATATATGTGTATGTTTGTGTAAATATAAATATGCGTATATTAAATATATAGGAATTTATATAAATATACAAGTGTATATTAAATGTATAGGTATTCATATATATAAATGTATATAAATAAGGGTATGTAGGTGTATAAATACAAATAAATATGTGTATACATATATTCGTTTATATAAATAGATATATATTTACATTACTTATAATAAATAGTATTAGTAAAAGAAAAAGAATAAGACATAGAAACAATAGCAGAGCAGCCCAAGCCCGGCCTGCCCATCCCGAGCCCAAACTAACCTATTAATCAGCCACAACAGCTAGCGCTGAGAACCCCCTCCCCCCCGGGCGAGTATTTATCGAGAGAGGACGTCGTCAAACTAAAAACCCTAACCAACACCGATGCCACCCTCCCTGGGCCTCGATGCGCCGCCAGGCGGTTGTGTGCCGCCGCAGCCACCGCCGGCCGGCGGCAGACGGCCGCGCGCGTGCAGGCCGTGCGAACACAGGTCCGCGTAGGAAGCAGCAGACGTGCCACTTCGTCGCAAGAATCCTTCACGCATGGTGCATCGTATCTCGAACCATTTGATCAGGTGTGTACAAAACATATAGGACTCCAAACGTCTGCAATTATTTTGAATTTAGCCGCACTACGCTGTCCGATAAATCGACGGGAAAATCGATGAATAACTGTCCCAAAATAGGACAGGAGACGAGAGCAAGTACCCCTGTTCGTGTCCAGTTTTCTAGCAACTTATTCAATATTGGTACAACCTAATTAAACAGGATTAAAGACCACCTATAGGACTGAAAGCTCCTTTTTGTAGTTTCCGATTTCATCGCATGTATGCTATTTAATTCGTTCACCAAAATCGAGAAAAACATATAAAAATAATTTTCGAAAACTTGAAAACTATCCGATACGATGTGCGCCCCACCATTTCGGGCGACGTGGTCGCGAACTGAAGGCATCAAAAGCTGCGTAACGGCTTCGTGGTCGTGTGGGATTTGGCGGAATTCAAATTGGTCGCGTGTGTGCGACGAATTTGATGCGTATCCGTCGAAATACACCGTATCGGCCTCTGTGCAAATTTCCCAATTACTTTGTGCACGCTCGTCAGATCGAGACAAAACTTGCGCCAGCAGGACCGTATCATTTTTTTGGTCCTGTATGCCAAGTTTGGTCCCATTCTGAGACAGTGGAATCGGAACACCGTTTTGCGGGCCCCACGGTCCCACTCAACGGGCAATTTTGTGCATGGCCCGCCGAAATCCAACTTTGGACATACGGTTGGGTTCGTATCGAAAAACCGGATCCATAGACATATAGTTTAACGACTTTAGAAACCATTCACTCTAGCAAGCTTTTCGGTGCGAAGCGGGTCCAACGGCGGATATCGTTTTTGCCCGAAATTATCGTTTTGCCCCTGTGTCCAGAATTGGACTTAAGGACAGGCAATCCTAGCTAATTTGACTATTCTGAGAACGTTGATACTGTTTATTTCAGCATCTGGAGACTTCTGCATATGTTCACTGATTGTGGCTCATTGAGTGGTATATTGTTATTGGTTTCACCAGCTAAGGACCTCAGGCAAGTGCACTTTCTGATTGCTTTCCGATTCATAGTGGTCTTTTCATTTCATGTCTATATATATATCTTGCTGCTTGTTGATATGCTCGTCACACGGAGTAGTCAGGAGGGGAAATATCTTAGTAGACATGTGGACTACCCAGAACTATTCCATGATGTCTATTCGTGAACAATAGCACATGTACACGACACGTGCAGGTGCCAGATTTACCCCCTAGCCGTTCACATATCGAAAAGGATATTTCAAACCACCTAGATAGATATCTTTTATTATTTTTTCTTTGTTTTTTTCTCTATCGTGCTATGTCATCAGTTATCTTCCAGTTTTGATATCGCATATGTTATTTTCATGTCTTGTTAATTCTATTGTGTTTTCGTATTACCGTCGGTTTGTGTACTTGTTCCATTCCTGACTGGAAACCAATATTTTTTAGGTTTAGCCGCGATCACTCTTAGCACTGGGAAGACATGGGTATGCTGAGGCCGACCTAGATAGTGGAACTAGTTATCATTTTCATTATTGTGAGAACTTTGTATTTTCCTTTAAATATAAATGTTGTAAATATTGTAATAAATTTAGAAATGTGAATGAGCAGCAAATTTTGTATTTTTTAGCATTTATTTCTTGCGGGCTTGACAGCGTTCTACCGTCGACTCTGTGGCGTAGGCTGGCTTGGACACGTCTCGTATCCGAAAAAGCGGGTGCGGGTCGTGACAGGTAGCCCATGCAGGTCTAGGTTGGAAATGTAGTGGTATTCGAACTAGAATATCGCTGCAGCCTGCAGTAGGAATTAGTATATTTTTTGAGGTACTCAATCACACTAGGAAAAACTCCTTATCAGATCCCGTATATCTACATTTGCTGCTTATTGTCTTCCTTTGAATTTTAAACTATCCTCCTTTGATATTTTGACTCATTCTTAGTAATTTTTTCTTGTTTGATCCGTGTCTCTAGGATGGTCATGACGGGAGACGCTGGAGAGGGGTCTGCCACCTCTCGTATCCAGCAGCCAGCTCCCGGTGCCACAGGGCCAGTGCAGCCCTCAGGAGTCGGTGTCTCTGTAGCTTTTGGTGGAGCACCTCCACCAGCCAGGAGGCAGAGCCCTGTGATTCCCGAGGTCCTTCCACTGTAGCAGCCTCCGCCTACGGGGATGGTAGATGCTGCACATCTCTTCTCCTTCGTTGAGAGGATTCTGGAGTCCCACCAGCAGCAGCAGCAGAGGCAGACTGCAGATTTCTGTTAGGGGATCGACGAGGCGCACCGGCTGGTTCGCACTACTGTAGAGTTGGTTACTGCTCAGGGGACTCAGCAGCAGCCCCGTCGGAGGGAGAAGGACATACAGGACTTTCAGAAGATGCATCCCAGAGAGTTCTTCGACACAGAGGGCATCCATTATACAGATGACTGGATAGAGCATATCGAAGAGATATTCAGGCTGGCGGAGATACCAGCTCGACTCCAGATCGAGGCGACGGGCAGTCAGATGCAGGACTTAGCCCGTACGTGGTATCAGACAGATCCCAGGATGGGAGTTGAGGGCCAGACTTGGGCCCAGTTCAAGGAGCTGTTTAAGGAGCAGTTCTTTCCTGATGTGGCCTTAGGAGGTATCGAGGCACAGTTCGAGGGTCTGGTTCAGGGGAACCAGACTGTAGCTGAGTATGCTAGGGAGTTTTGTAGATTGGCCCATTTTATAGATAACTTGACTGAGAAGACGAAGGCGAGAAAGTTTTGCAGTGGCTTGATTAGAGAGGTTCGGTCGCTGACTAAGAGCGACCGAAATACTACTTTTGCGAAAATATTTTCTGGGGCTATGGCGGCAGAAGACGACCTAGGGTTGAAGCAGAAGAGGGGTCGTGATTTCCAGGGTGGTAGCAGCAGTCAGGGGCAGGCCAAGAGGCCTCACTTCCAGCAGCAGCAGCCGCAGAGGCCAGTTCAGCAGTATCAGCAGCAGGGCAGGGCACCTCTTCAGTAGGTACAACATCAGCAGCAGAGAGGGCAGCAGGCGCACAGGCAGCAGGCTATCAGTTGTACCTTCTGTAAGAAGCCTGGGCACAAGTAGGACGAGTGCAGGAAGAGAATCGGTAGATGCTTGATGTGTGGATCAGCGGACCACCAGATGCGAGATTGTCTAGTGGCGTCGATGCGTCCGGTACCAGGAGGAGCTGGGGCAGCCAAGGCTCCAGAAGGTCAGCTGAAGGGGCCATTGCCGACCCAGCAGTAGAGGTTCCACCAGCACCAGCAGTAGGCACGAGGTGGACAGCAGGGGCGAGCTTTCGCCATGGCGGCTGAGGATGCCGAGGCCGTTGGGGAGTTGATAGCAGGTTCGGTTCTTCTCGACTCCACTCAAGCTTTTGCACTCTTTGATTCCGGGGCTTTCCACAGCTTTGTGTTAGTATCGTATGCTATTAGACATAGTCTGGTTTCTGAACCATTACCTAGGACCTACAAGATTACGACCGGGGGTGGGGTTATCCTCGTAAGTGATGTTTGCAGAGGACGGAGCGTCATATTGGGAGGCCGAGAGTTAGGGGTGAGTTTGCTCGTCATGCCATTACCGAACTACGATATAGTATTAGGTATAGACTGGTTGAGCAGACATCACGCCCGCATCGATTGTCGAGGGGTAGAGTTTTGTTTGGGGCGCCAGGAGAGCCAGAGTTTGAGTACACCCGGCGGCAGACAGAGCAGGATGGCGGAGTCTTCTGTGGAGCATCAGTTGAGGAGCAGGTGGCTCCGTATCCCTTGATCGCAGAGTATATGGACGTATTCCCAGAGGAGTTGCCAGGGCTTCCACCGGACAGGGATGTAGAGTTCTCGATAGACTTGGTTTCCGGCACGGAACCGATTTTTCGGCATGTCTATCGAGTGAACAATAGTAAAATAGTGGAGCTGAAGAAGCAGGTGGATGAGCTGCAGGACAAGGGCTTCATCCGATCGAGTTCTTCACCTTGGGGTGCACCGGTACTCTTTGTGCCCAAGAAAGATGGGTCGGTATGGATGTGTATCGACTACAGGGCACTTAACAACCTGACGATCAAGAACAGATACCCACTGTCGCGGATCGATGATCTCTTTGATCAGTTGAGCGGAGCTCGGGTGTTCTTCAAGATTGATTTGAGGTCAGGTTATCACCAGGTGAAGGTGAAGAGGAAGGATATTCCCAAGACCGCTTTCAGGACGCGGTACGGGAAGTTTGAGTTTTTGGTTATGCCGTTTGGGCTGACCAATGCACCAGCAGTGTTTATGAACCTAATAAATAAGGTGTTCCACTAGTACTTGGATAAGTTCGTGGTGGTATTCATTGATGATATCCTGGTGTATTCTAAGATAGAGGAAGAGCACGAGGAGCACTTGAGAGTGGTCCTGGAGACACTCAGGAGGGAGAAATTGTATGGCAAGCTCTCGAAGTATGAGTTCTTCCTAGACAGGGTTGACTTCTTGGGTCATGTGGTGACTAGAGATGGTATCTCAGTGGACCCGAAGAAGATCACAGCAGTTGAGGCTTGTGCAGCGCCGACTTTAGTAGTAGAGATCAGGAGTTTCTTGGGGCTGGCAGGATATTATAGGAAATTTGTGCAGGATTTCTCCCGGGTTGCAGAGCCGTTGACTCGGTTGACCCGGAAGGATGCTGAGTATGTTTGGTCAGAGGAGTGTCAGGCAGCTTTTGATGAGTTGAAGAAGCGGCTCATGACAGCCCCGATTCTGACATTGCCTTCAGGTTCATGTGGATTCACTATCTATAGTGATGCTTCAGGGAAGGAGCTGGGTTGTATCTTGCAGAAGCATGGGAAGGTGATTGCCTATGCTTCCAAGCAATTACGTCCCCATGAGAAGAACTACCCTACCCATGACCTGGAGCTGGCAGCGATGATTTTTGCTCTGAAGTTGTGGAAACACTATCTGTATGGCGAGAGGGTGGAGATTTTCACAGATCACAAGAGCTTGAAGTATGTGTTTACACAGAAAGAGCTCAACATGAGGCAGCACAGGTGGCTAGAGTTGATGAGGACTTTGACATGTCACTTCAGTATCACCCAGGGAAGGCCAACGTGGTTGCCGACGCCTTGAGTAGGTATCTGACAGCCATGTGTTTGACTATGGATCGGCACTTGCTTGCAGACTTGGAGAGCCTTGGGATTGAGGTGATTGTGCCCAGAGTGCAGATGCAGTTATGGGGCCTTCAGATACAGTCGAACTTGGTGGATAGGATCAAGGTGACGTAGTTCGAGGATGTGGCTCTACGGTGTATCTGAGAGCAGGTTCGTACAGGGTTGGTGGATGATGAGTTTTTACTTGCAGAGGATGGTGCCTTGAGGCACGGTTCCAGGTTATGTGTGCCTAGCGGGGAGCTCAGGGAGCAGATCATGCAGGAGGCTCACAGATCGCAGTACTCTATACATCCTGGTGCCAACAAGATGTACAAGGATCTGCGAAAGCATGTCTGGTGGTACGGAATGAAGCGGGAGGTAGCTCGTTTCATAGCTAGATGCTTGGTCTGTCAGCAGGTCAAGGCAGAGAGGCAGAGGCCCGGAGGATTATTGCAGCCGTTGCCCATTCCAGAGTGGAAGTAGGAACATATCACCATGGATTTCGTATCTGGGTTGCCGCGTACACCAGGAGAGAAAGACGCGATTTGGGTTATCGTTGACAGGTTGACCAAATCGACACACTTTTTGCCAATCAAGGTGGGTACGTCTACAGAGAGGCTTGTGGAGTTGTACATGCGACAGATAGTCAGGATTCACGGAGTTCCCGTCAGCATTGTCTCAGATCGGAATAGTCGCTTTACTTCCCATTTCTGGAGGAGTCTGCAGACTAGTTTGGGCACTCAGCTCAGGTTTAGTACTGCATACCACCCCTAAACGGACAGACAGTCAGAGAGGACTATTCAGACGCTTGAGGACATGCTGCGGACATGCGTCCTGGATTTTGGAGGTTCATGGGAGGATCATCTACATTTGATGGAGTTTGCTTATAACAACAGTTATCAGGCCAGCATAAAGATGTCACCTTTTGAGGCTCTGTACGGACTTAGGTGTCGTATACCCTTATCTTGGGATGATATTGGAGAGCGAGCTTTACTGGGACCAGAGATGGTTGTTGACGCAGCCGAGAAGGTAAAGCTCATCAGGGACAGACTTCACATGGCGCAGGACAGACATCGGTACTGGGTCGATAGCCACCGGAGGCCGTTGGAGATTGAGGTACAGATTTAGAGATAGGATTAGAAGTAGGTTATATTTTGTTTATTTGATTGATCGTGTTTGATTTTTAGTAACTTGAGACCTTGCTTGTGATTAGGTTGGAGACATAGTTTTTCTACGGATATCTCCGACTTGTGGTACGATACGTTTTGGTGGAGGTGTGAAGCTTAGCCCGCCCTTCATCGGCCCTTTCGTTATCAGCGGGAGAGTCGGTGACGTGGCATACAGGCTAGACTTACCATCTGCACTAGTAGGGGTCCACAACGTATTCCATGTATCACAGTTGAGACGGTACGTGGCTGACCCTAGCCATGTGCTCGATCATTCAAAGATTGAGGTTGGACCTACTCTCAGTTATCCAGAGCAGCCTGTGGAGATTCTGGATCGCCGTGAGAAGGTGCTGAGAAACCAGGTGATACCCTTGGTTCGCGTCGCTTGGAGGCATCATTCTCCGGGAGAGTCGACCTGGGAGCGGGAGGATGAGATGCACGAGCGATACCCATATTTGTTTGTACCGTGAGGTATGATTATCTATCCTTCTCATCTGTTAGTTTCGCCCTTTTAATTTCGAGGACGAAATTATTTTAAGGGGGATAGATTTGTCACTACCACATTTCTAGCTTGAGAGTATTTTGGTCATTTTTAAAATTTTGGAATTATTTAGAATTATTACTATTAATTATAATTATTAGAATTTTCAGAGTATGGACAATTTGAAGGAGTTTTGGCGGCTTGAGGATCCACTCACATTTGGGCTTTTTGAGCTATTGCAAACCCTAGGTAAATCTCTAATCCACACAATAAATTTCTGTTATTATTGCATTTTTAGGAAGCCCTAGGTCTACCCTAACTGTAGGTATAGCTATCCCTAGGTTTCGTATCCAATACGTGTCCGTATCGGACACGTATCAGTCCTTGCATGAATGTGTTTGATGAAATGCCCCAAAGGGCATTTCGATTTGATTTTTGGATTGTTTTTTAATAGAAAATTAGGATTTATTGTTGCTTATGGGTTTCTGGTGTCCTGAGTTGGTTTTGGCGTCGTGTCGGGTCGCGGTGGACACGGGAACACGCGGGTGCAGCACGCGCGCGCGAGCAGTGCCTTTCCCCTGCTACTCGGGGTCTTCTGTGCACAGCACACACCACGTGGACACGTGATATTGGACACACGGGTTAGGGCAACCACTGACACGAGGTTCCCAGAGTGACACGACCTATCGTGTCGTGTCGGACACGCAGTTGGCTGTGCACGGGGCGTACACTGTGCGTGCACAGTCCTATTGTTTTGATTCACTGTTTAATTTCCATTTTAAATGTTTTAATTGCTAAATAGATCCTAAACATGATTTATGATATATGTTAGATTGGATTTACATGTTAGTTTAGGTTGTTTGCTGTGGAATGGGGATTTGAATGTGAAGTTTGTGTATCGGCTGATACTTAGACTGATACCTTATTTTCAGTTCCCTAAACTGTTAATTCCTATTTCTAATCCTGTTTTAAAGTAATGTTTCAACTGTTAATTACTCCCACATGATTGGTTGTTCATGTTTAGCTAATCATTACAATTCAATAGGCTTATTGGTTTGAGAATAGGATATTAGACTTTGTGTTGGGTTCGAATATAGGAAACTGAGAATTGGTTTCCTTCCTACTATAAACTGAGTTTGAATGAATGTTTTATTCATTGGTTAACTGATTTCAATGATTGATTCAATTTATATTCGAATTAGACTTTTGATTTAGAATGGGATAATTAGACATTGTGTTGTTTTTTCGAATAGGATGGCTGATACTAGATTGATGGGTTGTTCAATTCTCAAATCTGAGAATTAGTCTTCCCTTTCCTCCTTTTTAAAACTGTAATCAAATGAGCAAATGCATATTGCCTATAACCTGAGAATGATTCCTGTTTTCCCACGCACAGGTTCAAACCTTCACTCACTCACTGTTTCTTATTAACTGTCAACTGTTATTCATTCCTAAAGAACTGTAATTGAACTGATTTTCTAAAACCTGAGATTTATGCTTCCTTAATGAACTGAAATAGAACTGATTTTGTTTCATTGGTTAACTGATTTGAGTTCAATGTAAAATGTAAAACTGAGAAATTGGTTTCCTTTCCTTCTTGTAGAACTGAGTTTGAATGTTACTCCCTTCCATGGTTAGCTAACTGATTTCATAACCTTCAACTGTAATATTTTCCAGTTTTCACTATAGTTAGCTCACTGTTTGCTACTTCCCTATTTTGCTCACACACAAAATGTATTAGCCACTGATTTCCAGGACATGATGTTAGCTACTGATTTTCTATGCCCTGTTTTCTATTATTCCTACTAACACACCCACACATGAGAATGCATTGCCCTTTCTATCCCTATACATATGTGTATATACATATATACATGTATATATATATGTGGGATGTACTTATATGTATCCTATATACATATGTGAGTGTACTATACTATATTAGCTACATTATTAGGATGTGTATTCTATATTATATTATATAAACATATGTTAATGAGTGTATTATATATTAGATATATATTGACATGTGTTATGTGATTTATGGGTTGGTTTAGGCATGAGATAGCCTAGCCTAGGGCTCTTAGCCTATGGGTGGCTTGAATGCCAGTATAGAGTTTAGATTGGACTTGTATAGCCTTGTTAGACCTAGAATAGACTAGTTAGACTAGTATAGACTTGTTTGACTTAGGTTTGACTTGGTTGACCTAGTTTGACTTCTAGGGTTGACCAGAGTTGACCAAGAGTTGACTTTGGTCTAGATTAACCTAGATTCATGTAGAATGCATTGACTTGCATCTTATTATCATTTTAGACTCATAGTGACTTGTACTGTTCTATAGGAGACAGATACCACTCCTCGGACAGTAGATATTCTTCAGATTCTCAGGATACAGGCGAGTACATTCTCTGATCATTTTATATCCTGCATTAGAAGTATATTTCCTGCTTTAGATTACTTTACATGATGCTGACACGTTGGAAACACGGATTAGTACTATATGGATCTTGTCGTGCGATGTTATCCCCTTAGCGGATACATCGGGTATTCGTGTTCGTGTACTTTATCGTGAGCATCCTGTACTCCTTGTATTCGTGACATTCGTGTACAAATCGTATGAAATCGTGTATATTCATGTGTTCACATGATCTTCGTGTGCGGCTATACTTCGTGTACAATAACATAACTTGGCTAGATCCTCGTGTACAACCTCTGTAGATTACTCGTGTACAACATCGTGCCGTTTACATAACCGTCTTGTGCTCTGAATCACTAGTCATTGATAGTTCTCTATATACTGTATCTATTTATTTACAGTCTTCCTTTTTATTATATTATTTCTTTCAGTTTCTTGTATCTTACTCTCTAGCATGATTATATATCCTGACCTTCTATGATTTGTTGAGATGTACTGTGCTCGCTCCTGTCCTGACTGGACCTGTTGAAATATTACAGAGGACGAGGCTGAGGCGTTCTGCCCTACATATTACGGTACGACCCTAGATGAGTGCTTAGACTTGGACCAGCAGCAGGACCCACTAGCAGTGGATGACACTCCCTTAGACTAGGATGTCTTACTTTTCATGGATTACTGTATATGGGTTCTGAGATTTTAGGATATGTACTTATTTTAGACACTTAGATTTCTAGATTGTATCTCTGTGATTTCTTCTGTTCTGGATATTTATCTATCTATCTATCTTTATCCTTGTAGGCCTTTAAAAAATGACAGTCACGCTGCGTTGATCAGGACAGAGTCAAAAGTCACGCTCAGTTGATCCAGACAATATTTACAAATCATGTTGGGGAGACAGCTCATCATTTGTCAGAGAGTAATTATGACTGACAGCACAACAGTCGAAGAATGTCTCTTCGTATGCCACGTATGCACAGAATTCGAGAGATCACAGCCGTCTATTGCGTGATTTTCGAAATCTTCTTCAGCAAGACTCAACCTTCGTCAAGTTGGCGTACCAAAAGAGCTTCTTGTCATTTAATGTGACTGTCAAAAGCAATCACTACCAGAGATTTTGTGTCAGTCGAGGCACGCTGAATCAAGACAGCTGGCAGTTCTATCCCAAATCTGCGTGTATTCTGAAGTTTTCTTCCTCAAGTCTGCGTGGATTCTGAAGTTTTCTTCATCAAAGTCTGCGTAGATTCTGAAGCTTCTTGCCCCAAGTTTGCGTGAATTTTGAAGCTTTCTACCCCGAGTCTGCGTGGATTTCGTCTTCACCAAGTCTGCATGGATTCTGAAGCTTCTTGCCCCAAGTTTGCGTGGATTTTGAAGCTTTCTACCCTGAGTCTGCGTGGATTTCGTCTTCAACAAGTCTGCGTAGATTTCATCAAATTGGAGTACGTGGCAGCCATGCCACTGATCTCTCGCCTGCGTGTCCTGTAACTTGCACACGACTCATGCATGATTGCCATGTGTCCAACAGTTACAGGCCACGTCCAGTAACTGCTCACAACCTTGCGTATGTTAAATACTGCGTAATTTTCAACTAAGCACAGGCTGTGAAGACAGTTATCTTTTCAGTTATTATTTTTGACTCTATAAATAGAGTTCTTTTTTTTATTCATTGTACGGATACATAGTTATCTACTGTCAAAATTTTGAGAGCTTTTCTTCTTCGCATAGTCCAAGAGATAAAGTGATCGTCTTCTAGATCAGATTCCCACAGTTGTAATTTTTCCAGATACACAATAAATAAAGGAATTTATTTATGGAAAACAAATTGGCGACTTTACTGGGGAAAACCATCTCCTCTTCTGAGATGGCAACAACTCAATGCGATACTTCGTCAATCGGCTCGACGAAGAAGGTGATGACGATCCAATTCGATCAACTCGCCTATGAAGAAATGCAGCGGGCTAAGAGTGGTAAGCCCACTACAGCCTCCATCATCACTGCCAAGTCGAAGGGACACTCTATCTATGTCCCTAAGAATCAGTTGGCAATCAATGGTGAAGTCTCTGCCACAGTGTCTGCTCCTAACACTGGCAAGAACTCTACTGCAAGCACGCACACTCTTGTGCGCTCGAAGATGACAGCAATCAAAGATCACGCTAACAGTACTGGCTCCTTAGCCAAATCTGTTCCAGTGTGTGTCTCCAAAGTTGAAAGTCACGCTGACAGTACTGGCTCCTTAGCCAAATCTGTTCCAGCGTACAATTTCAACCTCAAAAGTCACGCTGACAGTACTGGCTCCTTAGCCAAATCTGTTCCAGCGTGCAATTTCAACCTCAAAAGTCACGCTGACAACACTGGTTCCTTAGCCAAGTCTGTTCCAGCGTGTAATTTCAACCTCAACAATCACGCTAACAATACTGGCTCCTTAGCCAAATCTATTCCAGCGTGTATTTCCAAAGTCAAAAGTCACGCCAACAGCACTGGTTCTTTAACCAAGCCTGTTTCAGCGTGTATTTCATCTAAGAAGAATAGCTCTTTAGCTATCTCTTCCTCTTTGCCAAGTTCTACCAGAACTGGGGGTGGTCTTCCACACAAAGTCCCTTCGAAGAGAAATAACTCTTTAGTTGTTTCTTCTGCTCCTGTAGTTTTTACTTCAGGAACAGCTTTGACTGACAATTTTGTTAGTCAAAGAAAAGGAGATGGTCTTTTGACTACTCTTCCTTCTGGACATTTTATGTCTCAAAACTTGAATGAGTCTAAGAAGAAACATTCCTTAATGTTTTCTTCTATGACTTCTTCGAATTGGGCACAGAATTTGTCTAGAAAAGGTCTGTTATCAACCCTTAATCAAGGGGGTGGTTCAACTCTTCCTTCTCTGCAAATATCTAGATCAATGGAAGGAAAACTCTATGTGTCCAAAACCAATGTGTTACCTCCAACTGATCTAAGAACAAAAATTAATACTTCTGGTGTTAAGAAACCATACCAGTTGGAAACAAGGATAAGAGATCCAAACGCAGAGTATGCAAGAAACTATGTGGCTCATATTAATCATTCTCTATATAATCAAGAGCCATCAAGACCCAAGAACAGGAAATATATTCCTCAATCTTCACAAACAGATTTACGAGAATATCTTCAACAGAAGAGAAGAAGTGATTCTGTGTCAAAGGACCATGCTGAATGTGACTTCTATCCAAGAGTCATAATTCAATGCAGATGTCAATCAATGGCTCATGATCATGTTGATCATGAATGTGACTTCCAGCCAAGAGTCACAATGCAATGCAGATGTCAAACAAAACGACAATCTGTCTTCAATCGGATTCAGTGTGAACCTATGCCTGATGAAAATGAGCCTTTGTTTGCTTCTTCCAATATGACCTCTCGGGATGCTGGGGGTAGAGTTGATAGTCCAGATGGAGTATATAGAAATACCAGAGCAAGAGTCCTGGCCTCTAGTCAAGGAAATTTGATCTCTGAAGATGATTCTGAATTCCTTGGAGAATCTAACTTCCCACCTCTTCCTACTGGGGGTAGTTCTCCTATAATTGACTTTGATGCACAAAGTAATGATTCAGAACAAACAACATCTACCAGTTCATCAATAATTCCTCGTACAGTCATGACTTATATGGTTGATGGGAATACTGATGAACCTTCTTCTTTCTTGACTTCTCAAGATCAAAGAATTGCTTCTTTGGAACAACAAATAAAGTCTATGGCTGATACTATGAAGTCGATGTATGAACTCATAGCAACACAGATACAAAATCGACAGACTGTACCAGATGCCATACCAACTGACACTGATATGAGTCCAGTACAAGTTCCTCCAGCAGTACAATCTAATACTCCTGGACCAGCTCAACCAAACCTTAGTCTCTCTGGAGCTGGGGGTAGTGCTTACAATGCTGTTCCTCCTTCCAACTATTCTCTACAAGTTACAACTCCACAATCTTCTGGAATTGTTAATGAAGAATTGAGGAATCTCAAAACTCAATTCGAGGCATTCAAACAGAAAGATGGTTTACAAAGGTTAGGCATCAAACAACCTTATCCGATAGAATGGAAGCAAGTATCGTATCCTCCTAAATACAAGCCTCCCACTATCTCATTCTATGATGGAACCACTTCTCCAAGTCAGTTCATTAATCACTTTGAAGTGATGACTGATCAGCTGCAACCAAGCGACGCCCTCCTTACTCGGGTGTTTGTTGGATGTCTCAAGGGAACGGCTTATGAATGGTATAGAAGTCTCCCAGATGGGAGCATTACCTCATTTTTTGGTTTCAAACAGATATTTCTTGAACGGTTCTATGAAGGGCTCAATGACATAACTATGTCTGCTCTTATTAGAATCAAGCAGAAAAATAATAAAGACGAAGAAGAGTTTGAAATCTCACCTGAATCGGAACAATGGGCCCAAAGATTAGATAATCAATGGGAGTTCCGTTTCGAGCAAAAAGAACCTCCGACTGAAGACAAACTTGTTCAAATAGATGTTGGTGAAGAGGGATCTCCCAAACCAATATTCATTAGTGAAAGTCTTTCTGAACCTGATAAGTAAGACATGATCAAACTCATTCGTGACTACATCGACATCTTCGCTTGGAGTTATGAAGATATGCCAGGACTTGATCCACAAATTGCAACTCACAAGCTCAATATCTTGCCGAATGCCAAACCGGTCAAACAACAACAGCGACGATTTCGTCCAGATATTAATGGATGCAATTGAAGTTGAAGTCAATAAACTCATAACCTCCGGGTTTATTAGAGAGGAACAACATCCCGATTGGGTGGCTAACATAGTTCCTGTCCTTAAAAAGACTGGCAAGGTCAGAGTATGCATAGACTTCCGCGATCTCAATACGGCATGCCCTAAAGACGAATTCCCTCTACCAATCACTGATGTCATGATTGATAATACCTGTGGATTTGAGCGGATGTCATTCATGGACGGGTATTCTGGATACAATCAGATTAAAATGTTTCCAGATGACGAGAAGCACACTTCTTTTAGAACGCCGATCGGTACATACTGTTATACAGTTATGCCATTCGGTCTCAAGAATGCAGGAGCAACTTATCAACGAGCTATGAGCACTATATTCTGTGAACATTTGCGGAAAACAGTCGAATGTTATGTTGATAATATTACAGTCAAAAGTCGACAAAAGGAGGATCATATCCAAGATTTGAAGACTATATTTGATCTAATGCGTAAACATCAATTAAAGATGAACCCTACTAAGTCCTTCTTAGGTGTCTCTAGTGGTAAATTTCTCGGCTTCGTCATTACCTCTAAAGGTATACACGTGGATCCCGAAAAGATCAAAGCCATCCAAGAGATGCGTCCTCCACGCACCTTAAAAGAGCTACGAGGATTTCAAGGAAGGATCGCTTATATCAGGAGATTCATCTCTAATTTATCAGAACGCTGCAGACCATTCAACAAACTTATGAAGAAAGGAGTTTCTTTTGTCTGGAATGATGAATGTCAGAAAGCATTCGATGATATAAAACAATATCTGATGAGCCCTCCAGTATTGGTACCTCCCGTTTCAGGAATTCTATTTCTTCTATATACTCGAGCAATGAGTCATTCATTGGGTGCATTACTCGCTCAAAAGAATCAAAATGGTCATGAACAAGCCATCTACTATCTCAGTCGTACTACGACTGGAGCTGAACCTCGATATTCACCAGTCGAAAAAGAATGTCTAGCCTTGATGTTCGCTGTTCAAAAGACACGACATTATATCATTGGCCAGACTATCATCTCCAGGATCAATCCTATACGGATCATGATGAAGAAACCCAGTGTTTTGAATTCTCGATTAGCTAACTGGGGAATCCTACTTGCACAGTATGACATACATTATATTCCTCAGAAGTCAGTCAAAGGACAAGCTTTAGCTGATTTTCTGGCTGCTCATTCAATTCCAGAAGATTCAAAACTCTATGACGAAATTCCAGATGAAGTCCTAGATTCAAACCAAATTGCTGAAGAAGATCCTACTTGGCGTCTATTCTTTGATGGAGCTTCAAGGATAGGTCCTAATGGTGATGTTGTCGCTGGAGTTGGAATCATTCTTGTATCGCTAGAAGGTCTTGCTATCCAAAGAGCTTATTCTCTCGATCAGCCGTGTTCAAACAATGTAGCTGAGTACAATGCATTACTCATTGGTCTTCAACTCGCTAAACATCTAAATATTCAACATTTGGAGGCGTACGGAGACTCTAAACTCATTGTCAATCAGATAAAGGGTACTTATGAAGTCCGCCATCAAGATCTGGTTCCTTATCATAGATCAGCTATAATTATGGCTTCTTCGTTTGAAGAATTCTTCATTGAACATGTTAGACGAGCATGTAACACAGAAGCTGATGCTCTAGCTAATCTTGCAGCGGTGTTGGCTATCCCAATTAGACGACAACAAATGATTCTTGTTCGCAATCGAGAATTATTTCATCTTGAAAATAACCTGATCCTAGGACTTCCAGTTGACACTGAAGAATCAACATCTCATGACGTCAACACAACAAGAGGATTTAGATTTAGTCGTAAATCTTCATCATCTTCATCTGATTCCAGCATGGAATTCATCTTCAGTCATTCGGCCGAGAATCAAAATACGGATACGGATTGGAGACTTCCTTTCTTAGATTTTGTATTGTATGATATTCTTCCGGATGATCCGAGTGAAGCAGCATCTATCAGACGACGATCATTCCGATTCTATTATAATCATACAACAAAGACCTTATATCGTCGAGCCTATGATGGTTTACTTCTCCGATGTGTTGTCAGTGACGAGGCTCAAAAAATTATTCGTGAAGCACATGATGGAATTTGTGGAGCACATCAGCCTGGACCAAAACTTCAAGACCGTATTCGACGTATGGGTTATTATTGGCCTACTATGGTATCAGACGCCATCGAATATGCAAAGAAGTGTAAAGCTTGTCAAATCTATGCAGATTTTATTCATCAACCTTCGGAATTTCTACATCCGACGGCAGCATCATGGCCCTTCGAAGCTTGGGGCATGGACATTATTGGTCCGATCAATCCGCCGTCATCCAAGGGTCATCGGTTTATTCTTGTAATAACCGATTACTTCTCCAAATGGGCCGAAGCCATTCCTTTGTCTGAAGTTAAGACGTCCAAGGTCATTTGCTTTATTAAGCACCATGTCATCTACAGATTTGGTGTTCCTCGATGCATTATTCATGATAACGGACCACAGTTCATCAGTCAGAAGTTTACTCGATTCTGTGATGATCACCGGATCAACAATGTGGCTTCTACCGCATATAATCCGGCAGCTAACGGATTAGCAGAAGCTTTCAACAAGACCATCATCAAACTCCTAAAGAAGTTTGTCTCTACTAACAAACGTAATTGGAGTGAGAAGCTCGGTGAATGTTTATGGGCTTATCGTACTACAGTTCGTAATGCTACTAAATGTACACCCTTCTCTCTGGTGTATGGTTGCGAAGCTGTTCTTCCATTAGAGATTCAAATTCCTTCTTTAAGGATAGCAATCGCTAATGAACTCACTGTAGAAAATAATGATCGTCTTCGACTTCAAAAATTAGAAGCTCTGGATGAAAAGCGATGTCCACTGCCGTCCTTCTTGAAGACGTGATCAGCAAAAGAGTCGAGAACCTCCTTGCTAGAACCCACGAGGAACTTGCAAACGGCCATCCTCATGGCTTCTTCTTCTTCAGTCTTTCCTGGTTCGAGCAGGAAATCCAGAATGTCCCTTGGTGGCTTGGGTGCAGACGAACCTTCGCCTGCTTCCGTCTTCTTCGATTGAATTGGATCAACAGGGTGTTCTTCAGTGCCTTTCTGAACTTTTGAGGCAATTCTAGTTTTCTTGAATGCTTCTTCAGACGACATTTTTATGTTTGAAAGAAGAAGTGTTCGTTCTTGTCAAATTTCTGCTATATTTATAGGCAGAAGTTCTACAAATAATGAAACGTCACGTTCATCCGACGGTTCATCCATCCATTAATTGCGTTCATCCGACGATTCATCCGTTCATTTATTCGTCCGTTCATGATCTTCTATCAATTTGTTAAAGTGGGGATTCGTTATCGATCATGTTTTCATAACCTCTGAATCAATTCCGAATCTACTTGCTTATTTGTCATTTTTGACCTCTGCATAGAAATCAATCTATTTTCTTTTGAGTTCTTACATATTATCACATCCATAATACCTCTGATAATATCATATACTCTAAAACAGAAAAGAAGATTTCATTATCTATCATGTCCACAATTCATCCACAAATACAAATCTTTGAGCATAGAAGAATTATCATTTCCATTCTCATTTCACCACAAAAAGTCTATTACATTTTCTTAGACTTTCTTATAAATCATAATGGAAATCTATTACAAATCTTGGATTTTTATTCTACACCACAACAATAACCTAATAGAGATCTATCTTCTTCTTTGGATCTTCTCCGTCGGACCTTCTCCGTCAGGTTCGTTGTTGGTGGCAGTTCCTGACTGTCTGGGTCCCAGTCACGACCAGATCAGCAGGAATCAAACTCTGGTCTTCTTTCTCAGACGAGAGGAGAACCACAGAGTATGGCAGCCCGAAGTTGTGGTGCTGCCAATACAACTGGTGGATTGGGGGTAACCTCTCAAGGAAGACAGGAATGTATCCAAACCTTGGGATACAATTTCTAGTTCTCCCGTGAAAGGAACTCTACTACCCGATTTCTCGGGGTAGAGTTGACTCCACCATCCAACTCTCGTGTATAAAGGCTCTTTCTACCATCTGAGGAAGACCCTTCTATCCCACGAAGAGTTCTGAGTTGTCTGATTTACGCGTCAAAAGCGTATGAGCTCCCTGATGTAGATGTCAGCAGGATATTCTCCACAACATCCACATCCCCAATGCCAGTTCTGAAGAAAATTTTCAGCCAAGTTTCTGCAGAAAGTATCAACAGAAATCATTCAGTGTGCATTTATCAAACAGAAACAGGCGTGTATTGTTCAAATCAGAAACAAGAAACAGAAAGCCTATCTTCAACAGCAAAAATAATACACGTATTATACTGACTTACCTTCAAGTTTGGTGCTAAGGATTGGCAAACTCATGTTTGATACAGTGCACAGAAGTCGAACATTAGAAAACATTGCTTTCCTGTTTGAGAGTGAAATCTCCCAAAAATTTCATTCTCAGAGAAGAAAGAGAGGAATGGGAGATGAGTATCTGTCAAACTCTTCTATCTATTTAAAGGGCAAAGTACAAGTCTATTCTTAGAAAAGATCCGCATAAATAGCGCTCGTAAACCGTGGAATGAGTGTTACGTGTGCTTTGGAAGACAGAGCAACATTGGAAATAGTCAAAGGGTGCTAATTAATATTCTTCATTAATGCACGCAGATTAAACACAGAAGTTGTACTTCATTCTTCAAGACAGGCACTGATAGCCTTACAAAAGACAAAACAAAAAGAGTGCAACAAAAGCACAAAAGACACGCTCTATTTTCCAGAGCGACTGAGCTTAATGCCTAGTTCTTCTACGCTTTTGACCCCCATGCGGTGTAACAGAGCCTTCAATATTTTACGCTGCTCTATGAGGCTGCGCCCATCAGAAGAGAACGAGCCATCTAAGCCAAAATAACTCAAGAAATTCTTAGCTAGTTGCAAGGGATCATCTTTGAGTTCGAAGACAAGGGGCTCTGGCTCTTCACCCCCAAAAGTGGGGTCACCATGGGAACAAAAGTCCAACTTGCGTGCTTCTTCCTCAGCTTTCTCTTTTGGTGTCATGTTGACGTAAGATGAAGATTAAATGAATCCTCTCCCTGTTTATATAACAGAGCTCGCCGGCGGTTCATATTCCACCATAAACTGGATGTAATCAGTCTCGGGAAATGAAGAGTCATCATGACATTTAATAAGTTCATTTGGATATTCTCAAAGAACTTTGAAGTCTTTTCGACTTCCGAAAAATTTGAAGTCATCTCAGCGTGACTGATTTCATTTTATCATCTTATTTTCAAAGTATTTCGAAAATTTTGAAGTCTTTTCAATTTTTCGAAAACTTTGAAGGGGGTCTTGTAGGCCTTTAAAAAATGACAGTCACGCTGCGTTGATCAGGACAGAGTCAAAAGTCACGCTCAGTTGATCCAGACAATATTTACAAATCACGCTGGGGAGACAGCTCATCATTTGTCAGAGAGTAATTATGACTGACAGCACAACAGTCGAAGAATGTCTCTTCGTATGTCACGTATGCACAGAATTCGAGAGATCACAGCCGTCTATTGCGTGATTTTCGAAATCTTCTTCAACAAGACTCAACCTTCGTCAAGTTGGCGTACCAAAAGAGCTTCTTGTCATTTAATGTGACTGACAAAAGCAATCACTACCAGAGATTTTGTGTCAGTCGAGGTACGCTGAATCAAGACAGCTGGCAGTTCTATCCCAAATTTGCGTGTATTCTGAAGTTTTCTTCCTCAAGTCTGCGTGGATTCTGAAGTTTTCTTCATCAAAGTCTGCGTAGATTCTGAAGCTTCTTGTCCCAAGTTTGCGTGGATTTTGAAGCTTTCTACCCCGAGTCTGCGTGGATTTCGTCTTCACCAAGTCTGCATGGATTCTGAAGCTTCTTGCCCCAAGTTTGCGTGGATTTTGAAGCTTTCTACCCCGAGTCTGCGTGGATTTCGTCTTCAACAAGTCTGCGTAGATTTCATCAAATTGGAGTATGTGGCAGCCATGCCACTGATCTCTCGCCTGCGTGTCCTGTAACTTGTACACGACTCATGCATGATTGCCATGTGTCCAACAGTTACAGGCCACGTCCAGTAACTGCTCACAACCTTGCGTATGTTAAATCCTGCATGATTTTCAACTAAGCACAGGCTGTGAAGACAGTTATCTTTTCAGTTATTATTTTTGACTCTATAAATAGGGTTCTTTTTTTTATTCATTGTACGGATACATAGTTATCTACTGTCAAAATTTTGAGAGCTTTTCTTCTTCGTATAGTCCAAGGGATAAAGTGATCGTCTTCTAGATCAGATTCCCACAGTTGTAATTTTTCCAGATACACAATAAATAAAGGAATTTATTTATGAAAAACAATCCTGTTCTACCTTAGTTGTGATTGAGACTGTATTTGCTATGTCACCTCCATTCGGAGAGTATATACTGTACAGGTACCTTTATATTGTTAGATGTTGACCTAGGACAGCGTTCTACCGCCGACACTACGGCGTAGGCTGGACGTACCTACGTCTCGTGCCCTTACTCTAGGGTGCGGGTCGTGACACCGTGCGACAGAAAAAAGAAAACGAGTTTATGCAGTTGACGTAAGGGAATATGACTGTACGACAATATGCGGCCAAATTCAACAAACTGGCCAAGTTTGCTGGAGACTATCTACCTACCACTGCAAGTCGAGCAAAACGATTTGTAGTGGGCCTGCGTTCCACTATCCGTGCTCATGTCTCGATGCCGGAATACAAAACCATGGGCGAGGCACTCAACCATGCCCTCCGTCTGGAGTCCGAGTATCCTCCTACTACTACCGGCACTGTTCACTTTAATAACAAACATCATAGTAATGCGGGAGGCAACAACGCGCACAAGCGTCAATATCGCGGCAACCAGACGAAGGAGCGGATGGTCTGTAATTTCTGCCACAAGGACGGGCACCTGGACACTGAGTGCCAATTTAAGCACAGAACACGTTTCCAGTACGGCAAAGCAAATCACCTCGCAAGGGACTGCCCAGAAGCTACGCCGAACCAACGCCCCCCGTAACATCAACAAAACTGAGGCCAAGCACCTCGGGCTCCACCGACCGCTCAACAGAATGGCCAAGACCGTCGTCCCAATGCTCAGGGCCGCGTCTACGCCATGACTCGAGACGAAGCATTTCAATCTGATACAGTCGTGACAGGTATACTGTAATTCAATAATAAACCTGCTCGTGTATTGTTTGATTCAGGTGCCACGTATAGTTTTATATCGACGGACTTTGCCATCGAGCACAAATTTTTCTTGACACCACTGGGCCTCGATCTCACTGTTAATGTACCATCGGGCATGCCTCTACTTGCAAATTTAGTCTGCGGAGACAGAATCATCTGTATAGGTGGTCAAAATGTCAGTCTCGATGCGATAGTTCTGAATATTAAGGACTACGATATCATTCTGGGGATGGATTGGCTCGGTCCGTGCAACGCAACCATAGACTACGCTGAAAAGAGGGTCACATTCCGCATACCTGGAGTGCCTGAATTCTGCTACTCGTGTGGTGAGGCGTCGCCGACCTGCATGGTGATCTTCGTAATATCTGCTCGACTGATGCTGCATTTTGGGTGCGAAGGCTATCTAGCTTCCGTTCGAGACATGCGACAGGATGGTGCAAATGCGGGTCAGACCGACGTTGTGGCAGAATTCCCCGATGTGTTCTCGGACGAGCTGCCCGGCATTCCGCCCGTTCGAGAGATTGAGTTCACTATCGATACACTCCCCGACACTCGGCCGATCTCGGAAGCCCCGTACAGAATGGCCCCTGCAGAGCTTAAAGAACTCAAGGTACAGTTACAAGAGTTGTTCGACAAGGGATTCATTCGACCCAGCATCTCGCCCTGGGGAGCGCCCGTGCTGTTTGTCAAGAAGAAGGATGGCTCTATGCGTCTTTGTATCGACTACCGCGAGCTGAATAAAGCCACCGTTCGGAACAAATACCCCCTTTCCCGCTTAGACGATCTGTTTGATCAGCTTCAAGGAGCCACGGTGTTCTCTAAAATTGATCTGCGTTCGGGTTACCATCAACTCAAGATCAAGCCGGACGATGTGCCGAAGTCTGTCTTTCGCACTCGATACGGCCATTACGAGTTCCTGCTAATGTCGTTCGGCCTAACGAACGCCCCTGCTGCTTTCATGGATCTGATGAATCGGGTGTTCCGACCATTCCTCGACAAGTTCGTAGTAGTCTTCATTGATGACATACTCGTCTACTCAAAGAATAAGCAGCAACACACTGAGCATCTACGGATCGTGCTTTAGATCCTTCGAGAAAATCAGTTGTATGCGAAGCAAAACAAATATAAATTTTGGCTGAGTAGTGTCGCATTCCTCGGACACATCATTTCAGCTGAAGGCATTGCGGTCGACCCAAAGAAAGTTGAAGCCGTTGTCGATTGGAAACGGCCAGCGTCCGTCGACAAAATTCAAAGTTTTCTTGGCTTAGCGGGATACTACCGACGCTTCGTGAAAGACTTCACGAAGATCGCATCGCCTCTGACTCGTCTCACCCAGAAAAGGAGTTGCATTTGAATGGTCAGATGACTGCGAAGCTGCATTCCAAGAATTGAAGCAACGGCTCGTCTCGGCCCCGATAATCATACTTCCAGAAGGGACTGAGGGTTTCCAGATATTCAACGACGCGTTCGGTCAGGGCTTGGGGTGTGTGCTGATGCAGCGGAACAAGGTGATATCTTTTGCTTCCCGACAGCTAAAGTCGTACGAGAAGAATTATCCCACGCATGACCTGGAGTTAGCGGCGATTGTGTTCGCGTTGAAATTGTGGCGTCACTATCTCTATGGCGTGGCGTGCACGATCTATATCGATCACAAGAGTCTCTAGTATCTATTCACGCAGAGGGAACTGAACTTGCGGCAGAGGCGTTGGCTTGAACTGATCAAGGATTACGACTTGACTATCGACTATATGTCGGAAAAGGAAAATGTAGTGGCGGACGCTCTGAGTCGGAAGTACATAGCCTTACTATCCATCGACCGCAGACTGCTACACGACCTAGAAGAGATGGGCATTGAACTCCGAGTCCGATTCCGGAATGTGCAGTTGGCAAAGTTGCAGTTAGAGCCGAGCTTGCTTGAAAAGATCAAGACCGCTCAGAAGGACGATCCGTACCTGAAGAAAATACGAGATCTAATCTCGACGGACAGGACGACCGACTTTGCGGAAGACGAGACCGGCATGCTTCGATTGGGGGGGGTAGGCTATGCGTTCCGGATGATTCAGAACTTAGAAAGGAGATATTGTCGGAGGCACACTACGCGAAGTACACCTTGCATCCCGACAGTACGAAGATGTACAAGGACCTCTACACAAACTTTTGGTGGCACGGTATGAAAAGAGATGTGGTACTTTTCGTGTCGCAATGCATGGCCTCTCAGTAGGTGAAAGCTGGGCACCAGAGACCAGGCAGGAAGATACAGAATCTGGCGATTCCGGAATGGAAGTGGCAGCACGTGTGCATGGATTTTATTATTGGTCTGCCGAAGATGCCGCGGGAAAATAATGCCATCTGGGTCATCTTCGATCGATTAACCAAGTCAGCGCACTTTATTGCCATCAAAGTTACTTGGAGCATTGATCACCTGGCGCGGATATATCTTGATGAGATAGTACGGCTGCACGGAGTTCCAGTATCCATCGTCTCTGATTGGGATTCACGGTTCATGTCACGATTCTGGAGTAGCCTTCAGTCGGCGCTGGGGACCAAGTTGCAGTTCAGCTCGGCTTACCATCCTCAGACCGACGGCCAAACGGAGCGCGTCAATCAGATTCTCGAAGACATGCTACGACTCTGCGCAATTGACTTCAAATCAAGTTGGGACAATCATCTACTTCTGGCCGAATTTGCATACAACAATAGCTATCAATCCAGCATTCAAATGGCGTCGTATGAAGCATTGTACGGACGCAAGTGCCGATCACCCATTTACTGGGACGAAGTCGGAGAGCGGCAGATTCTCGTTCCGAAACTGGTAGAATAGATCGTACAGAAAATTTGGCTCATTCGGGAAGACTAAAGACTGCGCAGAGTCGTCAGAAAAGCTATATGGACGTTCATCGTCGACCCCTCGAGTTTCAAGAAGGCGATCATGTATTTCTCAAGGTGTCGCCCATGCGGAGAGTTACTCGATTCGGCGCGAAAGGAAAATTGAGCCCGAGATTCGTTGGGCCGTTCAAAATACTTGAACGGGTCGCCCCAGTGGCCTATAAAATTGCCTTACTGCCGACGCTTGAAGGTGTACACAATGTCTTCCATGTCTCTCAACTGCAGAAGTACGTGCACGACCCGAGCCACGTGGTAGATTTTGGCCAGCTGGAGCTAAAGTCCGACTTATCCTACGTTGAAGAGCCAGTTCAAATTATAGAATGCAAGGATAAGCTGCTGCGCAATCGAGCGATCCCTCTCATCCGCGTCCTCTGGAGGAACCATTCGGTCGAAGAGTCAACGTGGTAGCTTGAATCGGAAATGAAGGAGAAATTTTCTTCGTTATTCTCGTAGAGGTTGGTTCTATCTTTAAGTTTCGTAGACAAAACTTTTTATTAGTTGGTTATGGTGTAGTGCCCCGTCCCTACATCGTGCCCCATTTTCGTCTACGGGGTGCACAAGAAAGGAACACTGTCGCTATCGATTCGGTCGGGACCGATAGGTCGGAATCGGCCGAGTCGATCGAACAGGAACGGTTGAATTAAGATCTATTCCACGTTATGGAATGGCTTCTTCGGAACCAAGTCCCATATTCAGCGGTTGTGTCTCGAGGATTGGCTCTGCGGCTGAGTTGGAAGAGACCTCCCGTTGCTCTGGTTTTCATGCCGCACTTGATTTGGCTTTGGCTTTGGTTTCGTGAATACATTTTTCATGAATGTTTTCGATGGATTTTCGTGACGCGTTTTCGAGCTTCGCATTCTTATCGAATATCCTTGAATTATACAGTGTTCTAATCAGTTGCTTATGCGAATGCAGGTGATCGTGTAGGCGACGTCAGCGCAGCCAACCGGTCGCTCGCTTGAAGCAAGTCTAAGGCGAATGGCTGACCTCCTTCGTCTCGTCCCTCTACTTCAAAAACTCAATATGTGAAGTAAAATGAATGCTTGTCATAATAGTGTAGAATCAAAGAAATCGTGGCACGATTCTTCACAAAACACTTGCTATCAAACTGCCGATTTTGAAAACGGAAAACGTATTTTCTTATACAAATCCACTAAGCCTATGCAAAACAATGAATGAATCGATTAACGTTTATCGCAACGATACGGCTAAGGAAGCAAAATCGAATAAGTTTAAAAGAAAATAGTCATTGGACAACTTGTCGACAAGGTAAAGTTTCCTCGAACGGTTGCCTAGGCCAAGGGACCGATTCGGCCCGGGAGGAACGAGTGTAGCAGCACCAACCCTTCATCGACACGAGTTATGCGAGCACTTTCGCACAGGGCTCGCTACCCGACGCGAAAGGGGCATCGTCTAACCCTGCTATAGTCCGCGATGGCTTGACATTGCCAGTGGCCTTCACATCCCTTTTCACTGCTTAACAAGTGCACGGGACACGGGATGAATATGATAGTTGCTTAATGTTATACAGTTTCATATGCTTGCCTCAAAACATGTTAACATGCAAATCGAGCAGGATGGTTAGAAATATCATTGAAATAGCTGGCTAATATGTTACGAAACTTTTTGAATCAAATACAGAGCTTGAATTTAATTAGCCATTCGCCAGTACATGTGTTCGTGCTGATCCTCGCACTTTGCAGGTCCCGCGAACCAGGAAGGACGCGCCAACTAGCTCGACGACGTTCGTGATTTTGAAGCTTCGGCCGTGCGTCGAAGACTTACTCTGTCACTCTACTTTTGAAGGCTCTCGACAGTCCAAGGAAAATGACTTAGCGTCCCTCCCATCCAGGTCAATGGAGTACTTTGTTGTATATTGAGGGATGTGTGCAATGTGTGGAACGGCTATCTCATCGGCACTCTTTTGTAATCGAGTCAAATTGTAGCCCGTATGGCAATGAGTTGTATCGGAGTCTGTAAAAGATGTTCATTATCTATAAATATCAAGTTTTATTTACTTATTGTGTGAATCAATTTGTCTGCGTACTCTCTTCGATCTCGTGTCTCGGATAACCTTATGACTATGCCTTGTGCGATCGCAAATTAGGTTCGTACGGCATCACGTCCGGGGGACGACTATCGATTCGACGGAATCGGGACGTGACACGCGCCAACTCAGTTAGCATGCTCCAGAGGAGAGAGGAGAGGGAGAGAGAGATATAGAGGAGAAAGAGAACGGGACAAGGGGCGCCAAGTGAGTTGACGCGTGCAGTGGGAGGGTGCCAACTCACTTGGCGTCCCTGTGGTGTTTGTGTCTGTGTGTGTGGTCAAAGGCTTGAAGGACCAAATGTGACCAAAGAAGGCATAAAGGATAATCCCTATCAACTAGGGGTGATCATTATTCGGTTTTGGACCGAAAAGCGAACCGAACCAAACCGAAACGAACCGAACCTTATAAGAGGTTCAGTTCGGTCTAAAAAAATCTGGTCCGGTTTCGGTTTTAAAAATATTAAATTTACTTTTTCGGTTTCGGTTTCGGTCAAAAGCCGAAAATCGAATAAAAAATTATATATATATATATGTGTGTGTGTGTGTGTGTGTGTGTGTGTGTGTGTGTGTGTACTAAATATATATTGATATATACTATAGGTATATACTAAATATATCTAGATATATTTAGTTACTATATATATTAACGAAAAAAAATGCAAATAAACCGAAAAATAAAATAAACCGAATAACCGAAAACCGAACCGATTTAATTCGGTTATGGACAAATAAAGTTCGATTTCGGTTTTGCTTATTCAGATATCGGTCGAATTCGATTTTCAGTTATTTGGTTCGGTTCGATTGGAACCGAATTAACCGAATGCTCACTCCTACTATCAACCTGTGTCAAAGGCATTCGCAATGTCTACTTTGAAAACGTAGCTGGCCTCTTTTCTTTGTTTGTTGTGTGCTAAAACCTCGTCAGCTACAACACACACACACACTATATATATATATATATATATATATATATATATATATATATATATATATATATATATATATATATATATATATATATATATATATATATATATGCAGGCTTATTTGGAAACTACTTTCTTTGTTTAAGATCCTAATTTTTTTTTACAACGTGCGCATCTCATCGAACACCAACAAATAAAATATGCATACTTATTAGGAAACCACAGGGGCGCCAAGTGACTTGTCCCCCCCCCCCTCGGTATCGTTCTCTCTCTTCTGTACATCTCTCTAGCTTTTCTCTCTCCTCTAGTGCGCACCAATTGAGTTGGCGTGTCCACCTCCGCGCGCCAACTCTCTCTCTCTCTCTCTCTCTCTCTCTCTCTCCTAGCACGTCAAGTCAGTTGACGTTCCATTATCCCATTTGAAATTACTCTAAATTTCTCATCTTTTTTAGAATTTAGGAAAACTTCTCTACTCTGAATGAAAATTAGCGACACAAAAACTGCTGGAAAAAATGACGGGCTACGCCCTATGGTTTTGTACATTCAAAATGATGGAAAGAAAAATTAAAATCATCAAAATAAATAAAAAGATTAAAAAAATGACTTCTGTCCCACTTACTTATATATTTTTGTACTTATCCCCAAAATAAAGTGTTTATGATACTTATATTCCCTTCTTTTTTTTTATGTACAACGCTCATTTGATCGGAAAGTCTCTCTTCTCATAATTTATGTTGTCCCAACATTCAAAAAATTTAAACTACTAATAGTATACGATCACAAAGTCATCCAATAATGTCCTGGTGCTTGAAAAGAGGGATAAAAGTGATCACATGTAGCTCACGTTAATCGTATAATACTCATTTTAAATTTTTTTTTGAACATTGTGACAACGTAAATTGAGAAAAGAGAGGCGTTTAGTGTCAAATGAGCGTAGTTTGTGAGAAAAGTGGAATGCAAGACTAGTAAATACATTATTTTAGGGGTAAGTATAAAATTATATAGTAAGTGAGACAAAAATAAGATATTCCTGAAAAATAAAAAAAATAAAATAAAAACTAAAAAATACCCAAAAAAAGACAAAATAAATTCTTACAAAAATTGAAAAAAGAAGAAGAAACTAAAAAAAAAGCCATAAAATTTGCGATCATTAGGACAACGCTTTGTTTAAGCGTCAATACTATAGTGATTACATAATTATTAGTAATATTATAATACTAAAATTAATTGATTTAATACAATAAAAAAATATAGTCCATAAAACTTGCAATCACTTTATTTTGTAGCGCACCAAAAAATGAATGCTTCTTACAAACAAAATATGTATCAGGAAGTCGATTTAAGTTGAGAGCCGGCTACTAATTTGCATCAAACTATCTTTTGAGGATATTGAGATAGCATGAATACCCTTCTGCGAATTTAATTTTCTCACTGAGATATTTGAAGTCTCTTTCTAGAGCATTCCAACGTGCTTGACTAGGGTCGCTAGGGATGTCCAACATGAACCCTGTACCCCCACGTTTTCATAAGATCCTAGTACCCAACAAAGTTTTACACTCTACGCCAGCTAGTCAATACAACTATTGCAGTGAAAAAAAAAATATAGGACCTTAAGCACAAGCTGCACAACAGAAGTGGAGTTGAAGAAGTCTGGAATGAGGCTGTTAATAATATTTAAAAGATGCGAACAATTGCAAATTTGAAAACGTGGGGGTACTTCCTTTAACTATCATCATCACAAATCTTTCATCAAATGGTTTAACAATGTTGGAGCTATGGATATTGGATACTCAGGCCCTGCTTTCACATGGAATAATCGTCGAATTCCTAGTTGTAATGTTGCTGAAAGATTAGATCGAGCCATGGCGAATGATAAATGGATTTCTCTATATCCTAAAGCCGGGGTTTTACATCTGCCATGTTTCAACAGTGATCACAACCCGATTTTGCTGCAGCTGAATATTTCCTTGATCAAGCATCGATCAATAATCCGGTTTGAGGCTGCTTGGGCTCAAGAACCGGATTATCATACTGTGGTCCAGGACATATGGATTATCATACTGTGGTCCAGGACATATGGAGATCCAATTGTAATCAAGATCTTTTGCCCAAGTTAAGAAATTTGCTGCCGAAGTTACATATGTGGGGGAAGTCAAGGCTTCGAAATCTTGATACTGATATTAAATATTGTCAAGAAAGGCTGCTTACTATTCAGAACCTACCTCCTACTGATGCTCTCTATGCTGAAGAAAAAGAAATCCAGATTTGGCTCAACAAATTATTATTACAAAAGGACTTATATTGGAAACAGAGATCTAATATTTCCTGGCTTAGAGAAGGGGACAAGAATACAAATTTCTTTCATTTATCTGCTACGATCCGAAGGCACAGGAATTCTATTCATTCTTTAAGATCTGATAATGGGACAATGCTAACTTCTCAGGTGGACATCTCAAATGTTTTTGAAGCACATTTTAGAGATCGGTTCCAGTCAACTACACATCAGCCAGTTCCAGATCATATTATCCATGAACTCACTCGTTTGGATACTGTTGATAATGAAGGTCTTTCTGCAATTCCTACAAATGATGAAATCTATACTGTTATCAAAAATATGAGCCCATATAAATCCCCTGGCCCTGATGGCTTTCCTGCTGCTTTCTATCAACACAATTGGGATACTTTGGTCACGAGGTAACTCATCTCATCCAGGATTTTTTTCATTTCGGGTAACATGCCACATCTCCTTAATCACACATATATTGCATTGATTCCCAAAACTAATAATCCGATCTCTCCATCTGACTTTCGCCCAATATCTCTTTGTAATGTCCTTTACAAAGTTATCACAAAGATCCTTGTCAATCGTCTTCGACTTCACCTTCACCGTATCATTAATCCTCTTCACAATGCCTTCGTTCCAGGAAGGTTCATTGGAGACAATGTCATTTTAGCTCATGAACTTCTTCACTCAATTTCTAAAGCTAGTCCTAATAATGGCTCCTTTGCTCTCAAACTGGATATGTCAAAGGCATATGATAGGTTACATTGGGGTATTATTAGCCAATCCTTAACTGGATTTGGTATTGTGGGCAAATCACATGATATCATTATGGAATGCATCTCCTCTGTTTCTTTTTCTGTTCTTGTGAATGGGAAACCAACCAAAAGTTTTCTTCCTTCTTGTGGTATTCGTTAGGGCTGCCCCTTGTCTCCTTATTTATTTATTATGAGTATGGAAATTCTATCAACCTTCATTCTTATCATGGAGAGAAATTTTTTGTATGAGAGTTTTAAACTGAAACATTGCTCCACATCTTTTTCACACCTTGCTTTCGCTGATGACTTGCTGTTATTTGGTTCATGTTCTCTTCATAATATCACCCAAGCTCAAATCATCATCAAATGTTTTGAAAATTGGTCGGGACAACGCATCAACTTTGATAAATCTTCATTGTTTCTTTCCAGGAAGATAGATCCATATATGCGCAATCTATTCATAAATTTATTTGGTGTTAAGCTTATGGACCCTTGGGATAGTTATCTTGGCCATAAAATCCTCCAACCAAAGTCCCATATCAGAAATTTTTCTGATCTTCTCAATTCCAGCCTTCATAAACTCAGTGGTTGGAAGCGTGGTTGTCTCTCTCATGCAGCTCGAACTACCCTCATCAAATCTACTCTGTCTTCTCTCCCCACATACCATTTCTCCTCATATTCTATTCCTAAGTCTGTCACAAACACTTTGTCTAAACACCAAAGGAATTTTTGGTGGGGGTCTGAAAACAACCATCGTAAGATGCATTTTACTCCTTGGTCTTTGTTTACTAAACCGAAATTTCATGGTGGGTTGGGTATTCGTGATCCTCACATTACGAATCTATCTCTCTTGCTTAAATTATCTTGGAGATTTATTACTGATTCCACTTCCATTTGCGCTTCCCTTCTACGAAGCAAATATCTTCGTTCTTCAAACTTTTGGACTGTCAATCCCACATCTTCTTCATCTTGTATTTGGACTAGTATTTTGAAAAGCGGAGAGTTTCTCCATGGTAATGTGATCTGGTCAGTTGGGGATGGATCTAACATTAATATTTGGACTGAGCCTTGGGTCCCTAATCTGCCAAACAACAGAGTATCAGGATACTATACTGATAATAGAGCAATCTGCACTGTGGCTGATCTGATTAATAGTGACTTATTCACCTGGAAAGAACACCTCATCCATATTTTATTTCCCCCACATGAAGCTCAAGCCATTCTCAATATTCCAATATTAAGGAATTGCACACAAGATAAGATCATCTGGAAACACACAGTGAATGGGGAATTTACCACCAAATCGGCCTACAGGGCTATTCATGATAGTCTTCATACTACTCACTCTTCCTCTGCTGATATTGTGTTTAAAGACTGGAAGATTCTTTGGAAACAAACTCATATCTATCCTCGTGTTCTCTTCTTTGCATGGCGAGTGCTGACAAATTCCCTACCTACTAAATCAAATATCCACCGACGTATCAATGACATCGAAGCAACATGTCCAATTTGCAAGGTATGTGATGAAACAATTGACCACCTTATCTTACACTGCTCTATTTCAGGTTTATCTTGGCAAAACAGTGTTGCAATTTCGCAACTGATACAGCCGCACACAACTATATCCTCATTACTATCTAAACTTCTCAAAGATGGTGATAAGGATACAATTTCAAGATGTTTATATCAGATGTGGTCTATCTGGAAGGCCAGGAACAATTATATCTTCAACAATTCGATGATCAGTAGCAACAACATTATTCATGCTGCTAAGGTTCTGCAAGAGAAATATGAAGCTGTTTGTGGATCGAGTTCAACTCCATTCAATCTGTGTTCAAATAATTCAGTTATCCCTGCAATATGGAAACCTCCAGATCCAGGGAAATTCAAATTAAATTTTGATGGCGCTTATTTGGATGGTCGAATGGCAGCATCGGCAATACTTCGAGACTCATATGGTTCCTTCATCACAGCTTTTTCAAAGTGTCAAGACGGTGGGAGTACTATTGAAGCAGAAGCCCTTGGCGTTCACTTATCACTCCTTCTCATAGAGAGACAACATCTGACGAATACTATTGTGGAAGGAGACTGCAAAGTCCTCATTGATGCTATTAATCATCAGGAGGATTCTTCAGTCTGGCTTGCTCGTCATACTATTGCAAATGCAAAGAGATTTCTTACTCTAAACAAGGAGATCTCCTTTTCATTTGTCAACAGGAGTGCAAATGGTTGTGCCCATACCTTGGCCTCCTTCTCTTTGATTCATACTTCTATGAATCTTCTGCAATCTCATGAAATCATACCTGAATGTATATACTCTCTGATTACTCGTGATAGATTTGCTTGTAATCCTGTTACTTTAAATGAATGAAATCTACATGTTGTTCCTCAAAAAAAAAAATATTTTGCTGCCTCCTTTGGGGAACAATTATGCAGCTATGTCCTTTGCGTACAGTAATATTATAGGGACTTTTGCATAACCATGAAGAAATAATGTGATACTTCAACCGTAGAGGGGCCTCTGCAATATTCCTTTTCAGAAGAAATCTCCTGCAACGGCTGGTTTCTCGAATCGCAAATGAGCATGACCGAGATATCAAGAACCTAAATGGGACCCACAAAGCTCACGTCCATTCAAAAGACGATCGAGGTCATGTTCTTGCTTCACGATTCAACACACTTTGATAAGCTTGAAACGTTTTACTTATCCATGCCTTTTCTTAGAACTGTTGGAGCTGAAGTTGTGACGTTTAACTTTGTGCATACTGATGTCCTTGCTAGTGTAAGCCCAAGATTGACGCCACGGAAGTGATTCAACACTGAACGCAAAGATAAATGGGTTGCAGATGCTCTTGCATATTTTGAAAGCACCCGTCAGATTGTCCTCTACTAAGAAGAACTTATTAGAGATCACACAGTAAGTTCTCGTAACTTTCTAGAATGATGACGCAGATCAGAGCATTATTTTTCAAACCTGGTCATGCTGCATATTCTTTTATTTTTGAAGAAGTTGAAGGATGTTCTAGAATTCCTAAAGGTACCTCAATTGAAGCTATTCAGTCAGCATGTGAAGATCCATACAAAGCCATTGTCTGAACAAGTAGAGAACTTGGATGCAATCTCAAACACCCTAAAGGGAACGAAGTACGAGAGCTTCTTGCAATCCGACTACATATAAGAAGTAATGTCATCACCTTAGCCATTTTTCGTAAATAGATCCCTTTTGAGTCTTTTGTTGATACGAGACTGGCTTTTGCACTTGACACCAATCGCTAGTTTGTAAAATTTGGCTGCCAGTAAGTCATCAGGTCCTGAGCTATTTCAGTTTTCATGAAATTTTGTTCTTTACTCAAATTGTAATAGATTCTAATATATTAATGAGCTAATGTAATTTAATTGATCATTTTGCTTTTCCGGTTAAGATTTGTTTTATTGTTTGCTTTCTACTGTGGTGCTAATGGTTAAGAAAATTTTACAAGACTTGTACAAATATGCAATGAATGTGAATATTTGTTTTTGCTGGTTTGTACCCTTTCTAGTATACATAGTAGAGTACTTTGCTTGCAATATTGGTACTCCAAAGGCGACGCAAATACAAATGTGGGTTCAAATTATCATTTTTCATAAGAATACATTCTAGCACCTGCTGCTTATTTCATTCTTTATCTTCGATATTATGTCATTCATGTTATTCTGTTAACAACTCGTACGCCAGTATTCTAATAATTGAGTTGGAACTATGAAGGAAACATTTGTAGAACAACAATTTCTCGTTCTAATTATTTTCTATCGCCCTTCGCACATTGTAAGAGAGATCTCATTTAATGAATATGATGCTTGCTTGCTTGTAGACGAGCTGTGCTCAAAGGGGCCTTTTGTCGAGATAAAACCGGGTTGCTTAGGTTGCGGTAGCAACGCACTTCCGCTGCCCAACATTAGCATCACCGAGGACATCGTTGGTCTGTCCTCAGGCCGCTCTTGAACGCACAAAAGCCCCACCTTGATGCACCTTAAGGCTTCATCTGCGGAATATTTGGGACTTATTGATTCATCAACCAATTCCAAGCTTGTGCCATGTTTCCACAGACTCCATGCCTGAGAGGTAAGATGATCACAATCTATGAACCAAAACCACACACACACACACACACACACACATATATAATACTTACATGTCCTAGAAGATTTAGGTCATCTTTGGCGAAGAAGACCCCTCTGTTCTTTTTCCCACTTACGATTTCTAGCACCAAAACTCCGAAGCTAAATACATCGGATTTAACAGAGAAGACCCCGTCCATTGCATACTCTGGCGACATGTATCCGCTGCATAAATACCATTTGATTGTTTGTAAGCATTACTTTCCATATCTAAAATGTAACAATTGTTGAATGTGTGTGATGATATGTACTTACTACGTTCCAACTACTTTTCTTGTGTTTGCTTGTGTTTCGTCTTCTCCAAACATTCTTGCCATGCCAAAGTCTGATATCTTAGGGTTCATCTCCTTGTCGAGAAGAACGTTGCTAGCTTTGAGATCCCTGTGAATAATCTTGAATCTGGAGTCTTGATGTAGGTAGAGAAGTCCTCGAGCTATTCCCATAATGATTTCATAGCGCGTTTTCCAGTCCAATAATGTACACTTTGTTCTATCTGAAATTTGTTTACAATGCTCAGTTTTACTTTCAATCTTGTTTGATAGATTAATCAAAAAAAATCATTTAGGGTGAAGACGTTACCTAAAATTTCGTAGGACAGGACAAAATTTGCATATTTGTGCATAGGGGGATGGGGCTCCAATTCAATTGGCGCCAAACAAAAAGATAAAAAAAAAAAGTTGGGGGCCAGTCAAACTGGTGCCAAACATTCACCTAAAATTAATTCATGCATATTGCCGGCTACCCATATTGCATGCTACATTTTAATTTATTGAACCTTTAGTCTGTATGAAATTTTCAATGCAATATGTTTTTGGAAGGTATAATTTGTCGATAATATATGAGTAATGAGTAATGCTATTCGTACCTCCAAATTGTCCCTCCAATACATCCCTCCTTATGTGGCAGCTGACGTGGCATATTAAATAATATTATGTGTTATCTGACATGGTCGATGACATGACAAATTTTAACCAAACAAGTTAATTACCCAATTTTGTCCATGTTAATTTAATGTTAATATTAATAATAATTAATGTTAATATTAATGTTAATGTTAACGTTGATGTTAATGTTAATAATAATATTATTGTTAATGTTAATTTAATGTTAATTTAATATTAATGTTAATGTTAATGTTAATGTTAACATTAATTTTAATGTTAATGTTAATTTGAATTTTAAAATTTGTCACGTCAACTGCCACATCAACATGTCACGTCAGCTGCCACGTAAGAAGGTACGGTTTGGAGGTACAACTTGGAGGGGCAAATAGCATTATTCATGAGTAATACTACTTGTACCTCCAATATGTACCTCAAATTTGTCCCTCCTTACATGGCAGCCTATGTGGCAGTCCATGTGGAAAATAGAAGTAATGTTATTTGACTGTTCCAATTCAGCAAAAAAAAAAAAATTAACCTATTTGCCACATGGACTACCACATAGGCTGCCATATAAGGAGGGACATATTGAAGGTACATATAGTATTACTCATAATATAAAATTTGATTGTAGTTTCTAAATTTTTACTTTGGAATCGATCGTATTGTAATGGTAATTAGTAAGAAAAAAATGGATACGAGAGTGAGTGATGGACCAACCAAACAGAAAGACATCCAAGCTCTTGTTAGGCATGTACTCATAGATGAGCATCTTTTCCTCCCCATGGATGCAGCATCCCAGAAGCCTGACAAGATTCTTGTGCTGAAGTTTTGCGATGAGCTCCATCTCATTCCTGAACTCGGTCCTCCCCTGAACTGAAGTCTTTGCCAGCCTCTTCACGGCTATTTGTTGTCCATCTTCTAGTGTTCCCTGTCAATTATAGACATTACAAATTTCAACACAAATTTTTTTTGTTTTCTTTGTGAACTTATAATAATATCAATTACCATAAATACTGGTCCGAAGCCGCCCTCCCCAAGTTTGTTTTTGGCAGAGAAGTTGTCAGTCGCAGCTACAATTGTAGTTAGGTCGAATAAGGGCAGATCCAAATCTTTACTATCAGTGTCTTGGTAGTTGTGTGGATTGGTGAATGATGCCGGAGTAAACTCGACTGTTGATCATAGTGTTAGTACAATAATATTGCAGTAAATTTGAGTCGCGTTATATATAGTCCATCGAAACAAGTAAAAATTGCTTCACCATATATACCTCTTTTCTTTCTCCTCATCTTACGTACAAAACAAGCAACCGAAAGGAGCAATACAGTCCCTAGAGCGACGGGAATGGCGATGATGGTGGCGACAGTTCCACTATGGTGAGATTGCTCCGTCGTCGAGCCTGAAACATCACCACCATTACGTGAACATAAGCATTAACATGGTTTCAATTATACCTTTTATATCTTGTGATCTAAACTGACTTCTAACATTTTCAGAATGTAACATGATAATATATTAATGTGACAATGACATAGTCAAATAATTCCAAAGTTTTCACATGAAAGTTGAATCGAAATATTTTCCAAAGATATTCCTGTTCTGGAAATGGTAGTTGAGGCTACACGCTTATTTTTTTTGGGTGCCAAAGGGGAATATGTGAACATACCACGCTGAAAGTCATAGATTTTAGCTTCATTCATTAGTGACAGCAAAATGTAGTGTATCGAGAGTCTGCATCATGTGAATCTCAGGGGTGTCTATCGGCCAAAGGGGTGTCTATCGGCCAGTCTAGGTCCAATTTTTGTAGTGCTTGATCGGGTCTGGGTCGGACCAGGCCAAGCAAATCAAAATTCAAATCCAACCATGCCCAAAACCCGGGTATTTGCGGGTTGGGTCTGGGCCGATTCCGGATTGACCTGTATATTTTTTATGAAAAAAGTTGTTGGGTCTTGGGCTAGGTTATAAGACTGTTTTTTATGAAGAAAAAAAAGGGCTTGCGCTTGAACTTTGGAATCCGATAGATGGTTTATATAAATATATCAAAGGCTTGGGCTTTAGTCGTGGTTGTGGACAATATGTATTTCCATGCTTCCAAGTTCAATCAATTTCATTTCTATTGACTTATACAATGTTGTCGTGCTCGAATAAAAATAGTTAATACCATGTCTTCTGAATTATGATGAGTTTGAATTGCTTTCTTTATTTTCTATATAAATTTCATTTTTATTGACTAGTACAGTGTTGTCGTGCTCAAATGTTAATAGTCCATGAGTTTAATGAATCCGATTTCTTTGTTTTCTATATCTTCGTCATTCTGTGAATAAAGCTTCTCTTTCATTTTGAAATGAAAACCATGTTTTTTTTTTATATACTTAATTCTCCAATCCCCAGTAGCAAAATGTTTGATAACTTAGATCTTCAACTTCATATTCATAATATGTGCACTTGCCAAGGGTGTATTCATATGAGAGCTTCAAAAATGAACTGATTTAAAGTTTCCCAACCAACAATTGTTGTTGTACTTTTGAATCTCCTAATGTCAAAATTTTGCATTATTTGTTGGAGTTCAGTCTGGATTTGCTAACAACCTATTTGTGGAATCCAAATCTAATTAAATATTTGATTTGATTAGATTTGGATGTTCATAATTAGTGTTGTGTTATTTTAGATATATTATGATTCTTATTTTAGGAAATCCTATTATGATCTAAAATATAATGCAGATGGAATATTTTAGGTATAATAGAATTCATATTTTATTCATATTTAGAAAATACTACTATGACTAGAATATGATTTTCTCATCATATATATATGGGGTGAGGGTGGAGGCACAAAGTACAGCAAAAAAAATGGAGATTCGGGACGCTCGTCCACAAGAAAATTTAAGAGAAAGTCCGTACTTTGTTGTTAGGACTTCGTCATCCAAGACAGAAGGAAGAAGAAGATCTAATCGAGGAGTCGTCAATTTTGGTTAGGAAAATTGCTACGGGTTGGTGAATGATCTCAATTGTAATCTTCTGTTTTTCTTCTTGAGATTGGTGAGGGGGTTGAACCTATTAGGGTAAAGGGTTCAACGTGAGTTCTGTCAATTTTGTAATTTCATTTGAGTTATTTAAGGTTGAGATTTGTCCAGATGACATACATCATCGCCATAAACTTGTCTTCATCTTGTGCTTGGTGTCCGTTAGACGGGGGTTGATTTTGATCAGGTGGGTTGGCAAATGCTTCCGCACGTGCCCAACAAATGGTATCAGAGTTTTGGAGGTTCTGGCAACCATGTCTACGGAGCAGATAAACACTCGTATGATCACCCTCACAGGAGAAAAATTGACGATTTGGAAGCCAATGATGGAGGATCTACTCTGGTGCAAGAACTTGCAAGATCCGTTAGAGGGCGACAACGCAAAGCCAGCGGACAAAGCTGCTGAGGACTTTTACATAGAGAGTTCGGCAAAAGCATTGTGGAAGAAGCTGCATTTGCTATACGAAAGGAAGATAGCTGACAACATGGCATTTCTTATTCGCCAACTCGTCAATTCGAAGTACATGGAGGGTGCCCCAATGGTACGACATCTCAACGAGGTTCAGGATATCATCAATCAGCTGTCTGCGATGAATATGGTAATTGATGATGAGCTTCAGGCCCTACTGCTCTTGAGTTCTCTACCAGAAAGTTAGAAGACATTGGTGGTGTCGGTGAGCAATTCCGCGCCTGATAGAGTTGTCACGATGGAGGCAGTCAAAGTAGCTTGTTTAATGAGGAGGTTAAGCACAAGCAAGTGGAATTATCGCAGGAGTCCGCTCAGGTGGCTTCCTACGAGAAGGGAAGACCCAAGTTGCAAGCAAGAACATGAAAAAGTTCTCAGAATCTTGCGATTGTGGACTGCAAGGAGGGCATCAATCACTGTGGCGAAAGGGGTCATATTAAGAGGAACTACATGAAGCTCAAAACTGAGAAGGCTAAAGGCAAGGACGATCAAGAGGATCTTATGGTATTTGGAGATATCATCATCGCAGCGACCGATGCAGAAAAACCTTGTGGCATGTGTCACGATGGCGACTGGATCATGGATACGGAAGCATCGTATCACGTCACTCCACATAGGAGGATATTCACGTCAAATCACGGCGGCAGGTTTGGACGTGTGAAGATGGACGACAAAACGGTTGCAGTTGTAGGCATCGATAATGTGCACTTGACGATAGAGTTTGGTGAGAAGTTCGTCCTTAGGGGTGTGCGACATGTACCGAGTTTATGTTACAACTTGGTTTTGGTAGGAAGGCTGGCAGATGATGGCTGTCGCAGTCTATTTGGAACAAAAATTGGATGCTTGCGAAGGGTTTTCAACAGCTGGCTCGGGAAGATTATATTGTGGCATATACAGGCTCAAGATGCTGAGCTGTACAGGCAGCGCATAGATACCAGATGGAGGCTCGAGGGGTGTTCGACAGGAGGTGGATTGTCGAGAACTTGCCGAGGAGGGGCTTCTAGATACTTTGAGGAAAAATTCGGTTCGTCGAAAAAAGCGACTGATGGTGATGAGTCAAAGATTGAGGGTCAATCTGTCGATCCAATGACAGCTGGTCGTTCTCCAAGTGAGAGTTGCTCTACGGATCCAATTTTGACGATAGGTAGTTTGCCACAGCTTCACAGAACGATATCGATTTCAGCAGTTCGAAGCCATAGAGGAGATCAAGGTTTGAGCAAACTCAATCTGAGGCAGAAGCATCATCATCCACACAGTTCAGGAGAGTTATGGGCCATCGATGGCATGCACAGTACGTGATGTTCTACTCGAAGACGCATGTGTATGGGGGAGCTTCAATTTTGGACACGAAGGTGGACAGGTTCAGGAGTTCGGATCTCATAAGAACCGTACCGTCCGCTTGGTTGGGCCAGCAAAGGATGACGAAGCTCGTTGGAACGTTAACACTTTCCGGTGGAAGACGAAAGTTGGGACAGGCAACCGAGACTTACGGTGAGGCTGATCGTCATGGACTTCGGTTTTGGTCGTGTCATTGATATCGGCAGGATCCCAGTGGTGCAGGATGTATGCTACGCATGGCCGCTAGCGTCGACGTGACGATCGAGGAACTGGAGACAAAGGAAGATGCAAAGCAACTCAGGGATCGGAGATCAGTGGCATGGTGGAGCAGATATTCTATCGTAGGACGACATAAAAGGAAGATTGTTGGAGTCCAGTCTGGATTTGGTAACAACCTATTTGTGGAATCCAAATCTAGTTAAATGTTTAATTTGATTAAATTGGATGTCCATAATTAGTGTTGCGCTATTTTAGATATAATATGATTCTTATTTTAGAAAATTCTATTATGATCTAAAATAGGATATTGATAGAATATTTTAGGTATAATAGGATTCATATTTTATTCCTATTTAGGAAATCCTATTATGACTATGCATTGTTGGGAGCGCGGTGTGACTCGAACTAGAGTTAGCCCATGAGGTGCGATATTGAATTAGGCCATATGCCTTAAAAGAGAATTCTCATGTAAGGCAAATTCAATATCGCACCTCATGGGCCAACTCCGATACGGATCACACCGCGTTACCAACAAGTGGTATCAGAGTCCATGATTATGGGGCTAGTTTGGACGACTCTAATTGGTTCGAGACAGATGGTGCTGAACGTTCATGTGTATAATCAGATTGTACAAGCTCTTCTCAAGGTGGAGTAGGAGCACCAACTACACGAATTGACTTCAAAGGTGGGTTTGACGAGCCCAAAGTGGATCAAGACGTTGTGGTTTGCATACATTGGTGGTGTGGTTGAACATGTCGGTTGGTTCTATGGTCGAATGGACTGAGATAACAATATATTGGATCTCCTGGTGCTCGGCTGGCGAGAATGACTAAAAAGGTAGCAAGGAGTGCTAAGGCTGTTCGGCTAGCGGAAACGGACAAATATAGCAAGGTGCTAAAGTTATTCGGCTAGCAAAAACGAGCTAAGATGGAGATTGTTGGATTGTATCTCATTTCCGGTTGAGCGCTCAAATGGGGGGTGACAATGGAGTTGGTAATTTAGTCCCACATCGGTTATGAGGTGGGATTATGTGGTATTGATAATATTCGGGATTAGTTCAGGCCTTATATGAGAATGCTCTGTTGAGGCATATTGGCTCAATTCAATATCGTACCTCATTGGCTAACTCCGGTTCGGTCACACCGCGTTACCAACATTATTTAGTAATATGGTCTCATATAATATGTGATATCAGAATTTTGGTCTCCAAATTTTTCTACATTAGAGTTTAGGTCTCATTTTTACTGTTCACATTACTTATTTTGAGTCATGTGGAAATCTAAACTCTAATGCCGGATAATTTGAAGGCCCAAATCCTAATATAACATGAGACCCTGTTCTTAAATAATCCTAATTTTTAATATAACATAATACCAAAACAAGTAGGAAGACTTTATGAGATATTCATATTTTCTAGTGACCAATATCTTTGCATATATGAACCTCTCTTACCATTTTTCTTATTTGAATTGACATTAGGAGACATTATTATATTATATTTGCCATGCAAATTTTGTATATGTAACTACTTATACTTACTTAGATCGGCGGTTGCCACGTAAGGAGAGACGATTTGAAAGTACAATTTGGATGAACAAATAGCATTATTTTATTATATTTGCCATGCAAATTCTGTATATGTAACTACTTATACTTACTTAGATCGGCGGTTGCCACCCGTACGTAGAGATCTTGTCCTCCGAATGCCCACACTCTAAGGTCAGTCAGCTGCGTCGTCCAAATGATGCACCCAGTACCATTGACATACGCATTGGCGTAGCCCGTGCACGAGCAATTCCCCAAGCACTTGTCCTTGCACTGCTCTAGGCTCAAGCTCATGTCCACAGTCGAGCTCGACGTGTCCGGAAGCTTTGCCTCGCTCACGAGCACGAACCCGTCGGTCCCGTTCCTGCAGTCCAGCGGCGTCTTCCTAATGCACCCACCGGTCCCGTCCCTGAGCGCCCAGTTCGTCGGATTCTTGGGCACGAACCCTTGCACGCAGTCACAGATAGGCGAGTCGTTGGGATTGCACACCCCCATCGGACCGCAAGGCGAGATGTCGTCGCACTGGTCTTTCGGTGCATACCAGAATACGTTCCACTGGTTCGACTGGTCGAGCCAGACCATCCGCTGCGACGAGCCGGTCTGGTTCACTATCACCCGTGATATGATAGAGGGGTCCTCGAGGCCGAACGTGTAATAAACCTCGTCCTGGTTCTGCACAAACTGTAATATGAACATGCTGTAGGTCTTCATTTCCGGGATCCCGCTGAACCGGGCTCCGTTCCACGGCCCGCCCCGCCACGTGCGCGTCGAGCCGGACCAGAGGATAACCTGCGGGTCGCCTAGGACGTCTATGGCCATGGTGTAGGGACTGGACGAGGGATCGGTCGAGCTAGTCCATGCGGTCAGGTTGCGATTGAGCCCACTCGTTAGGTTCCATCCAAGCTTCATACCAGGCAACAATGTGTCGGTAGGGTGGTCGAAGCTCTGCCATGCGAAAAACTGCAAAATGTCGTCCTTAACGTCTTTGACGACAAAATTACCGTTATCTAAAATTTGTGCGACAGGATTGCCGACAGTTGATGAACCTGAGGAGGACCAGACGACGACGGTCGAATCGTTGGCAGTGATGACAAGAGTGCCATTTGCGGTAAGCGAGAGGGTGCCGGTGAGGTCTACTAGCGGGTCGTTGCGGTTGGCGACCCAGACGTAGGTTAGGACTGTGACTTTGTTGTACCATATGCCGACATATCGGTTGTTGGAGTTGGGGTTGGGTGCGAAGAAGCCTAAGACGAAGGTCCCGTTGGCGGAGACTATGGTATCACCGTCGGAGAGCGGGCTGTCCTGAGTGAGTGTGTCTGAGGCAGTGGACAGGGAGGAGGTGGAGAGGAAGAAGAAGGGAGTGCACAGGAGGAGGAGAAGGAATAGACTTGGTGAGAGTTTTGTCATGTTTCCTACCTCAACAGAACAGAATAGAATAGAATGTTTGAGTTTTGTCATGTCTTCGTACTTCCATAGGTTACAAGACCAATATTTTAACTGTCAAATGAAAGCGATGTGTTTGTCGAATCTACCAAAATGGACTGATTCAAAACCATAGGAAGTGTTGAATGGTCTTCTCTCTCTCAAGTCATGTTTTAGTCCGGTTCTTAACTTATTATAGGAAAACCAGGAAACAGATGCAAGAATTGACTTTAAAACTAGGAGGAGGAAAGTCAAGTTGTTAGTTTATTCCACAGAATAATTGATACAGAAAATTTTATAGAGGGATATATTTTCTCTAAATGGCGTGTAGGGGGATGAATTTGAAAGAATTGTGTTGGGGGGTCCGGGCGCCAACTCAACTGGAGCCCAATATTGGGCTCCAGTTCAACTGGAGCCCCATTCCTCCGGGCGCCAGTTGAACTGGAGCCCAATGTTGGGCTCCAGTTGAGTTGGAGCCCCACTCCTTCTCCCGTTCATTCACGTGGAGACCCCCTCCACCCCTTCTGTTGAAGGATTTTTTTTCTTTTCTTTATTTTTTCTTTTTCTTTTCTTTTTCTTTTTCTTTTTCTTTTCCATTTTTTTTTTTGAAAAAAAAATGTGACATCTGCAACGGTCATATTTGCAACGGTCATATTTGTAACGGCAACATTTGCAACGGTCATATTATTTTGACTATTTATACATGTAGCATAAGAAACAAGTGAGAACACAATATTATCGTAAAATAAATTTAACTACGCCCATGTGTTATCCACCGAAAAATACTCCTACGTCTCCCCGTCCTCAAATTATGTGGATTGCGTGGCTCAGCCTCTTCTGGCGCCTCTTCTGGCTGCTCTTGTGTGACTTGGGTAGGCAACGGTGCAGATGGGGTCGAGTACGTCCATTCTCCAGGATGGTAGGATGACGACCTTCCACCCAGGTAGGAAGTCCCCTCTCCCTCCTGGTAAGAAGATGACCTTCCACCCTGGTAGGAAGTCACCTCTCCAGGATGGTAGGAAGACGACCTTCCACCCTGGTAGGAAGTCCCCTCTCCCTGCTGGTAAGAAGATGAGTCCTCGTCTTCCTCCTCCTCCTCCTCCTCCTCTTCGTCCTCCTCCTCCTCCTCTTGTACATGTTGTACTTGTACATGAGGGTGGCGACTCCGTCTCTTACGTACAAGTCCTGAAGGATGACTTGGTGGAAGCAACACAGGAGGCATGTTAGGTTGGTCCACGCATTGCAGAATTATCCCACCAAGTCACCATCCGATGAATCATATCGATAGCATGTGGTTGCCATTGAGCACTACTCATACGTGTACTTGCCTCCAAAGTTTTCCCCATTACAATTCGCTGCAATATTTTTGAAGTAATATATAGTAAGAGAAGATAAATAATTGATATGACATAAACTATTTTAGTACGTACGAACTGTCAAAATTCATTTATTATTGTGCGCATGCTATCGGCATCCAGATCTCTATTTGTAAAACGAGGCTCCTCGAATGTATAGTTCTGATTACACATGCGTGGTGCGCCCCACCATTGTCGATAAGCATCGTTTCCGTTAACTGTTTCAAAATTAAAACTGTTATTAGTTAGAAATATTGAAAAGGTTTTTACAATGTATAACATACATGAAACTTACGTTCTTCTTCGGATATGGGATGGCGAGACATATTTGTTATATTGTAATTTTCGTATCTAGCTTCCCAACCAGACAGAATACTTTGTATACGAGATCTTGCTTTTGCACGAGAATAGTTACTCGGTGGTGGAGGTATGAGAATAGTTTGAACTAGTAAAAATTGTCCCAGAACACGATCTGCGGGATGATGCATGATTTTGTAGTCGCATATAATGTAATATCTGTGCAAACTATTAGTAAAAGCCGTCCGTTGAATTTCAGGAGCATTCGGTCCAACAAAATATGGAAACCATGAAACCTATATCGTAGTATAAAATAAGTAAATAAAACAGAAACCGACTGGTATCTGCAATGAGCATATTGGTATCTATAATACATGATTCTATAATCAATTTTTACCTCGTGTTCATGCAGCGAGTCAAATTGGACTCGATAAATAGAGGCCGACTGGTATCTGCAATGAGCATGGTCTACATGTCTAACCGTCCATCGACTCGCTATCGAAAATATACCATCTTCACGGCTAAAACTTGAAATTGGTCGGCCGATTGTAAAGTGTTCATAAGACCAGACCTAACATCATATGTTTAACACATTTAAAAATAAATTTATAAAATATCAATAAAGTATAAGGGTTGCGACAAATACCTGTAACAACATCATGCATCCACACAAACTGACTGGACATTTATTCACACTTATTTTGACAAATTCTGTTAGGGAGGTATACAAATATGCTAATACTGCCGCTCCCCATGCATGTCCAGTCCGCTCGTACAAATTTGCCAGTAAGGGTAAATACCGAACACTCACCTTACCTCCGGTGGCATTTGGAAATAGTATTGCACCACACATTGCAAGCAAATATGCTCGCGTACAACAAATAATCTGAAAGACAAATCTACTAAGTTAAAAATATACTCAGAACTAACGAATAAAATATATGTCCGAGTTTTATACCCTTTGCTCGTTCACGACGACCGGACCGTTTTCTGTACGGTTAAGAAACATGAAGTTTTTTCGTAGCCAACTAATTGTAGTGCTAGAGCGATTATCGGTCGGAGGAGCAGGGACTCCAAGATATTGCTCGATAATTGCACTAGTGGAACGGGTATCATGTGGCTCTGAGAAATATACAGGCTCACCTGCAAACAAGATTAAATTTAATTCTTCAAATACAAAAATCAAGATACAAGATTTAACTTTACGTTTAAATGATTATACCTATGATAGGTAGTCCTAGTATGTAGGCCACATCATATAGCGTAACTGTCATCTCTCCGACGGGAAGCTGAAAAGTATTACGGTGGGGCCACCATCGTTCTGCCAAACTAAATAACAAGTCTCTGTCGTGTTGAAGGAATTCTATATCGTCGACATAGTTGAATCCAAAAGACTGAACCAAAGCCTTTTGTTGTACTGTTAGCTCCCATTTCGCTTGGTTCGGATCATCTTTTACATGTCGCCATGCACCATGTTCTCGAGTACGTGCTTGAGCGGGGTAGTCATATAACTAGAAACAAAATAATTACAAAGTAAATAACGTATTCAGATTTATTAATAATTCAAAATTAACTCAAATATAGTTATAAATTACCTCTCCAGAAAAAACGAGTCGAGATATATGTCTCACGTTCTTGTCTTTCTCTCTCGGTCGTCGGTTCACCGGGAATGCGACCATCATTTCGTTCTGCCATTCTCTTCGTCTTCTTTTTCTTCTTCTTCTTCTTCTTCTCCTTCTCCTCTCTCTCTCTCTTATGCCTTCTACGTTCTGTTCGTACTACTCTATATATAGGAAAGAAAGGAATAAAATAAAAAGAAAAGACAAGAAAAAGAAAAAAAAAAGCAAAAGCAAAAGCAAAAGGAAAAGAAAAAGAAAAAGAAAAGAAAAAGAAAAAATAAAGAAAAAAAAAAATTCCTTCAACAGAAGGGATGGAGGGGGTCGAATGAGCGGGAGAAGGAGTGGGGCTCCAACTCAACTGGAGCCCAACATTGGGCTCCAGTTCAACTGGCGCCCGGACCCCCCCAACACAATTCCCTCAAATGCATCCCCCTACACGCCATATAGAGAAAATATATCCCTCTCTATAAAATTTTCTGTAATTGATATTAGCTTGTGTACAGTCACAAGCTACTTGGAGTTTCATCAGATTACAAAAAATTTATACGACAGCTATTTGGGAATCGCTGCGTATTTCTTCTCTGTTCAATAACGTGCAACAAAGACACGTTGTTTGGGCAATTAATGAGAGAGAGATCTTGACGGTGCGTAGTAGTTGGTGACATAATTGGCACAACGGACGGCACAAAAGCTGCTGGGAAAGAAAAATAAACGACTATGCCCCCACACATTTCAGTGTTTCATTAAAGATAATTTAACGAAATAATCACAAGAAGATGATACATACGACTAACGAAATAATGAAAACTTTGATTTGTAATATTTTGCTGCCTCTTTTGTGGAACAATTATCCATGCCTTTTTTTGAACTATTGGAGCTGAATTTGTGATTTTTAATTTTCTGTAGGCTGATGTCCTTGCTAGATATAAGCCCAAGATTGACGCCGCGGAAGTGATTCCAACACTGAATGAAGATGATAAATGGGTTGCAGATGCTCTTGCATATTTTGAAAGCACCCGTCAGATTGTCCTCTACTAAGAAGAACTTATTAGAGATCACACAGTAAGTTCTCGTAACTTTCTAGAATGATGACGCAGATCAGAGCATTTTCTCAAACCTAGTCCTTACCCGTGCTGATGCTGCATATTCTTTAATTTTGCAGAAGTTGATGGATGTTTTGGAATTCCTAAAGGTATCTCAATTGAAGCTATTCAGTCGGCATGTGACGATCCATACGTACAAAGCCATTGTCTGAACAAGTAGAGAACTTGGATGCAATCTCAAACACCCTAAAGGGAACGAAGTACGAGAGCTTCTTGCAATCCGACTACATATAAGAAGTAATGTCATCACCTTAATAATTTTATGTAAATAGATCCCTTTTGAGTCTTTTGTTGATACGACACTGACTTTTGCACCTGACATCTATCGCTAGTTGGTAAATTTTGGCTGCCGGTAAGTCATCAGGTCCTGAGCTCTTTCAGTTTTCATGAAAATTTGTTCTTTACTCATAATAGATTCTAATATATTAATGAGCTAATGTAATTTAATTGATCATTTAGCTTTCCGCTTAAGATTTGGTTTATTGTTAGCGTTCTATTGTGGTACTAATGGTTAATAAAATTTTACAAGACTAGTACAAATATGCAATGAATGTGAATATTGGTTTTTGCTGGTTTGTACCATTTCTAGTATACATAGTTGAGTACTTTAATTGCATGTAATATTGGTACTCGAAAGGGGAAGCAAATACAAATGTGGGTTCAAATTATCATTTTTCATGAGAATACATTCTAGCACCCGTCTAGATGCTTATTTGTTGTTAAAATTATCATTTTTCATGAGAATATCATTTTTCGTTGAGCGAAAGGGTGCAGCGGGTCATTGCGGTTGGCGACCAAGACGTAGGTTAGGTCTGACACTTTAAATTTGTTGTACCATATGCCGATGTAGCGGTTGTTGGAGTTTGGGTTGGGTGTGAAGAAGCCTAAGGCGAAGGTCCCGTTGGCGGAGACTATGGTATCACCTGTTGGGAAAGAAGCGCGGAAATCTTTCCCCAAACCGGAGAGTACCTGCGAGAGGACCGAGCAATACAACGCACGAACCCAAAAATAGCCACACAAAAACAATCACGCAGACACAGAGAATTTTTGACGTGGAAACCCTTGCGGGAAAAACCACGGGACGATCGGAGTCCAACCCTGAGAAGCCTCCACTAATGGAATAGAAGAATTACACCCTCTACAAACTCCTCCCGATCCAAATCGGATCCCCACAACACTCAGAGATAAGAACAATGATTACAAGGCTACGAAGAGCGAGAACGACGAGTAGAGATTACCCGAACACGATCTCCTTCGAACAGCGACCTTCAATCCTCCGTCTTCTTCTCCGAAGTTGTAATGGCACTCTTGCCTCCTTCTCTCTCAAACTTGTGTTGTCCAATGCGATTATACCATTATGAATTAGGGTTGAGAAAACTCAATATATCTCCCTAATCTCGCAACCAACCTGGACCGTTGGATTAGATCCAATGATGAAAACTCATCCAGAAATCCGCTTCAGCCCCCCGACACACAGAGTTCGGCCAGAACTCTGTGTGGGGCAACCAGCACTGGGTGGCCAAACCCTGGAACGGCCAGACCGAGTTCGGCCAGAACTCGGCCTGGGACCGAGTTCGGCCCGAACTCGGCAGACTTGGTCCAGAACCCCCTTTGGGGCAGCAGCAGCAGTAACAACTACTCCCGAGCTTCTCCGACATCGGACGGCGCTCGTCGCACTCCGGGATCTTCTCCACATAGGTTGGGAACCCCACCCACTCCAACAAATCTCCCCCTTCACAACTATGGGGAGGACGTCGTCATCCCGACGATCTGCCTGCAGTACTCAAACTTTCCCCTTGGTAGAATCTTCGTGAACATATCAGCTCCGTTGTCATCTGTATGCACCTTCTCAAGCTCCGCGTCCTTCTTCTCAACCACATCCCGTATCCAATGATACCGAGTCTCGATGTGCTTGGACCGGCTATGAAACGTCTGATTCTTCACAAGATGGATAGCACTCTGACTGTCGCAAAGCAAAGTATACTGCTCTTGCTTCAGTCCCATTTCCTGCAACAGCTTCTTCATCCACAACAGCTCCTTGCAAGCCTCCGTCGTCGCAATGTATTCCGCCTCCGTCGTCGACAAGGCAACACACTTCTGCAACCGCGACTGCCACGACACTGCTCCTCCCGCAAACATCATCACATAGCCTGAAGTCGATCGCCTCGTGTCTACATCTCCAGCCATATCAGCGTCGGTATACCCAACCAGCTTCGGCTCGTCACCACTAAAGGAAAGTCTCCAACCAGCAGTGCCCTGAAGATATCGTAGAATCTACTTGACTGCACTCCAGTGTACCCTTCCAGGATTCGAAAGATACCTGCTAACCGTACCAACTGCATGAGCAATATCTGGCCTCGTACACACCATGGCATACATAAGGCTTCCCACAGCTGAGGCATATGGAACCCGCTCCATATCTTCCTTTTCGTCCTCGGTAGATGGACACTGCTCCTCAGTGAACTTAAAGTGAGCCGCGAGGGGGGAACTCACTTTCTTCGACCCGTCCATCCCGAAACGCTGAAGTACCCGATGAATGTACTTCTTTTGGGACAAGTGTAGCAGCTTGGACTCTCTCTCTCGGCTGATCTCCATCCCAAGAATAGTCTTCGCTGCGCCCAAATCCTTCATAGAGAAGGTCGCGCCCAGTTGGCGCTTCAACTCCGCTATCCTAGTGGCATTCCGACCCACTAATAGCATATCATCAACATAGAGCAATAAGATGATAAAATCATCATCGGCAAAATACCTCACAAATGCACAATGGTCCGACGTCGTCCGTGCATAACCATGCTCCCCCATAAACGACTCGAACTTTCTGTACCACTGCCTCGGAGCCTGCTTCAGACCATACAAGCTCTTCCTCAACCGGCAAACCAAATGTGACTTGCCCTTCTCACAGAATCCCTCCGGCTGCTCCATGTACAACTCCTCCTCAAGATCACCGTGGAGGAACGCCGTCTTCACGTCCATCTGCTCGACCTCCAAGTCGAAACTGGCTGCTAATGCTAGCACCACCCGGATAGACGAATGCTTGACGACAGGCGAAAAGATCTCATCATAATCCACGCCTTTCCGCTGACCGTAGCCCTTGACTACCAGCCTCGCTTTGTATCGAGGGCGAGTAGCATCATCCGTCTGCTTCACTCTGAACACCCATCGATTTTTCAAAGCCTTCTTGCCCTTTGGCAACCGCACCAGATCATAAGTAGAATTGGTGTGCAAGGAACTCATCTCCTCCTGCATAGCTACCATCCACTCCTGCCTGTGTTCGTCTTCCATAGCCTCTGCGAAACTTTCGGGCTCTCCCCCGTCAGTCAATAGCACATACTCATCCGGCGAGTATCTCGTAGATGGTCGACGATCCCTGTTGCTCCTTCTCAGTGGAGCCACTGGTGCTGGCTGTATACCGACAGCCTCCTCCCCTTCAGGAACTGCCTCCCCGGCATGCTCATCCTCCTGAGGGACACCCTGACCACCATCAGCAGGCTGATGATCAAGGTTGGGAGCAACTCCATGTACCGGCTCCCCCATAACTGGATCCTCTGCGATGTCCTCTGGAAACTGCTCGAAGCGAAATGACTCTAACTCAGGCAATTCCTCAGCCTCAGAAGGCGTCTCGGAATCCTGAGTGTTGGTCATGGTCTGATCCTCGACGAACACCACATCCCTGCTTCTGTAGAGCTTTCCTTCCACTGGGTCGTAGAGTCTATAGCCAAACTCATCCCGACCATAGCCGACAAAGACGCATCGTGTCACGACCCGCACCCGCTAAAAGGGCACGTGACGCGACAACGCCCAGCCCTCACCGAAAAATCGGCGTGGAACGCTGTGGATTTCTCTACTTCTAAACAGTTTATATATATAACAAAACCTGTCGAGAATATGGTCAACTCCGAACGGAGGACAAGCAATGAATATATATATGAGTACTCAATCACGACTCTAAGATAACAAAGTAAAGACTGAAATGAAAAGACAACAAGACGATAAAATAATATATAACCTGTCAAGTCCAACACAAAGAATATATACAGTCCAAGTCTCTAATACAGTCCATAGTAATAACAGACTCAAAAGTAGCTGGAGACAAAGTCCAGTATAAAAGACCTACTCTAACTAAGTAATAGGTAGGGTCTCGTCAGGTGGAGCTAAGCCCTGCTGGACCAAGGTCTCCAGGTCTAGGCCCACTACGTCATCCGGACCGTAGTAGGTAGAATAGTCTCCCTCGTCTGCATCTGTAATATTTTCAACATATCCTGTCAGGATGGAACGAGTACAATCTACTAACAACAGTTCACAAGATATGACAAAAGCTATAAGACAGTAAATAGAGAGTATATACAAGAAAATCATGGAATGTACATGCGAGTATCATGGCAAGGTAAGCTGTAAAACTAGAGCTAGAACAAGGCAAGTAAACTGATCATGGCATGTACAAGAATCAAGAATCATATCTCTAGGTGTGTGAGTACTAGCTACAATATGTGGCCGGATTGGGTCTGCACAAGGTTATGATCAGCCAATCCCACGTGGAGTGTAGGATTGGTAGCATTCAAGGTCTACAAGAATAAACAAGGTGGATAATGACCACACATCTACACTAGTACTCCCCGTCCCCGACTGGTAGAGTGGATCCAAGCAAGACACGTTATGACACGGGATTCTACGAGAAGGGAGCAAGTCTTCTCGAGAATCGGTGTCCATATACTGCACAAGAACTACAAGGGGGCTTGCACAAGATATATCAAGATAACGAGGAATAACATCTCATGTCGGGATCCATGAATACCAATCCGTGTGACCAATGTGTCGAGAACAAGCATATCCACACTAATTACATGAATCATAACGATCATTATAAATTGGAAAAGTGTCAGAGAATGTACTCGCCTGAAATATGATATGGTACGTCAACCGGAGCAAATGCAGCATCTCGAGGACCTATAGAGAACAAGACGTATCAATACTCAATCTAGGAAATAAAGTGTCATAGTCTTTTATTATTATTATTATTATTATTATTATTATTATTATTATTATTATTTTTTATTCTGTCCAAATTATTTTTTTAGAATGTATGGGAAGAGTGGAGAAGAGGGACACCTCACCCTCCCTCTCTCCCTATTTATTTCTTTCCCACAAACACACACAAACACACCTCACCCCACCAGCTCACCCCCTCTCCCTCTATATAAAGTCACACACACACACACAAAAGAAACAGAAAAAGAAAAAAAAAACAAAACAAACAAAACCAAAACCCCCTCACACACACACCCGAACCCCCTCTCTCTGCTGCCACTGCCGCCCGCCACTGCCGTCGCTGCCCGCCGCTGCCGTCGTCCGCCTGCCGCCGTCCGCCGCCGCCAGCAACCGCCGGCCACCACCACCTCTTCATCCATCTCCTCCTTCATCTCCTTCCTCCTCCACTTCAACTCTCCAAGGAGGAAACCTAGGTAAAACCTAACTTTTCTCCCCAAATTTCCTTTCCAATTCCTTCTTAAATTTTTGGGTTAAGCTTTACTAATGAAGGATACTTTGATCAATGATGGGAATTAATGTAGGAAATTGTGAGGAGAAGCCTAGATTTTCTTAAAACCCAAGGCAAGTCCTCCTCTCCTTCTTCTTCTCAATATTTCCATCTAGGTTAATGGAAATCACAATTATTCTTTTATTATCATGTTAAAATTCTGAAATTATAGCTTCATGAATATTTTGGTAATACCAGAAAATTGAAGTTGTAGGGTTTTAATTTTCAAAAAAAAAAAACTCTGAAATTTCATATCATAAAGTTTGGAATATAATTAGTTAAGATAGTATCTCTGAATTTTGGTTTACTTAAATTCTGAATTGATAATATTTAAATCAAGTCACGATATATTAAAATGATGCAAATTCTAATTCCTAGTGAATGTTTAATTTGATAGACATAAACAAAAGTGTTATACATTTATGGTAATATATTCCGAACAAGTGGAAATCGAATAGACACAAATAGAGGAATCGATTTTGAACACGGACTCTGGACTTGCGATTTTGGACATGAACTATTGGACTCTTCATGAACAAACAAACACATGTAAACATATGGGACTCTCCCAGGGTAAGTCTGATACACATGTGAACTGAACAACAGAACCATTCACGGGAAGGTAAAGTATGAGGACTTGTTATTTTTCTACGTTCTTAATTCCTTTATGAGTACGCTATCTATATATATATATACATACATATTACATATTGTATATATATGTGTACTACTTATATAATATATATATACATACATATTGTATATAAACTATCTACAAATACATCTATGCATATTGTATACATATGTACTATCTACATAATATATATATACATACATATCGTTTATAAACTATCTACAAATACATCTATACATATTATATATATATGTACTATCTACATAATGTATATATACATACCTATTATCTATATACATGATATATGAGTATATGCAAATATATGTATAGTATCTACATACTATCTACCTAGTATATAAATATATATATGTACATGTTTTCATTTTAAGTCTCTACATGTTGCCTAGTATAACTTGCAAGGGAAAATTATGGCTATCATTGTATTGCTTGCTAATTGCAAAAATCGCCTTCCGACTGATTGCTAAAGAAAGGTAAAATATGCTTATTCCCTCGCTTGCCAAAAGGTAAAAGGTGTCTAATTATTTATCCTTCTTTACTTTTTATATAAACGGCATGGTCCGGTGTTGAGAGTTGCTCCACCGAAGGGGTTGGCGAGCCCAATTATTATTTACGTGGTTCCGGTGTTGAGAGTTGCTCCACCGAAGGGGTCGGCGAGCCCATATTTTTCTTATCATTTATATATATTTTCTGTAAATTTGCGGGGCTCCTAAATACAAAGGCGACTCTGCCAAAATTTTTGAGAAATTCTACAGATAGTTAAATTTCTGACTTTCGGAAAATTTTAGAAAGTTTCATATATAGGAAGCATTGGGCGGGGAGAACAACTGAATATCCCTAGATATCCCGTAACATAATAACAATAAAAGCTGATCAGTATTTCGGAAATCCGTACTTCTATTTTCAAATAGAGAGTACTAGCCCAAGGGAGGCTCGAAAATCAATGCATCTATTTCGACAGTAACATCAAATAGATGGTTTAGCCCAAGGGAGGCTCGGAATTCACAGCCTGATCCCAGGTTAACGGGATTGTTCACGGGAAGCATCTAGAGGATTATTCAGATTATTGTTCTCAATTGCATTGTATTAGATTTCATCTTACTCCAAAAGTAACTCATACCTACTTTGGTAGGCAGTTTGCTCAAGGGAAGCAAATCTTACAGAAAGCTCAAGGGAAGCTCGGAAATCTCACAATCCCTGGAGTAGGATGATGGTTACATGTGTCATTTTAGTAAAATTAAGGGTATATATATACATATATATATACTTATATACATACATATACGCAGTTGCACAAGTCTTTTTAAAGAAAACCGCATATTTTAATTTTAGTTATTTATATTTCATCGCCCTTGACCGAGGACTTGCTTGTCGTTTCTAAACGACCTAGTTTTGTTCACTAGGTGAAGAAGAAGACGTCTCTGCTGAAGTATCGCCGCAATACCTCGAGGAGTGAACCATTGCTTATAGCTAGGACGAGTACTTCTCAGTCATTATGCAATTTGCTTTTGAAATAAATCTGTATAAGAATTGTTGGAAAAGTTTCCTGTACAATATGCTTAATGTTATGAAATTTCTGGTATTTTCCATTTTGCTGATATTACGGGCGACAATCGCGATTTCGGCGCGTAGCCTGGAGATGTGTTTCGGACGTCACCCTTCCACCCGGGAAGCGGGACGTGACACGTCTTTTAATGGTGGCCCATGCAGGTCAGCAAAATGGAAAATACGAGGAATGGAACCTAGGTATACATAGACATAAGGTTCTAGACATTCATAACCACCATGCCTTAGAAGTTATTAAGAAGACAGTATAAGTAGTTAGTAGCCTCTTCCTTTACAATTTTTTCTCTAAAATCTTAGTCTTAGAGATACTAATCTAAGAAATTTCCGGTGTAGATCATGTCACGGTTCGTACCCTTTGCAAGGTTAGGAAATGACAGCCACTGCCTAGACGAGTATTATGCATTTGTAAGAAAGATGTGGCACGTAGCGCCAAAAGGGATGATAGAAGCCTATGGGGTCCACTATGAATTGAAATATCCAGTAGTGACAGACATAGACGACGAAAGAAAGGAATACTATAACTCAGTGCACTACTACATCCTGATCAAGGCGGAACCCTCTGGAGACCCGGAAACTGACCGTAACGGCACCTTAGAAGAATGGCTGCAGACTCACCCCGACGTGAAGATTCACAATATAAGGAAGATGTGGATTTAAGGTCACTAAGTATAATTAATGTATGGATGTAAGTATGTAAAGAGTGCAAGTAGACATGAAGGAGTATGAACTTATAAATGATATGTAAATATCTGACATGTATGCCTTGAATATAGTTAGAATGTAACCTACCAAATATGTAAGTCCTGAGGCTTATTGTACTATAAAGACGTATAAAAATATGCCTTTTCTAAATTCATAATTTTCCTATAGGTAATTCTTACTTAAGGATATAATGAGTATAGGTATGGATCTATTCATGTCCAGCTTAGAATGGGATGGAAGTGATTACTCCCTATATCTATACCAACGGTATGCTAGAGCCATGTGGAGCGCACCCGATTGGTACGACGTGCATGTCTACCAGATATTCTATGGAGTCAGGCGTCCCATCATCCGAGACATCGAGGATGGCGCTGAAGTTGATTTTGAGAATATCACATATTGCCTCTATGTTCGGGATCCAAATCGCTTCTATATTGCACTGCATGGTTATGAGGGAACCCTAGAAGACTTTGAAAGATTACATCCAGAAGTAGAAATCCTTGCTGAAGACAGAGTTCTCATTGAGGCAGTAGAATAGGAAGCTGAAACCTGTACAAGTGAAGAAGAAGGTCTTTTGTCAGTTGTACTATATGTTGGATATGTACAAGTATAGAGTAAAATAGATCACCATGTCACATTTTGGGAGGAATGGGTGACATGAGTAGATGTAGTACAAAAAAAAGAGGGGGGATAAAGTAGATGTGAAATGAGAGTGGAAGTATCATTTTGTACCACTCTCATTCAAATTCAAAAAAAAAAAATGAAATATAAATATGATTGTAAATACACTTGTGTTATAGATAAAACATTTCGGATGATTCCCTAAGGATTGCATTTTCAATTTCAGGATATGGACAACCATGATCGGCAAAATAGTACGTCCCCGCAAGAACCAACTGTAGCCGACATGTTTAAGCTATTCCAGCAATTATTGGAGTCTAATAATCAACAAGCCCATGCTGCTCAGGCTACCAATACTACAATATTGGAGCAAATGCAGAACTCCAATAATACAAGGGACAGAACCTTAAAAGACTTCAGGGATCTAAAGCCGCCTAAGTTTCAGGGGACTGAGAACGCAATAGAAGCAGGACAATGGCTGAAAACCATCGAGGGTCTAATGAAGGCTGCAAAGCTTCGACCTGAGGACATGGTGCCAGCAATTCGCATCCAGTTAGAAGACATTGCTGGATATTGGTGGAGTGCTGAATATCCGGAAGACTCTGATGAAGACATGACATGGGCGGAATTCAAGAAGAAATTTGAAGAGAGATTCTATCCTAAATCAGCGCGGATAGAATTAGAGCGACAATTTAACAACCTTAAACAAGGAAAACGCACCGTTGATGAGTATGCTGTGGAATTTTTCAGACTCAGTCGATTCGCCCCTCACATGATAGCTGATGAAGAAACAAAAATTTCTAGGTTCTTGGAAGGGCTTGGGACCCAATTGAAAAGTAGGGTCGCGTCCTATCGGTGCCAGACCTTTTCTGAAGTAACAGAGGCTGCTCGCGACCAGGAGAGAATACTAAAAGAAGAGCAACCTTTTCGGTCCTCACATCCCAAAAGAACTTTTGAGGAAGGATCATCGTCTAACAAGAACCATTGGCAGGGACCACCTAAGCGTCCGCAGAATGGCAACCCGGATAAATTCATTATCTGCGACTACTGCCGGAAGCCAGGACATAAAAGAAATGTATGTAGGAGAAGATTGGGACTTTGTCTAAAGTGTGGAGCAGGAAACCATTCGACCGGTCAGTGCCCTCAGCTGCCTGTGATTGGAGCAATTCTACAAGGCTTCAACCCGGGATACTGACCGTTATTTCAGGAGACCAAACCACGACCGATGATTCAGGCACCACCACAAGCTGTCAGAACCAATGGAAATCAGCAAAGGCCGCCCTATGCCCCTCAAGCATATCAGTTCCAACAAGCACAACGGGCGATTCAAGCTCAGAATAACAATAATAATAAGAAGAGAAATAGGCAAGGCCAAGCGTTCGTAATGGGAGCTGAAGATGCAAGTGTTCCAGGAGAAGTGGTTTCAGGTACTATTCTAGTTTCCTCATATCCAGCTTCAGTATTATTTGATTCCGGGGCCACCCATTCATTTATAGCATCTTCCTTTATATCACAACGTGAGATAGATTCTCAACCTCTAACTAAACCATTAAGAGTCCTCACGGGAAATGGGGTGGTAGAAGTTAGTCGAGTATGTAGTAAATGCCCCATAAAACTGGGTGGAGGAGCTTTTCGTACCCGGTTACTTGTCTTTCCGACAAGCAATTATGATGTAATATTGGGTATGGATTGGCTGACTGCAACTTTAGCTAATATAGACTGTGGACAGGGGAAAATTTTATTCCAACTCCCTGACGGAGAGTCATATGAGTTTGTAAGAGACCAGAATGAATTCAATACAGATAAATTAGCGAAATTTGAGTTACCCGTAATGTTACATGAATCAACAGAGCAGATATTTCCAAGGGTAGTAGAAGAATTCAAGGATGTGTTTCCAGAAGAATTGCCAGGACTACCTCCAGATAGAGCCGTAGAATTCTCTATAGATCTAATACCAGGGGCTGCACCCATAGCCAAAAAGATATACCCAATGAACAAAGAGGAGCTAGCTGAGTTAAATAAACAAATAAAGGAATTGTTATCAAAGGGATTTATTCAGCCTAGTGCTTCACCATGGGGTGCACCAGTATTATTTGTGAAAAAGAAAGATGGTACCTTACGCCTGGTGATTGACTATAGGGCCTTGAATGAGGTTACCATCAAGAATAAATATCCCTTACCTAGGATTGATCAACTGTTTGATCAGTTAGGAGAGGCAAGGGTATTTTCAAAAATTGATTTAAGATCTGGATACCATCAGGTAAAGGTGAAAAAAGAAGACATTCCAAAAACTGCATTTAGGACTCGGTATGGGCATTACGAATTCTTAGTTATGCCATTCGGGTTAACAAATGCACCAGCTATATTTATGGACCTGATGAATCGAATATTTTATCAATATCTGGATAAATTTGTAATTGTATTCATTGATGATATTCTTATATACTCCAAAAGTGAAGAAGAACATGAGAAACATTTGAGAATTGTACTGCAAACCTTGCGGGAGGAACAGTTATATGCCAAGCTTAGCAAATGTGAATTTTGGCTGGACCAAATACCATTTCTAGGACATATTGTCAGCGGAGAAGGGATTTCGGTAGATCCGAAGAAAATAGAAGCAGTTAAGTCTTGGCCAACACCAAAGTCCGTAGCAGAAGTCAGAAGCTTTTTAGGACTAGCTGGTTACTATCGAAGATTCGTGGAGAATTTTTCAAGGATTGCAGAACCTTTAACCCGTCTTACCCGGAAGGAAGAAAAATTTATCTGGACGGAAAAATGTCAAGCAGCATTTGATGAGTTAAAGGAAAGGTTAATTACAGCCCCAATACTAGCATTACCATCTGGTTCAGGTGGATATGAAATATATAGTGATGCATCAGGCAAAGGCCTGGGGTGTGTACTAATGCAACATGGAAGAGTCATAGCATATGCATCTCGACAGCTGAAGACACATGAAAGAAATTATCCAACACATGACCTTGAACTTGCTGCTGTGGTATTTGCCCTTAAGCTATGGAGACATTATTTATATGGGGAGAGAATTAAAATATATACAGACCACAAAAGCTTAAAATATGTCTTCACACAAAAAGAAATCAATATGAGACAAAGACGATGGCTAGAATTGCTGAAAGACTTCGATATGGAGTTAGAATATCATCCAGGAAAAGCCAATAAGGTGGCTGATGCTCTGAGTAGAAGACCCGAAGCTTTCCTTATGAATATACCTAAGGAAATCCTCGAGGATCTAAGAAAAATGGGAATTGAAGTAGTATGCCCGGTAACTGATGGGATATGGCAAAATTTACAAATACAATCCTCCTTAATAGATAGAATTAAAGAAGGACAGCAAAATGATTCAAAATTGCAGAAACTTTGGAAACAAACGGAGGCAGGACTCCAGACTGGTATAAGGAGGCATCCGGACGGATCCTTGAGACTCGGAGATCGATTATGTGTGCCCAGTGGAGATTTGAGAACAGAGGTCATGTCTGAAGCTCATAGTTCGCAATATTCCATTCATCCAGGCAGCACTAAGATGTATAAAGACTTAAAACAGACATTTTGGTGGCACGGAATGAAGAGAGAAATCGCCAGGTTTGTATCTAAATGTCTTGTGTGCCAACAAGTGAAAGCAGAACATCAGAGGACAGCAGGACTTCTCCAACCATTACCTATCCCCGAATGGAAATGGGAGCATCTTACCATGGATTTTGTGACAGGACTGCCTAGGACCCAAAGAGGAAATAATGCTATTTGGGTCATTGTAGATAGACTCACTAAGTCCGCTCGATTTCTTCCTTTTCGAGTAGGACAATCAACAGAAGTACTAGCAGATATGTATTTGAAGCAGATTGTGAGTCAGCATGGGGTACCCGTGAGTATAGTGTCAGATAGGGATACCAGGTTTACTTCACATTTCTGGAGAAGTTTGCAGGAAAATCTTGGCACCCAGTTAAAATATAGCTCCGCTTACCATCCCCAAACAGACGGCCAGTCTGAAAGAACAATTCAGACCTTAGAAGATATGCTGAGAGCTTGTACCTTAGATTTTGGGGGAGCTTGGGATGATCATCTACATCTGGTAGAATTTTCATATAACAACAGTTATCATGATAGTATCAAAATGGCTCCTTTTGAAGCACTGTATGGTAGAAAGTGCAGATCGCCGGTATGCTGGACCGACGGAGGAGAAAGACAATTATTGGGACCAGAACTGGTAACACAAACAGTGGATATAGTCAAGGCAATAAAAAGTCACTTGCAAGCAGCCCAGGATAGACAGAAGATGTGGGCTGATAAGCATCGAAGAATACTGGAATTTCAACCTGGAGATCATGTCTTTCTGAAAATTTCACCAACCAAGGGAACAATCAGATTTGGGACCAGAGGAAAACTGAGTCCGAGGTACATTGGGCCCTTCGACATATTGGAGAAAGTAGGGAATGTATCATATCGGCTTGCCTTACCCCCAACACTAGAGGGAGTTCACAATGTATTCCATGTTTCTCAATTGAGAAGATATGTGTCGGACCCTAGCCATATACTCGACCATTCAGAAATTTCTGTTGGGCCTACACTACGGATCGAACAGAAACCTGTTGGGATCTTGGATCGAAGAGAGAAGGTACTCCACAATCGGATCATTCCATTAGTACGAGTCGCATGGAGTAAGGATTCGCCTGGAGATTCAACTTGGGAGAAGGAAGAAGATATGCGGAGGCAATATCCGTATCTATTCCATAAACCAGGTTAGTAATGAATCGTTGTACTAGTTATTTTAAATTCCGAGGACGGAATTTTCTTAAGGGGAGTAGACTTGTCATAGTCTTTTATTATTATTATTATTATTATTATTATTTTTTTTTTTTATTCTGTCCAAATTATTTTTTTTAGAATGTATGGGAAGAGTGGAGAAGAGGGACACCTCACCCTCTCTCTCTCCCCATTTATTTCTTTCCCACAAACACACACAAACACACCTCACCCCACCAGCTCACCCCCTCTCCCTCTATATAAAGTCACACACACACACACACACACACAAAAGAAACAGAAGAAGAAAAAAAAAAAAACAAAACCAAAACCCCCTCACACACACACCCGAACCCCCTCTCTCTGCTGCCACTGCCGCCCGCCACTGCCGCCGCTGCCCGCCGCTGCCGCCGTCCGCCGCCGCCAGCAACCACCGGCCACCACCACCTCTTCATCCATCTCCTCCTTCATCTCCTTCCTCCTCCACTTCAACTCTCCAAGGAGGAAACCTAGGTAAAACCTAACTTTTCTCCCCAAATTTCCTTTCCAATTCCTTCTTAAATTTTGGGTTAAGCTTTACTAATGAAGGATACTTTGATCAATGATGGGAATTAATGTAGAAAATTGTGAGGAGAAGCCTAGATTTTCTTAAAACCCAAGGCAAGTCCTCCTCTCCTTCTTCTTCTCAATATTTCCATCTAGGTTAATGGAAATCACAATTATTCTTTTATTATCATGTTAAAATTCTGAAATTATAGCTTCATGAATATTTTGGTAATACCAGAAAATTGAAGTTGTAGGGTTTTAATTTTCAAAAAAAAAAACTCTGAAATTTCATATCATAAAGTTTGGAATATAATTAGTTAAGATAGTATCTCTGAATTTTGGTTTAGTTAAATTCTGAATTGATAATATTTAAATCAAGTCACGATATATTAAAATGATGCAAATTCTAATTCCTAGTGAATGTTTAATTTGATAGACATAAACAAAAGTGTTATACATTTATGGTAATATATTCCGAACAAGTGGAAATCGAATAGACACAAATAGAGGAATCGATTTTGAACACGGACTCTGGACTTGCGATTTTGGACATGAACTATTGGACTCTTCATGAACAAACAAACACATGTAAACATATGGGACTCTCCCAGGGTAAGTCTGATACACATGTGAACTGAACAACAGAACCATTCACGGGAAGGTAAAGTATGAGGACTTGTTATTTTTCTACGTTCTTAATTCCTTTATGAGTACGCTATCTATATATATATACATACATATTACATATTGTATATATATGTGTACTACTTATATAATATATATATACATACATATTGTATATAAACTATCTACAAATACATCTATGCATATTGTATACATATGTACTATCTACATAATATATATATACATACATATCGTTTATAAACTATCTACAAATACATCTATACATATTATATATATATGTACTATCTACATAATGTATATATACATACCTATTATCTATATACATGATATATGAGTATATGCAAATATATGTATAGTATCTACATACTATCTACCTAGTATATAAATATATATATGTACATGTTTTTATTTTAAGTCTCTACATGTTGCCTAGTATAACTTGCAAGGGAAAATTATGGCTATCATTGTATTGCTTGCTAATTGCAAAAATCGCCTTCCGACTGATTGCTAAAGAAAGGTAAAATATGCTTATTCCCTCGCTTGCCAAAAGGTAAAAGGTGTCTAATTATTTATCCTTCTTTACTTTTTATATAAACTGCATGGTCCGGTGTTGAGAGTTGCTCCACCGAAGGGGTTGGCGAGCCCAATTATTATTTGCGTGGTTCCGGTGTTGAGAGTTGCTCCACCGAAGGGGTCGGCGAGCCCATATTTTTCTTATCATTTATATATGTTTTCTGTAAATTTGCGGGGCTCCTAAATACAAAGGAGACTCTGCCAAAATTTTTGAGAAATTCTACAGATAGTTAAATTTCTGACTTTCGGAAAATTTTAGAAAGTTTCATATATAGGAAGCATTGGGCGGGGAGAACAACTGAATATCCCTAGATATCCCGTAACATAATAACAATAAAAGCTGATCAGTATTTCGGAAATCTGTACTTCTATTTTCAAATAGAGAGTACTAGCCCAAGGGAGGCTCGGAAATCAATGCATCTATTTCGACAGTAACATCAAATAGATGGTTTAGCCCAAGGGAGGCTCGGAATTCACAGCCTGATCCCAGGTTAACGGGATTGTTCACGGGAAGCATCTAGAGGATTATTCAGATTATTGTTCTCAATTGCATTGTATTAGATTTCATCTTACTCCAAAAGTAACTCATACCTACTTTGGTAGGCAGTTTGCTCAAGGGAAGCAAATCTTACAGAAAGCTCAAGGGAAGCTCGGAAATCTCACAATCCCTGGAGTAGGATGATGGTTACATGTGTCATTTTAGTAAAATTAAGGGTATATATATACATATATATATACTTATATACATACATATACGCAGTTGCACAAGTCTTTTTAAAGAAAACCGCATATTTTAATTTTAGTTATTTATATTTCATCGCCCTTGACCGAGGACTTGCTTGTCGTTTCTAAACGACCTAGTTTTGTTCACTAGGTGAAGAAGAAGACGTCTCTGCTGAAGTATCGCCGCAATACCTCGAGGAGTGAACCATTGCTTATAGCTAGGACGAGTACTTCTCAGTCATTATGCAATTTGCTTTTGAAATAAATCTGTATAAGAATTGTTGGAAAAGTTCCCTGTACAATATGCTTAATGTTATGAAATTTCTGGTATTTTCCATTTTGCTGATATTACGGGCGACAATCGCGATTTCGGCGCGTAGCCTGGAGATGTGTTTCGGACGTCACCCTTCCACCCGGGAAGCGGGACGTGACATAAAGTCAAATCAATTTAAATCCTATTAGGTCATTCTAGGTCAAGTCACGTCAAACTAGACTATACGAGGTCAACCTAAGTCATTTTAGGTCTATCTGGGTCATACTGGGTCAATGCAAGTCAAACGGAATCAATCTAGGTCAATTTGAGTCAACGGTTGACTTTTTGGTCAACCGGTCAACTCTGGTCAACCGTGGTCAACTGTGGTCAACTCTAGGTCACTGGTGACTAACAGTTGACTTTCGGTCAACTGCACAAGTCTAATGGAATTTGGGACCAAATTGGGTAAAGTGTTGACCCATAGTTGACTTTTGGCCTAAAAAGTCAACCGTGGTCAACCGGGTCCAAGACTAGGTTTAGACAGCTAATCCTACTCATTACCAACCTATACAACCCATATCCAAGTCTATCTTGGACTTGGAAACTCAAATCTTGGCCATAGGCCAAATCCCTATTTTACCCTTTTTAAGGGTAAAATTCTACCCTCGGCGATAATCTAGATAGCCTACCTACGCTAGTTATTTTGACCCGATCTCCCTAGGGTAGTAGGGTACTATCCTATAGGTTCGTTATCTACCATAATACCTAGATAAAGTGGACGTCTAGTCCACCTTACGGTCCGTTGCAGAAATTTCGAATATTTTGAGATACGCACTGACACGGCGCGATACCGGCGCCCTATGACCCCGATTTCCATCCGGGAGCTTACCCGCAAAATCTAAATCACGTAACCTAGGCCCATGTCAAGTTTCATCGCGATCCGATGCTCCGGGCTCAATTTTGCCCTCTAACCCGACTTCTACTAAAAACCCCTCTTTTTACTCTCATTCTAAAACTCCTCCTTATCTAAATTCTAATTCTTCTTCTTCTTAACTTCTTCTCCTAATCCTTCTAGCTCTATTTCTTCTTCTCACTCCTCCTTCCTATTCTTCTTCAAATTCCTAACTTCTCCTAGTTTTCTTCTTCTCCAACTTCCTTCTCATTCTAATTTCCTTCCTACTTCTTTACTTCTTCTTAATTCTTTCCCTTCCTTCTTCTATCTAACTTCCCATCTATTTCTCTATATATTAACATATATATATCTATATATATATATATATACCTACATATATACCTATACATAGGGTACTAGGGGGGTTTAAGGGGCAAATAGGGGGTCCAAAGGGGGGGAAAGGAGCTGCCATTGGCAGCTCCTGCTGCTGCCTTAGCTGCTACTGCAGCTCCTGCAGCTGCTGCTGCTTCTTCTCTCCTCCTCTCTACCCTCTTCTACTTCCTCCTCCTTCTAATCTCTATATACATATATATATATATATATATATATATATATATATATATATATATATATATATATATATATATATATATATATATATATCTATATATACATATATCTATATACTATCTATCTAACTATCTAAACATATATATATATAACCATATCCATATGTATATGTATAACTCACAACCACACACACACATGCCTATATTTAAATACATACACCCACATCTCCCTGTACATATACATATATACACATATATATATACATATATAAATACACATACACATCTCCTTATTTCCATATATATATATATATATATATATATATATATATATATATATATATATATATATATATATATATATATACACAACCACACACACTCACCACCACCACTCTCATTCTCTCATTCCCACCACTCTCTACACACACACACCCAAATACATATATTTTCATATACATATATACATATATATATATATACACACAAACATATATCTATATATATACATATACACATATCTATATATATATCTAAATTCTTACTCCCACACACAAACACACACAAACACACACTCTCACCACCACTCTCACTCATACTCCACCACCACCACTCTCATTCCTCTACACATAAATACATATATATATAAATACATACACATATGTATTCATATATATATTCATATATACAAATACACACACACACTCTCCCTACCACACAAACACACACTCACTCTCACACACAACCACCACCACTCTCTACACACCAATACCACCACCACCATTCTCTACACAAACACAATACATATAATTAAACACACACATATATATACATATACATACATACCACTCTAATTAATAAACCCCCAAAAATTCCTAACCTAGATTCTAGGAAGAAACCTACAAATAGAGGGCAAAGTGTAGAGAATTGAATTCTCTATATTTATTGTGAAGAACAAAAATGAAAATGAGTAATTAATGAAGGATTTAATGAGCTTACCTAAGCTTTTCTTGTAGGGAAGAACTTGGGAGAAGGAATGAAAAGGAGAGAGAGAGAGCGCTTAGACTTTATGAAGAAGAAAAAGGGGGGGGGGGACTTCATGGCCGGCCACCTACTTGGGGGGTTATTGGGTTGGGATCCAATAGCCCCCAACCCATTAAGCTTGGTTTTGGTTTGGTTTGAAATTGGTTTGGTTCGGTTCAATTCGGTTTGATTCTAAACGACTAATTAAGTCTCTAAATTGACTAATTAAGCCATGGAAGTTGGGTTAATAATTTCTAACCTAAGTATGATGGTATATGGGCTAAGCCCAGCTAGTATGGGGGTCCCACTAGGGTCCAGGCTACCCGGGTCTCCAAATTGGGTCCGAATTGGATAAAATCCAAACCAACCCAAATAAATCCCAAAAAAATCACATAAAATATATAAAAATTCCTAAAAATTTTAAAACTTGAAAAATGACAAAAATACCCCTAATTTGAAAATTGGGGGTGACAAATCAACCCTCCTTAAAAAATTTCGTCCTCGAAATTCAAACGGTCGTACTCTTCTCTAGGTCAAGCACCCAACAATCAAGGTCTACTAAATTTTATCCTAAGTTATATAACATGTAACCCAGGAAATCAGAACACATGCATGGTTTTATATCTCTACAGTATCGTGTTATTACAGTCTTCATTGGGGTTTCCTATTTAATCTAGCATGATCATCACATATGCAAACTAAAGGTACTAAGAAAGCAATCATCAATCAATGGGCGAAAAGAACAGGTAAAAAGAAAGGGCAAGATCCTACCTCCTAGTCCAAAGCGTGCAGGATCCTCAACTGCCATCGCAAAAACCCTGTCCTGGCGGGGTATATCCCGCTGCTGGTGGAGGGCGTGATGCGGTGCCATAGGTGGCCTACCCTGTGCTCCTTGAGCTGCACGACGATGGTTCGTAGGACAATCTCTCAACTGATGTCCAGCCTCCCTGCAATAGAGGCACAAGCCCAGCCTCTTCCGGCAGATCTCCCAGATGTGACCGGGCTTCTTGTAGTAGCCGCAAGGAGCCCCATGCTGTGCCTGCCTCTGCTGAGTATGCTGCACTGCTGCTGGACCGGTGCTCTGGCCTGTACCTGCTGCTGGTGATGCTGGAACGACTGATGCTGAAGCTGAGGGCGCTTAGCAGGCCCTGCATTGCTACTGGCCCCAGAAAACACATCTCGATCCCTCTTCGGCTTCAAGCCCAACTCCCTCTCTACCTTCCGAGCCTCTGCGTAAACCTCCGCATATGTCGCGTAGAAAGAAGGGATCAGGATCTTGATATCCCATGCCAATCCCTCCCGGAAGCGCTCCGCTCGGATCACCGGGTCACTCACCATGTACTCGGCGTATCGGCTCAGCCGGTCGAACTCCGCCGCATACTCCTCTACGGTCATGCTGCCCTGCTGCAGGTTCTGGAACTGCCGCACCAGGCCAATCTTGTCCGTAGGGGAAAAGAACTTCTCTCTGAACAGGGCCCTGAACTCCGCCCAAGTATGGCCCTCTCCTGCAAGAGCCGGTTCATTCCGGAACCATGTCCGGGCAATATCTAACAACTGCAACCCAACCGCCTCGACCCTCAGGTCGGCTGCCAGGCGGCAGGCCCCCATCTGGCGCTCGGTATCCTCGAGCCAGTCATCAGCATAGATAATGCCCTCAGTCCCCTTGAAATCCCTCGGACCAAGCTTCTTGAAAGCCTGGATATCCCCGATCTTCGGCTGCTGCTGCTGAACCTCCCTCTGTGGAGCCTGACGCTCTACTGCCGCCATAGCCAATCTGTGCGCATCCTCCATGCCCTGGCGTATGACCTCTGTCTGCCTCAACTGAGCCTCGTGCTGAGCCCGCTGGGACTCAAGCACCTGGTGAAAGAACGCTAGCATCTGCCCCATGTCTGTGGGCAGAGGAGGCAATGGAGGAATAGCTCCCATCATCACCTGAGGAGTCCCCTGCTGAGGAGGAAGAATACCCCCGGCAGCTCCCGCTGTAGCCCCTGGCACTACGGGAAGAGCACCCGCAATGGCCCCAGGGACGGTCATAGAGGTAGCTGGAGGAGTACCCCCGAGAGCCCCAACAGAAGTCCCATCAGCCGGGGAAGTAACCGGAGCCTGTCCGCCAGAAGTGGCTGACCTCTCCGTCTCCCCGTGCTCCTCGCCAGGAGAATGAGTCATAACTATCCTGGAGACAAATTGAAAAGAAGATATCAATATGGCACATGAAGGCAATATCAAAGGAGGACAGCTAGAATGCAGTAAATCGATATCAAAGACGGTAAGCAAGATAAGCAAGAAAGATCCTACTGTGATTGAGCACCCTTAGCCTATAGCCTATCCTAGATACGTATCGCAGGCTCGTAATAGCACTCAAAGTCGAGTGCCACTACGACATCGCACTAATTGCGACTTCAGGACCTGCGTGGGCCACCACTAAAACGTGTCACGACCCGCACCCGCTAAAAGGGCACGTGACGCGACAACGCCCAGCCCTCACCGAAAAATCGGCGTGGAACGCTGTGGATTTCTCTACTTCTAAACAGTTTATATATATAACAAAACCTGTCGAGAATATGGTCAACTCCGAACGGAGGACAAGCAATGAATATATATATGAGTACTCAATCACGACTCTAAGATAACAAAGTAAAGACTGAAATGAAAAGACAACAAGACGATAAAATAATATATAACCTGTCAAGTCCAACACAAAGAATATATACAGTCCAAGTCTCTAATACAGTCCATAGTAATAACAGACTCAAAAGTAGCTGGAGACAAAGTCCAGTATAAAAGACATACTCTAACTAAGTAATAGGTAGGGTCTCGTCAGGTGGAGCTAAGTCCTGCTGGACCAAGGTCTCCAGGTCTAGGCCCACTACGTCATCCGGACCGTAGTAGGTAGAATAGTCTCCCTCGTCTGCATCTGTAATATTTTCAACATATCCTGTCAGGATGGAACGAGTACAATCTACTAACAACAGTTCACAAGATATGACAAAAGCTATAAGACAGTAAATAGAGAGTATATACAAGAAAATCATGGAATGTACATGCGAGTATCATGGCAAGGTAAGCTGTAAAACTAGAGCTAGAATAAGGCAAGTAAACTGATCATGGCATGTACAAGAATCAAGAATCATATCTCTAGGTGTGTGAGTACTAGCTACAATATGTGGCCGGATTGGGTCTGCACAAGGTTATGATCAGCCAATCCCACGTGGAGTGTAGGATTGGTAGCATTCAAGGTCTACAAGAATAAACAAGGTGGATAATGACCACACATCTACACTAGTACTCCCCGTCCCCGACTGGTAGAGTGGATCCAAGCAAGACACGTTATGACACAGGATTCTACGAGAAGGGAGCAAGTCTTCTCGAGAATCGGTGTCCATATACTGCACAAGAACTACAAGGGGGCTTGCACAAGATATACCAAGATAACGAGGAATAACATCTCATGTCGGGATCCATGAATACCAATCCGTGTGACCAATGTGTCGAGAACAAGCATATCCACACTAATTACATGAATCATAACGATCATTATAAATTGGAAAAGTGTCAGAGAATGTACTCGCCTGAAATATGATATGGTACGTCAATCGGAGCAAATGCAGCGTCTCGAGGACCTATAGAAAACAAGACGTATCAATACTCAATCTAGAAAATAAAGTCAAATCAATTTAAATCCTATTAGGTCATTCTAGGTCAAGTCACGTCAAACTAGACTATACGAGGTCAACCTAAGTCATTTTAGGTCTATCTGGGTCATACTGGGTCAATGCAAGTCAAACGGAATCAATCTAGATCAATTTGAGTCAACGGTTGACTTTTTGGTCAACCGGTCAACTCTGGTCAACCGTGGTCAATTGTGGTCAACTCTAGGTCACTGGTGACTAACAGTTGACTTTCGGTCAACTGCACAAGTCTAATGGAATTTGGGACCAAATTGGGTAAAGTGTTGACCCATAGTTGACTTTTGGCTTAAAAAGTCAACCGTGGTCAACCGGGTCCAAGACTAGGTTTAGACAGCTAATCCTACTCATTACCAACCTATACAACCCATATCCAAGTCTATCTTGGACTTGGAAACTCAAATCTTGACCATAGGCCAAATCCCTATTTTACCCTTTTTAAGGGTAAAATTCTACCCTCGGCGATAATCTAGATAGCCTACCTACGCTAGTTATTTTGACCCGATCTCCCTAGGGTAGTAGGGTACTATCCTATAGGTTCGTTATCTACCATAATACCTAGATAAAGTGGACGTCTAGTCCACCTTACGGCCCGTTGCAGAAATCTCGAATATTTTGAGATACGCACTGACACGGCGCGATACCGGCGCCCTATGACCCCGATTTCCATCCGGGAGCTTACCCGCAAAATCTAAATCACGTAACCTAGGCCCATGTCAAGTTTCATCGCGATCCGATGCTCCGGGCTCAATTTCGCCCTCTAACCCGACTTCTACTAAAAACTCCTCTTTTTACTCTCATTCTAAAACTCCTCCTTATCTAAATTCTAATTCTTCTTCTTCTTAACTTCTTCTCCTAATCCTTCTAGCTCTATTTCTTCTTCTCACTCCTCCTTCCTATTCTTCTTCAAATTCCTAACTTCTCCTAGTTTTCTTCTTCTCCAACTTCCTTCTCATTCTAATTTCCTTCCTACTTCTTTACTTCTTCTTAATTCTTTCCCTTCCTTCTTCTATCTAACTTCCCATCTATTTCACTATATATTAACATATATATATATCTATATATATATATACCTACATATATACCTATACATAGGGTACTAGGGGGGTTTAAGGGACAAATAGGGGGTCCAAAGGGGGGAAAGGAGCTGCCATTGGCAGCTCCTGCTGCTGCCTTAGCTGCTACTGCAGCTCCTGCAGCTGCTGCTGCTGCTTCTACTGCCCTGCTGCTGCTGCAGCTCCTGCAGCTGCTGCTGCTGCTCCTGCAGCTGCTGCTGCTTCTTCTCTCCTCCTCTCTACCCTCTTCTACTTCCTCCTCCTTCTAATCTCTATATACATATATATATCTATATATACATATATCTATATACTATCTATCTAACTATCTAAACATATATATATAACCATATCCATATGTATATGTATAACTCACAACCACACACACACATGCCTATATTTAAATACATACACCCACATCTCCCTGTACATATACATATATACACATATATATATACATATATAAATACACATACACATCTCCTTATTTCCATATATATATATATATATATATACACACAACCACACACACTCACCACCACCACTCTCATTCTCTCATTCCCACCACTCTCTACACACACACACCCAAATACATATATTTTCATATACATATATACATATATATATACACACAAACATATATCTATATATATACATATACACATATCTATATATATATCTAAATTCTTACTCCCACACACAAACACACACAAACACACACTCTCACCACCACTCTCACTCATACTCCACCACCACCACTCTCATTCCTCTACACATAAATACATATATATATAAATACATACACATATGTATTCATATATATATTCATATATACAAATACACACACACACTCTCCCTACCACACAAACACACACTCACTCTCACACACAACCACCACCACTCTCTACACACCAATACCACCACCACCATTCTCTACACAAACACAATACATATAATTAAACACACACATATATATACATATACATACATACCACTCTAATTAATAAACCCCCAAAAATCCCTAACCTAGATTCTAGGGAGAAACCTACAAATAGAGGGCAAAGTGTAGAGAATTGAATTCTCTATATTTATTGTGAAGAACAAAAATGAAAATGAGTAATTAATGAAGGATTTAATGAGCTTACCTAAGCTTTTCTTGTAGGGAAGAACTTGGGAGAAGGAATGAAAATGAGAGAGAGAGAGAGCTTAGACTTTATGAAGAAGAAAAAGGGGGGGGGGGGGGGGGACTTCATGGCCGGCCACCTACTTGGGGGGTTATTGGGTTGGGATCCAATAGCCCCCAACCCATTAAGCTTGGTTTTGGTTTGGTTTGAAATTGGTTTGGTTCGTTTCAATTCGGTTTGATTCTAAACGACTAATTAAGTCTCTAAATTGACTAATTAAGCCATGGAAGTTGGGTTAATAATTTCTAACCTAAGTATGATGGTATATGGGCTAAGCCCAGCTAGTATGGGGGTCCCACTAGGGTCCAGGCTACCCGGGTCTCCAAATTGGGTCCGAATTGGATAAAATCCAAACCAACCCAAATAAATCCCAAAAAAATCACATAAAATATATAAAAATTCCTAAAAATTATAAAACTTGAAAAATGACAAAAATACCCCTAATTTGAAAACTGGGGGTGACACATCGCCTCGTCTTCGGCTCAAGTTTGGTCCTCTCGTCCTTCGGTACATGCACGAAGGCCTTACAACCAAACGCCCGCAGGTGACTGTATGACGGTTCCTTGCCGTACCATACTTTGTCAGGCACATCACCCTGCAAAGGAGCACTAGGAGACAAATTAATAATATAAGCAGCTGTGAGAAGAGCCTCACCCCAATAACTGCCCGGCAAGTTTGCTTTTGACAGCAAACACCGCACCCTCTCCATCAGTGTCCTGTTCATGCGCTCTGCTACACCATTGAGCTGAGGTGTCTTTGGCGGAGTCTTCTGGTGTCGTATCCCTTGCTCTCTGCAATACGCATCAAAGGGACCGATGTATTCGCCGCCATTGTCGGACCGAACACACAACAACTTCTTGCCCGTCTCCCTTTCAACGGAGGCCTGAAACTCCTTGAAAGTAGGCAGCACCTGATCCTTGGTCTTTAAGGCATAGACCCAAACCTTCCTGGAACAGTCATCAATAAAAATCACAAAGTAAGAAGCACCACCAAGAGATTTTACCTTCATAGGACCGCAGACATCCGAGTGAATCAACTCGAGCAACGCCGGCTTCCTCGAACTTGGGTGACTCTGGAAAGACACCCTACTTTGCTTCCCAGCCAAACAGTGCGTGCATTTCTCCAACTTTGTAGACTTGAGCCCCGAAATCACTTTCCTGTTCACCAAGTAGCTCATCCCCTTCTCGCTGATATGGCCGAGCCACCTGTGCCACAACTCGGTAGACGCGTTACTGACTGCGTTCACCTCCTGTGCCCCCTCTGTGCTCCCCTCCATATAGTAGAGACAGGACTTCTTGCTTCCTCTGGCAATCACCATCGAACCTCTGGAAAGCTTCCACTGACTATTCCCGAAGAGACTGAAGAATCCCTCGTCATCCAACCTTCCAACCGACACCAGGTTGAAACGGATATCAGGGACATGACGAACATCCTTGAGAACAAGAACCGCACCCGTCTTCGTTCTCAAATGCACATCTCCAACGGCAACCGCCTTCGACACATCTCCGTTGCCCATCTTCAACACGCCACAGTCGCCTGTCGTGTAAGTGGCAAACAGTGCCCTATTGTGAGATACATGTGCTGAAGCCCCTGAGTCCACCAGCCAAGAATTGTCATCGCAGGCGAGGTTAGTAATGACCTCATCACCTACGACGATCACATCGCCTCCATGCATCGAGGCCGCCGCTGTAGTGTTCTCTTCTTGCTTCCCCTTGTCGCCCTTCTTCTCTCTCTTCCAAGCGAAACAATTCCGCTTGATATGGCCCTTCTTACCGTAATGATAACACTCTGAGTCCTCGTACCGACCTTTGGACTTCCCCCTGCTCTTGTCTCTGCCACCACCTGGACCCCTGCTTTTGCCCCTTCCGCGGCTCTCTGAAACAAGTGCCTCTGAGTGGTGGGATGTGGATGAAGTGCCCTGAGAACGTCTCCGCATCTCTTCATTCAACACCCCGCTCTTGGCAAACTCCAGACTGACCACGCCCTCTGGAGCAGAAGCGATCATAGATACTCGTACGGTCTCCCACGAGTCTGGCAATGTACACAGCAGCCACAGTCCCTGAACTTCGTCATCGAACTTGACTCCCATAGAAGATAGCTGGTCAACCACGCCCTGGAACTCACTCAAGTGATCCGAAATAGACGCCCCATCCTTGTACCGCAGACCCATCATCGTTCGGATCAGGAACAACTTGTTTACCCCGGTCTTCTTCGCATACAAGGATTCCAGCTTATCCCACAACGTCTTCGCGTGCTCAATATTGGCAACGTGATTGTACACGTTCTCATCAACAAACTGCCGTATGTACCCACACACCTGTATGTGCTCGAACGTCCAGTCCTCCTCGGATTTATCACTGGGCTTCTCGGTTGCAAACACAGGTAGATGCAGCTTCTTGACAAATAGCAAATCCTTCATCTTGCTCCGCCAATAATGATAGTTTGTGCCATTAAGGTTCACCATGCGTACCGGCTTCGCGTCCATCTCTCCTCTCTGGTTCCTCTGTCAACTCCTGACACCCTTTGAACCCAAAGCTCTGATACCACTCTGTTGGGAAAGAAGCGCGGAAACCTTTCCCCAAACCGGAGAGTACCTGCGAGAGGACCGAGCAATACAACGCACGAACCCAAAAATAGCCACACAAAAAAAATCACGCAGACATAGAGAATTTTTGACGTGGAAACCCTTGCGGGAAAAACCACGGGACGATCGGAGTCCAACCCTGAGAAGCCTCCACTAATGGAATAGAAGAATTACACCCTCTACAAACTCCTCCCGATCCAAATCGGATCCCCACAACACTCAGAGATAAGAACAATGATTACAAGGCTACGAAGAGCGAGAACGACGAGTAGAGATTACCCGAACACGATCTCCTTCGAACAGCGACCTTCAATCCTCCGTCTTCTTCTCCGAAGTTGTAATGGCACTCTTGCCTCCTTCTCTCTCAAACTTGTGTTGTCCAATGCGATTATACCATTATGAATTAGGGTTGAGAAAACTCAATATATCTTCCTAATCCCGCAACCAACCTGGACCGTTGGATTAGATCCAATGATGAAAACTCATCCAGAAATCCGCTTCAGCCCCCCGACACACAGAGTTCGGCCAGAACTCTGTGTGGGGCAACCAGCACTGGGTGGCCAAACCCTGGAACGGCCAGACCGAGTTCGGCCAGAACTCGGCCTGGGACCGAGTTCGGCCCGAACTCGGCAGACTTGGTCCAGAACCCCCTTTGGGGCAGCAGCAGCAGTAACAACTACTCCCGAGCTTCTCCGACATCGGACGGCGCTCGTCGCACTCCGGGATCTTCTCCACATAGGTTGGGAACCCCACCCACTCCAACATCACCGTCGGAGAGCGGGCTGTCTGGGGTGAGTGTGTCTGAGGCAGTGGACAGGGAGGAGGAGGAGAGGAAGAAGATGGGAGTACACAGGAGGAGGAGGAGAAGGAATGGACTTGCTGAGAGTTTTCTCATGTTTCCTACCTCAATAGATAAGAAAGAATGTTTGAGTTTGTTTGTTGTTTATAAAAGGGAAGGAGTGGGTTTTTGTGTGTGTTTTGTTGTTTACATTAAAGGACTGGAGTGGGTTTGGGCGCGCGCGGGGGAATACTCGCGATTTTGTTTTTTATTTTTGTATAAAAGGAAAAAAGAAGAAGAACGAAATGGATTTATTTGTTACCGACAAATTACGTTAATTATCTCGATGTGTTACACTTACGCCTCTTTTGATTCACGAAAAAGAAAAGTAAATTAATTCTTCAATGTTTACTTTTTTGAAAAGTTACAATTTCCATCAATCTTTTTCTCGGTGTTTGAAAATGCAAAAAAAATTGGAAATGATAATAAATACTTAAAGTTGAGAAAATAAATTCTTATTTGGATGGATGAAATCATTTTTATATCTATTTTTCTTTACATTAAGATTAACTTTTCTTTTCTTCCCAATTTTTTTGGTACCAAAACATATATATAGAAAAGTAATGATTTTTCTTTCTCATCTCCATAATTCTGTACCAAACGAGGTCTTATTAGACAAAGTGTTTCTATTTTGAAACTAATTACACGAAGTATTCCTATTATTTATATTTTCTGTAGAAACTTGTAATACCGACTACTCCTATATTTTATAAATTTATAAAAATGAGGGATGATTAATGTACTTATTTTCAAAGTATAGTTAGGGGGTCAGTGTATTCTTTCTTTCTAGACTTTAGAAAACTATCCATCCATGCTCCCATAGGTAGGGGTGGCGATGGGTAGGGTAGGGTAGGGTAAGGGCAGGAAGAGGGCAGGGCATGGTAGTGTATTGACATTTTTTTGATACCCTAGGGGAGTCATGAGGGTAGGGTAGGGTAGCCCTCTTCCAAAAAACCAATACCCATTACCCGTCCTTGTCCTTTACCCTCACAGGGTAGCTGAGGGTCAGGGTAGGGAGGGTAAGGGTATTACCCTTGCCATTTCATTTTTTTAATTTTGAAAATTATTTTTTTTGCTAGTTAACACCTTGATACTTAAGATTTTTACAACATTCAAAAATCATAATAACTTAACAAGAAATAACAGGGGAAATATTTTTTTTTACTAAAGGCGCTGAACCCAGTTATATAGTGGAACCTGGGCTGCCTACATACCCAAGGAGGGGGCTAGACCTGACTCCTTAGGATCAAGCATTATGTAGTTCTCCTAATCCTAAGCACTAACTAATTACAAAAAAACTACAAATATGTAGTAGTAATTCAGGGTAGGGTAGGGTAGGGTAGGGTAGGGTTCAGGGTAGGGTTACAGGACAGAGGGAGTGTGGGACTATACAAGTATGTAGTAGTAACTACAATGAGAGTGTGGGACTATACAAATTTACAGGGTAGTGGGTAGGGTAGTGATTCAGGGTAGAGTAGGGTTCAGGGTAGGGTTACAGGGTAGAGGATAGGGCGGGTACCCGGATAATTGCACTAGGGTAACAGAATAAAACCCTTATCATATCCTAATTCCAAGAGGGTAAGGGTAGGGCTTGCCCTCCTAGGATAGAGAGTACCCGTGGGCACCTGAGGGTACAGGGTACCCGGCTAGAATAGAGGGTATCAGGACAAAATCGTCAGCCCTACCCATAGGTTACAAGACCAAGACCAAGATTTAAACTGTCAACGGAAACCGATATGTTTGTCGTATCTACTAAAATCTTAATCGACTGATTCTAAACCATAGGAAGTGCTGAATGACCTTCTCTCTCTCAGGTCATGCTTTGATTAGTCCGGTTGTTGTTTACAGTTTACTATAGGAAGACCCGGCAACCGATGCAAGACGGTTGACTTGCCCGACCCGGCAAGAGATGCAAAATTAAATAACTAAGTCACACAAATCTTAAAGTATATCCGTTTAGGTTTTCATTTTAGATGGCCAGTCAAATACCCCGTTAGATCGAGATCTATATTTTTCTTTTATACGAGATTCCAAAACTAAATAATCCTAAAATCTATATCACATCCAGTTGGAATTCTCTGCATATTTCAATTAGTAAACTTGTTAGTATTTCTTCTCTGTTCAATAACCTGCAACAAAGGCAAGTTGCGTGTGCAATTATTTAGCCGAGAATTTCTTACAAAGCATTGAAGTTTGCTGAAATGATGTTAAGAGAATAAAGTTTCTAAAGGAATATGTTTCTAAAAACGTCTAGAAGAAACTGAGACCCATAAAACGTCCAACGCAAAGGAGTATTAGTGACATTTTTTTTTCCTTTTACATTTAACTTTATTTTTTGCAGCAAAAGTTTATTTTACTATATTTTTTTTGAAATTTTTTTACTGCAGCTTGGAAGGCTAAGCTATTTTTTAGGGTAAAACACCAGTTTTTTTTTTTGGCAATTGAGGCTAGCTAGTTTTTAATGTAGTTTTTGACAGTAAAATACTAGGCTAGCTATTTTTCCTTAAGCTGTGTTTGATTGGGCTTTCTTTCCATGAAAAATATTTCCATCACAAATTTTCTACCAATTGAGGTGTTTGATATCTTATATTTTCCATGAAATTATTTTCCAAAAAACTATCATTTTTCATATTTTCATCTAAAATGGTGGAAAATGAAACTTGTCCAACCCATAGAAAAATATTATTTTCCATGGAAAATAACTATCTTTCGTGAAAAATAATGGCAATCAAACACCAAAATTAAATTTTACGTGAAATTTTTTTCCTAGGAAAATAGTTCCATGGAATTAATTTCTTTTTCACATATTTTTCACCTTGCAATCAAATGCACCCTTAGATGCAAAGGAAACGCTCTTCCGGAAAGTGTTTGGATGGCTGGATACGCCAAAGAGGATTTTTTTTTTCTTTTATGCGTAATTTTTTCTCATGTCTCGATACAACATAAGAGAATGTTTGAGTTTGTTTGTCCGTGGGGGTATAGTCCGTTACCGTTAGGCGCATCGAAAGGTCCCGTGAGAATGGACACGATTTGAATTCCTCTTTGACTCATCAGTCCGGAGAAAATAACACAAAAGGGGGTTTGGAATGATCTGTGGTTGTTACTTTGAATTGCGTGTCAATGGAGGGGCTTAGTCCAATGGTGTGTTGGTCAGAAAAGGAGAAAGTGGATGTTTTCTGGACTTCAGAAAACTAGCCATCCATACTCCCATAGTAGTTGGAGACATAATTTGCACAACGAACGGCACAAAAGTTGCTGGGGAAAAAATGAACGGCTATGCCCCTACACATTTCAGTGTTTCATTAAAGATAACGAAATAATCAAAAGAAGAAGATTCGAAGACTGCGTTGGGCGTCCGAGAATTCTCTGCCGTGTCTGTCATTATGCATAAATCCTTCTCGTTGTCATTCTCATGGACTATTGCTCCTGACGTGTTTAAATTTGTTTCTAGATTTTCTTTACGAGTTCAATTGTTTCTTCCATATGCCACTTTGATTTGTAGAATGTCCGTGTTTCTGTCTATCTCTTTCAAAATTTACCATTTCAATTGATTATTTGTTTTTATGGATATGTTTCGGAAACTGTATACTTGATTGTCAGGTTTGATTATCTTTTCATCATCAAAGTAATTTTTTTCAACAATGCTAAGACTACTACCTATGTTCAAGATCCCTAGCTCAAGTGGTTAGGGAGGAGGGCTCACTTGGGGGAGGTCCCAAGTTCGAGCCCTCCCGTGGGCATGGGATGGTTGGGTAGTCACAGGGCGGCCACGGTCCCAAGCTGGCGGCCTCAAAAAATGGACACCAAAAAAAGAAAGAAAGAAAAAAAAAAAACTACTACCTACCTGTTACAACTTGTTACAACCAATGACCTGTTACAACTTGTTACAACCAATGACCTAGCATAGCCAACGTGGCCTACAAACATGTGATCTCCAAAACAAAACCACAGCAAACAATTGTTGTTCAACAATTAATCTCTCTCTCTCTCTCCAACCTAACATTACAGCTAGTGAAACCAGGGCATGATGGCGACCTCACTCTCGACGACGACGACGACGACCTCCTTCAACCTAACAATACAGTCAGAAGAAGAAATGGGTACTTCTTCTTCTTCTCTCTCCCTTTCCCTCCGCCTACCAGTGAAATTAGGGCACAATGTATTGTAAACTACTAGAAACAGAAATTAGGGTTTTCGTTTTGGACTTTTCATTCTGAAATTAGAGATTTTATTTATGAAATTAGGGCACTATTGTTTCATCACATTGAATGTTCTCTCCCTCCCTTCCATGCTATATAATTACCATGATATGATGAAATTAGTTTTATTTTATTTTATTTGTAACTTACATTTACATGGATATGATGAATTTTCTTGATTACCTTGTGTAGGCATGGAAGCAGAGCACTAGTCGGAAGAGTTCTTACAGGAAGAATATGTGAGCATTGAAGCAAAGCATCCAAATATGCATGATAGAGAATTGAAAGAAATTGAATTCATTGATGTAGTCACACCTGAGGTGGGGATGAAGTTTGAGGATTTAGAAAAAATGTACGAGATCTTTAGATTATATGGCTGTTACATGGGATTTTCAATGAGAAGACATTCGAAAAAGGGTGATGATGGAAAATTGAGATATGTTGCACTTGAGTGTAGCCGAGGTAACAAGTTGTGGCAAAGTAAGGGATTAAATGTGTTAAGGCCCATACCTTAAGGTGGAATCGGGTGCAAGGTTAAGCTTTCAGCACGTTTAAACATTGACGGCAAATGGGAGATTACAAAATTAGTTCTTGAGCACAATCATGACTTAAGCCCCAACAAGACTCAGTTTTATAGGTGCAACTGAAAACTCACTCCATCAATGAAAAGAAGACTCGTGTTACATGATATAGCGTGAGTTAGACCAAACAAAAGTATCAATACAATTGTGGTTGAATCCGGTGGATATGAGAATATGGGATGTATAGATAAAGATGCTAAAGATTTCATTAAAAAATTGAGGCATCTACTATTGGGGGAAGGTGATGCTCTTACAATTCAAAAGTATTTTTTTGAAGATGCAAGCACATCGAATACAGGCTTTGTATTTTGTATGGATTTGGATCACAAAAATCGATTAAGAAATGTGTTTTGGGCAGATGGTAGGTGCAGAGAAGCATACAAAGAGTTTGGTGACGTCGTCACATTTGACTCAACATATCTAACAAACAAATATAAAATGCCCTTCTCACCATTTGTTGGTGTCAACCAACAATATATCTTGTTGGGATGTGCATTGCTATCAAACGAAGACATAAATATTTTTTTTTGGCTGTTCACTACATGGCTTGAGTGCATGAATGGAGTAGCGCCTAAAGGAATAATCACGGATCAAGGCAAAGTTATGCAAAATGCAATTGAGATTCTGTTTCCTAATAGTAGGCACAAGTGGTGTTTGTGGCACAAAAAAAAGAAGGTGAATGAAAAGCTGAAAAGTTATCATGATTATGATTCTATATATATGTGTTACTTTGAAAAGTGTAATATATGATACCCAAACCACTACAGAAATTGAGACTCTTTGGGCTGAGATGATTGATAAGTACAAATTGGAGAAAAATACTTGGTTAATTGGATTATACAAGGAGAGGAGACGGTGGGTATCTTACTTGGTAAAAATAATATTTTGGGTTGGGATGTCAACTGCTCAGAGAAGTGAGAGTATGAATTCCTTTTTTGATGGGTATGTCAATTCAAAGACAACTTTAAAGCAATTTGTAGAGCAATATGAAAATGCTCTAAGAAATAAGGCAGAAAAAGAGATGTATGCAAATTTTCGATCATTTTCACAGGTTATTCTATGTATCATTTTCTACGAAATGGAAGCACAAGTTTAGCACGTTTATGTTAGAGGATCAAACAAATTACAAGTTCGAGATTGAAGCTTATCAATTCAAACCTCTAACTCATCCATATCAATCATCATGGATAAGGAGGATATTTTTCGATGATATTATTGTTATCTTAGATTATTTTGTTCTATTTTTATTCACTACAAAATACTGTATTTTACCGACGGAACTTACTGACGTAAAATAAAACGTCGCTATTTACCGACGGATGAGTGACTAACTTGCGACTGATTTTTTATGTAAAATATACTGAAAATAATCGCCGCTAGATTCGTCGGTAGTTAGTCGCAAATAATTAGCGACTACTTAGCGACGAAAATTTTCGTCGCTGAGCTGCTGTAAAAGTTAAACGACAGCACATTTTTCCCATTCTCAAATTTTTCACCAAACCCAAATTTCTCCCCAAACTTCTTCCCTCCTCCTTCTCCGACCTCCTCCTCCACAGACCCCCTCCTCGGCGGCGACCTCCCTCCCCCCCCGATTCCTTCCTCCTCCTCGGCGACCTCCTCCTCCTCCGACTTTCTCCCCCTCCTCCTCGGCGGCGAACTCCCCCTCCGACCTCCTCCTCCTTCTCGCCCTCCCCCTCCTCCTTGGCGGCGACCTCCCCCTTGCTGACCTCCTATGACCTCTCCTCCCCACCTCCGATCCCCTCCTCTGTAATGCCCCGCTCTGTACGGTGTATTATGCTGAGTCGTTGACTCGAAGAGTAGCGTTGACCCGATTACGTATCGATGCGAATCGATACAAGAGTTACGTTGTCCCAAAAAACGTATCGATCCGAGGAACACATCGAGTAATAACGATGCAAGTGTTAAGTTGTCCCGAGCAATGCATCAAACTAAGTCGATGCGAAGAGTTGCCTTATCCCAAAGAATGTATCGAGTGAATCGATGCGAAGCGCCGCGTTGCCTCGAAGGATAAGTACGTTGAGACGGCTCGAAGATTCTAAGAAATCGAATCGACCAAGGCGCAAGTCCGAATCGATGCAAGTATTGATTTTTGTTGGTTTCCTGTGCAGGCTATACATTTACGCTGAAATATTAGAGGTCGATCTTTTGCCTTATTCAGTAAGGGGTCCGTGAAAGCAAATCGTCGTCTTGCGACGGACTGAGGCGTTGGCACGGCAAGTCCAAATCGAACGTATAATTCAATAAGCACGAAGTGCTCGAATGGCTAAGTCAGGAGAGTTGCCCGTGCGATGAAGTTATGAAATCGAGCCGCAACGGCTCGGCGAGACGACAAGGCACATTGATTCAAGGTGGGAGGACATTAACCCTCTTTCCTACTCCGTCAAGCTTAAGTAAAATACATATCATTGAATGCTGAGTTAACCTATCAACGCCACGGGCGTGGCTCGATAGAGAGTTAAACGTAGTGCGTGTCGAACACTAGATAGAACAATTAAAAAGAATCGTACGACAGACGTACGAGTCGCTATGGAACATTGGATATCGCAAAGGCGAGCGCCTCGGTGCGTAAGCCGCAATAATGTGGGATAACTGTACTCGGCGAGTGCCTTAGTACAGGAACCATACCGTGCCTTCGCACACGAGTTAGAATGGCTAGAACATTGAAAAAACAATAGGCGAGCGCCCTAGCGTGCAAGCCACGGACATTGAATGCTAAGTCATAGAACATCGGAAATACGGTCGAAACGTGCCTTCGTGCACGAGATAATAAAAGATGGCTTCGTTGCGAAAGAATACAGTTGTGGCATGAATGTGGCGGAACTGTCGGATATGATATATTGCCTCGAAAGGAGTTTGGGACATTCGGGTCGTTCGGTTGACGAGCATTGAGTTGAGGCATGATGCCATTGAACATTGAAACAAAGTATGAAACGAAAGAACATAGAAAGTTAACGGAAGAAATACGAGACGATAATGCGGCATGGTGCCCTTCGAAATGTTCGCGGCCTTCGGGCGTTCGATGAGAACATTTGGGCGTTGTGCCAAATTGAAATTGAGATAAGCGAACTTGCTTGGTTGTATGGAAATAAGATGCGTTGCATGGTCAAATGGACTTAAAGATATAAAAGCCCGTGCATGGATATTCCCTCGAACGCGGCGCGCCAGGGCGCTGGGACCGTTCGGCCTAGGAGGGATTCGTTTTCGGTATTGTTGGTGCACTTCATTTAGAAGGGTAGCGATCTTCTGGTGAATGTGATAAGCCACTTGCTGCGATTATTTTGATGGCCTCTGATGTTGGTTAGCAACCGCACAGAGTTAACATCGTCTTATGTTTCAATTCGATAAATATAAGTCCATTCTAGCCCGAAAATCTAGTGACCTTCATATAGTCAAGGGCGACGGGTTTGGAAGTACAAGGTATGCATATATCCTGTATGGACGGATCCTGAATAGCGAGTACTTATAACATGACAGGGAAAACGGATAGGCGTATTCACCTTGCGTCGGTGCAAGGGCGAGTGCATCGATGTTGCTAAGTTGTGCCACGGATCAAACACGAGATTGCTTGCATATTTACTTGCGAATTGAATAACATGCTTGCCATACTTTACAGTCTTCAAATATGCCAAGAACTCTTCCTAAGGAGAACATATAAAGAGAACTAAATTGTATGTTTGCATGAATCAATACAATACTAAATGTCGGTTTGTTAAGTGGATTTTTGATCAGTACAGCGAGAACGAAAGTACTAATCCCCCACTAGTTTGCTAGCAGGTTCCGGATTGGTCTGCTCGCAGCGGAGCTTCGCTTGAACGCGTTGAGGCTTGGAATGCCGAAGCATATTGAAGCGTATGATCGCATTGACGCTCGAATATGCAACAGGATTGATGCGGCCGAGATATAGAAGGCATGATGTATGGAACGGTAAAATCTTTTGTAGGTAAGAGAGAACCTGAGTGTTGTAGCCAATCTGGCAAATTCTATTGGGCTATCGAAAGCCTTTATAATCTGATTTCGAAGATCAATAAAGTGAATCATTTTCGTATACTCTGTTTTGCCTTTCGTTGTTAACGTTTAATTCAAAGATAACCTTTTGAGAACTTGTCATCTTGCCTTGCACGAGCGCAACTCCAGGCTCGTGCGGCATCACGCCCCAGCGAGGACGATAATTCGGGTGATTCCGGACCGGGGCGTGACAAATTGGTATCAGAGCTCTAGGCTCAATTTCCTCTGGATGCTTGCTTCATTACAATTCTAAAACGTTGCCCACCACCAATCGAAATCACTCTTGACTCTACTCGATGCCGTACTGGATGTTCCATACAATAAGTCTAATACAAATCATGTAATTTCGTCGCGTGTTGTTTTGGAAATTACATGGTGTTTTCGGGAAAAGTCGGAAAAGGGTTCATTGCTGCAAGTACAACAAGTTGTGTGATATGAATTCAAGGATTTTTTGCCGCGGATACAACACGTCGTGAATTGTGATTTAAGATATTCGTTGTTTGCAACGAACGATACGAGAAATGTTGGTTACATCGATACAATGATAGTCGTGGAATGTTGCTGCAGCAATTGCCACGCGTTGATTGTAAATGATGCGTTGAAAAGAAAACGAAAGTTGATATTGAATGTGTCGAACGGATTCACGTATCGATTTCGAATGTACTTTTGCGATGAAAAGCGATAAGTCAATATCGAATGTGTTGAAACGGATTTGAGCATTGACTTTGAATGTCGAAAATAAAATGTTGCACGATGTGCAATGCGTATCGAGAATAAATCGATGCATGAGGAGCGGTAAATATCGGAAATAAATTGTTGCACGATGTGCAATACGTATTGAAAGTAAAATATTGCACATGGTGCAACGCATGTCGAAAGTAAAATTATTGCACGTGGTGCAACGCGTATCAAATTAATCGATGCACGAAGTGCAACGGATATTGTCACGCCCCGAGTCGACAAACAGTTCGTCCCCGGTGTTACTTTGCCGATTCGATCGTCCTCGCTAAGGCGTGGTGCCGCACGAACCTGGAGTTGCGCTCGTGCAAGGCAAGATGACAAGTTCTCAAATGGTTATCTTATTAATTTTGATATAAATACGCCAAGTCGAAACTTCACAAATCACATCAGAATATAAGGCACAGTATAGGAAGATAGAAATACTTTTCATTCATAGCTTGCAACGAAGTGCAAGTCGTAATTTACATTGGATGCCGTTGCGGCTATATTGATTGAAAACATAAGGAAATACATTCGACAAGTTGCCTGAACTAACGCTTGCCGTCCCATATATTCGCCCCTTTATACAAAGCCGTCGACTTGAATTGGCTTCAAAATACTTCAGCATAGGAAGAGCTTCAAAATGCCTCTCCGTACTTCAGCTCCAGTTTAGTTGAGCGCGCCCGTCGCACCTGGGGAAATTGGGGGAATGGGATTAGCACACTTGCTAAGTGGACGAGACGAACCCACTCGTCTAAACCGACTCTGATTGTTAGGGTAGGCATGCTTTAGAGTTGTCTTTCTATTAGAACTAAATAAATTCAGTTCATATTCGATAGCCATCTTTGCGTAATAAAGCATACAGTGAACCATAGTAGTTTATCATATTTCTTACCACGGCCGTGCTCGTCCCTGCATAAAAACAGAGATAATATTTATAACTGCATAAGATAATAGGTGAGCATGCTACTATCTTATATGCGGTCATTGATGTTACACATCACGTGGGACTATCTCAACGGCATTTCGGCCCGCTCAGTCTAGGTTGCAAGCCTGACTGACGGTCCCGCAATGCATCAGTGCCGAAGCACGATTATTCATTCCCCCTAGGTCGAGTCAATTTCGATGCCCCGGATATCGATTCGAGGAAAATATCAACTTGTGCACAAGATGTCCATGACCATGCCAATGCGTGAACAGTTTATATATGCAACCAGTTTTGTATAGCGCGGACAGTATTGAACGACATTATCATTTCCCCCAACTCATGCAACGTTTTATTTTCCCCAAGACGTACTCCGATTTAGCGTCTCGTAGGCACCAAATTGTCCGAGGCATCATAACCCACGATCGACGTTTCATAATATTTTGCAGCACGTAAAATAGTCTATCTTTTTACTAGAACCTTAAACTTTCTGGTTTATGTTATAGACTTGTATTTTCAGAGTGAATTTCTCTAAATCGATACGTTTTCCCGAGTTCTTGGACTTAGTGGATTGGCATACAATTAACTTGGCATCGTTCGATTTGAATGAATTCGAAGCAAGGAATAAGTTTGCGGGACAGAGTAGAAAAGAAGGGGTCGAATCACCCACCGATTACTTTGCTTTGTGCCGATCGTCCAAGCGCTACGCAACGTCAATCCTTAGTTACGCGAGCTCCTGCAATGGCACCAACGCTTTGTTAGAATTCCTTCTTTTCTCCTTGTATCGAAATTGTAATTGCATCCATAAAAACGACGCGAAAGCACTTCATCAAGCCCAGCGGCAAAGCTCCAAGAAAAACCATACAGCGGTCCGATCCCATCGAAGGGACTCTTATAAAGAGCTCACTCGCCGAGACGCAGCCTGCTGCATCTAGGACTTATTCCAACAGAAGTCGTTCCATTAGTTGGATCGATTCTCGTAACTTCCGTCCAAATCGATTTGAATCGATGCCGCAAGGCGTTAACGTTTACCAAGCTTAGCGATCGAGTCAGATGGCCATCTAAGTTCCCGGTCGATCTGACTCGGCGCTAGCATATTATGAAGTTCCGTCGCCTATTGAAAGCGGGGCGCTACATAATATACCACTAAGAAAAAGTTTCGTCCCGAAACTTAAGAACAAGGGTCTGACCTTAATTTAGACAAACAACGCGGGGTACTTCTCTTTCATCTCCGCCTCCATCTCCCACGTCGACTCCTCGACTGAATGGTTCCGCCAAAGCACGCGGACCAAGGACATCGACCGATTTCGCAGCACCTTCTCCTTGCGGTCCAAAATTTGAATAGGCTCCTCCGAGTAAGACAAGTCAGTACGTAGCTCCAACTGATCGAAGCTAACCACATGACTTGGATCGTGCACGTATTTTCGAAGTTGTGAAACGTGGAAAACATCATGTACATCAGCTAAGGCAGGAGGTAGTGCGATCCGATAAGCAACCGTCGTAACTCGCTCAATGATCTCGAAGGGGCCTACAAATCTCGGGCTCAACTTGCCTTTAACGCCGAACCGCATCACACCGCGCATGGGCGTTACTTTTAGAAACACATGGTCCCCGGCCAAGAACTCTAGAGGTCGCCGACGAAGATCTGCGTAGCTCTTTTGTCGACTTTGTGCGATGCGGAGTCTATCTCGAATCAAGCAGACCTTTTCGATGGCCTGCTCCACCAGTTCCGGTCCAAGCACTTGTCGCTCTCCGACTTCATCCCAGCATATCGACGAACGGTACTTCCTCCCGTAGAGCGCTTCGTATGGAGCCATCTGAATGCTCGACTGATAACTATTGTTATACGTAAACTCTGCAAGCGACAAATGCCTATCCCAACTAGTCTTTAGGTCGATCGCACACAGACGCAATATATCTTCTAAGATCTGATTGACCCTCTCTGTCTGACCGTCTGTTTGGGGATGGTACGCAGAACTAAAGTTCAGTTTAGTCCACATTGCCGCTTGGAGGCTCGTCCAGAAATACGATAGGAATCGCCCGTCTCTGTCCAAAATTATAGAGGCCGGTACCCCGTGCAGTCGAACAATCTCATCGACGTAGATTTGTGCTAACCGATCGACGCTCCATCCTACTTTAATTGCGATGAAGTGAGCCGACTTGGTCAATCTATCAACAATGACCCAAATCGCGTCATTCCCTCGCGGCGTCTTCGGAAATCCCACAATGAAATCTATCGAGATATTGTCCTACTTCCACTCGGGAATGGGGATGTTCTGCAGCTCACCGCCTGGTCGTTGGTGTTCCGCCTTCACCTGCTGACACGCCATGCATTACGATACGAACGTAGCCACGTCTTTCTTCATGCCGTGCCACCAAAAGTTTGTGCGCAAGTCCTTGTACATCTTGGTGCTTCCAGGATGTAACGAGTACTTCGCATAGTGCACCTCCGTCAGAATTTCTTTTCTGAGTTTGGCAGTTTCAGGAATGCAGAGCCTTTCCTTTAGTTGTATCGTCCCGTCTCCGTCTTCCGCAAAGTCAGTCGCCCTTCCCGTTGAAATCAGCTCGCGCATTTTCTTCAGGAATGAGTCGTCCCCCTGTGCGATCTTTATCTTGCTAAGCAGGCTCGATCCTAACTTCAGTTGAGCTAGGTGCAGGTGTCGATACTCAATTTTGAGTTTGATACCCATCGCTTCAAGGTCTCTCTTTATCTCCTTGTTTATGGCCAGTGTTCCTATAAACATTCTGCTGAGTGCGTCGGCCACTACGTTTCCCTTGCCCGGTGTATACTCGATCGTTAGCTCGTAATCTTTTATGAGTTCGAGCCAACGTCGCTGTCGTAGGTTGAGTTCCCGTTGCGTAAATAAGTACTTCAGGCTTTTGTGATCTGTGTAGATTCTGCATGCCACGCCATAGAGGTAGTGCCGCCATAACTTCAATGCAAAGACGATCGTCGCCAATTCTAGGTCGTGCGTCAGGTAGTTTTTCTCGTGCTGCTTTAACTGCCGTGAAGCGTAGGAGATGACTTTGTCTCTCTGCATGAGTACGCACTCGAGGCCAGTTCCCGACGCGTCGCTGAATATCTGAAAGCCTTCTGGACCGTCTGGAAGTGCAAGTATTGGAGCTGAGACGAGCCGTTGCTTCAACTCTTGGAAGCTGGATTCACAGTCGTTGCTCCATTCAAATACTACTCCCTTCTGGGTGAGGCGAGTCAGAGGCGACGCTAGTTTTGAAAAGCTTCGCATGAATCGACGGTAGTAGCCCGCTAAGCCCAGGAAACTCCGAATGTCGCTAGCCGAGGCAGGTCATTTCCAATCCACCACCGCATCAACCTTCTTTGGGTCCACCGCGACACCTTTGGCAGAGATTACGTGCCCGAGAAATGTCACGCTACTCATCCAGAACTCGCACTTACTCTATTTGGCGTACAATTTGTTTTCACGCAGAATCTGCAGTACCGTCTTCAAATGTTCTGCATGTTCTTCATGATTCTTTGAATAGACAAGGATATCGTCGATGAATACGACTACAAATTTATCTTTTTGAGGTCGGAAGACTCGGTTCATCAGATCCATGAACGCGGCTGGGGCATTCGTCAAACTGAACGGCATGACGAGGAATTCGTAATGACCATATCGAGTACGGAAGGCAGACTTCGATATGTCGTCGGACTTGATCTTCAATTGATGATAGCCTGAACGAAGATCGATTTTCGAAAATATTGCCGCGCCTTGCAGTTGGTCAAACAAGTCGTCGATTCGCGGCAAAGGATACTTGTTTCGTACGGTCGCCTTGTTGAGTTTCCGATAGTCGATGCATAGCCGCAACGACCCATCCTTCTTCTTCACGAACAACACGGGAGCTCCCCACGGAGAGACGCTAGGGCGAATAAATCCGTGGTCTAACAACTCTTGTAATTGTACCTTCAGCTCCTTCAGTTCTGCTGGAGCCATTCGGTAAGGCGCCTTTGATATCGGCCGTGTATCCGAAAAGGTGTCGATGCTGAATTCTATTTCTCGATCCGGCGGCATCCCTGGCATCTCGTCAGGAAAAACGTATGGAAAATCTGCCACAACATCAGTCTGCATTGTGTTTGTATTATCCTTCCGCGTGTCTCGGACCGATGCCAAGTATCCCGCGCAGCCGGAATGCAGCATACGCCTCGCCGAGATTGCCGACACCATCATTGCCGTCTTCGAGACTGTACCGCACGAATAGGAGAACTCTGTCTCGCCAGGAAGACGAAACACCACTCTCTTCTCCGCGCACTCGATCGTTGCACGACAAGCGCCCAACCAATCCATGCCCAGGATTATGTCGTAATCTTTGATGTCTAGCACGACGGCATCCAAGGATAGATATCTTCCCCCGACGTAAATGTGGCCATCCCTACAAATAAAGTTCGCAGGCATATCGACTCCCGACGGAGTGCTAACGCTAATATTTATATCTAGTGATTTTCTTTCGCAAAATCAGCAGATATAAAGCTATACGTCGCACCCGAATCGAATAATACTCGAGCAGGTATATCTTTGTAGAGTAATATACCTGTTACAACCGTATCGGACGCAAGCGCCTTGTCCCGAGTTAAGGCATAAACTCGGCCTTGAGCTCCGTGGTGTTGGTTCTGATGGTTGACGGGCACCGCATTCGCGCCTTGCAGTATCGGTGCTTTATGCGGATTTGGGACGTTCCTCGGTGGGTTGTGTTGATTCGGACCTTTGTGCGGGCAATATGTAACTATATGGCCTACCTCGCCACACTTGTAGCAAGATCTCGTGATGCAGTCGACGGTTCGGTGCCCACGCCTACCATACCTGGTGCAGTATTGACTGCCATGGCCTCGATCATCGAATCTGTTCGGACTCTTTGTTATTTTCGATCCCCCGGCGCCGGCGTCGTTAGGACGCTTGTTGAAGTGGTTACGGATGCCTCTACTCGACATACGGCCAAAGATGCGCTCACTATCAAGAGCGGCATTATAGGATTCACGGTATGTTCGGCACCTTTGATTCATGACGTCCCTTCGCAGTTCGTCGTTTAGACCTTGTTGGAAGCGTTCACACCAGGCTTCCTTGTTGGGCAGGAAGGCGCCGGCAAACTTTGCCATCTTTGAGAAGCTCGAATCATAATCGTCGAGAGACATATTTCCCTGTTGCAGCGTCATGAACTCGTCTTCTTTTTGTTGACGGACCGCGCGAGGAACGTACTGTCCGAGGAAGGCTTGCTTGAATATTTTCCAGGAAATTGTGGCGTCCGTATCGGCTTCATAGATTTCCGGCTTTTTAGCGGCCCACCAGTCGTACGCCCTCAGTTGCAGCTGTAACGCCGCACAAGTTACCCGCTGGGACCCTTCGATGCTAAGCAGATTAAACAGGTCCTCCATCTCCGCGAGCCATCCCACGATCACATCAGGATCTGCTCGGCCGTTGAACTTTGGTGGATTCATCTTGCGGAACTCCTTTGCCTTGAACAAGGAAGAAGAATCTATCATTTGCGGTTGAGTCTCTTCTTCCTCGTTTTCTTCTTGGTCGCCTTACTTTTCCTCGGTCTCTTCGTCCGTCGTCTTGGTATTGCCCTCCATTTTGCTCACTATCTGAGTCAGGGCATTCATCTGTTTTGTTGCGCCTCGAATTGGGCTTTGAATTGTGTCTGAAGCTGCTGCTGCTACAGTTCCATCAACTGTAGCTTCTTCTGCATAGTCGTCTCGCTAGGCTCGGTACTTTTTGTGTTCGACGTACTATCTACAGTTTGGGTTGGGGCGGGATTATTCCTTTTCTTAGTCATTCCTACAAAACAGAGCGCTCGTGCAAGGCAAAATGACAAGTTCTCAAATGGTTATCTTATTGATTTTGATATAAATACGCCAAGTCAAAACTTCACAAATCACATCAGAATATAAGGCGCAACATAGGAAGATAGAAATGCTTTTCATTCATAGCTTGCAATGAAGTGCAAGTCGTAATTTACATTGGATGCCGTTGCGGCTACATTGATTGAAAACATAAAGAAATACATTCGACAAGTTACCTGAACTAACGCTTGCCGTCCCATACATTCGCCCCTTTATACAAAGCCGTCGACTTGAATTGGCTTCAAAATACTTCAGCATAGGAAGAGCTTCAAAACGCCTCTCCGTACTTTAGCTCCAGTTTAGTTGAGCGCGCCCGTCGCACCTGGGGAAATTAGAGGAATGGGATTAGCACACTTGCTAAGTGGACGAGACGAACCCACTCGTCTAAACCGACTCTGATTGTTAGGGTAGACATGCTTTAGAGTTGTCTTTCTATTAGAACTAAATGAATTCAGTTCATATTCGATAGCCATCTTTGCGTAATAAAGCATACAGTGAACCATAACAGTTTATCATATTTCTTACCACGGCCGTGCTCGTCCCTGCATAAAAATAGAGATAATATTTATACCTGCATAAGACAATAGGTGAGCATGCTACTATCTTATATGCGGTCATTGACGTTACACATCACGTGGGACTATCTCAACGGCATTTCGGCCCGCTCAGTCTAGGTTGCAAGCCTGACTGACGGTCCCGCAATGCATCAGTGCCGAAGCACGATTATTCATTCTCCCTAGGTCGAGTCGATTCCGATGCCCCGGATATCGATTCGAGAAAAATATCAACTTGTGCACAAGCTGTCCATGACAATGCCAATGCGTGAACAGTTTATATATGCAACTAGTTTTGTATAGCGCGGACAGTATTGAACGACATTATCATTTTCCCCAACTCATGCAACGTTTCATTTTCCCCAAGTCGTACTCTGATTTAGCGTCCCGTAGGCACCAAATTGTCCGAGACATCATAACCCACGATTGACGTTTCATAATATTTTGTAGCACGTAAAATAGTCTATCTTTTTACTAGAACCTTAAACTTTCTGGTTTATGTGATAGACTTGTATTTTCAGAGTGAATTTCTCTAAATCGATACGTTTTCCCGAGTTCTTGGACTTAGTGGATTGGCATGCAATTAACTTGGCATCGTTCGATTTGAATGAATTCGAAGCAAGGAATAAGTTTGCGGGACAGAGTAGAAAAGAAGGGGCCGAATCACCCACCGATTACTTTGCTTTGTGCCGATCGTCCAAGCACTATGCAACGTCAATCCTTAGTTACGCGAGCTCCTGCAATGGCACCAACGCTTTGTTAGAATTCCTTCTTTTCCCCTTGCATCGAAATTGTAATTGCATTCATAAAAACGACGCGAAAGCACTTCATCAAGCCCAGCAGCAAAGCTCCAAGAAAAACCATACAGCGGTCCGGTCCCGTCGAAGGGACTCTTATAGAGAGCTCACTCGCTGAGACGCAGCCCGCTGCATCTAGGACTTATTCCAACAGAAGTCGTTCCATTAGTTGGATCGATTCTCGTAACTTCCGTCCAAATCGATTTGAATCGATGCCGCAAGGCGTTAACGTTTACCAAGCTTAGCGATCGAGTCAGATGGCCATCTAAGTTCCCGGCCGATCTGACTCGGCGCTAGCATATTATGAAGTTTCGTCGCCTATTGAAAGCGGGGCGCTACAGATATCGAGAATGAATTTTGCACAAGATGCAACGGAAGAAAACAAAAGTTATAAATCGAGAAACGAAATCGGTTCGGTTGCGCACCGAGCTTGTGTTGGCAAATGAATGCATTGGCCGAGTTGCGTCGGATTTGATTTAAATCAAAGTTATGGTTGTGATCAAGCACGATCACTGCGGAAATCGTGAGTTGGAAGAGATCGTTGGTTCGTAAAGAGTACGTTGCGACGGAAGTAACTTGATTTCTGGGTGGTATATGGCATACCACCGATGCATTGAATGGTTCGATTCTGAGTGGTATATGTAATACCATTTGTGCGATGAATTGCATTGACGTTTTGTGAGAATTACGGAAGGTTTGTCCGCAACGGACGGGATAGCACCGAGACTTGATTGAGAATTTGTACGACGGCATGTTGATGCAAGTATTCTTCGATGATCGGTTAGAACGGTAAGGCGGAACTCGTAACATTGAATGATACGTCGATTGAAAATTTTATTTGTTGATCGAATGATGGGAATTAGCGAAACGATTATGCCTTGATGCAACAATCGAATCGACGGAATAGGAAACTCGAAACGTTGAAATCGAATTAACCGCACGACTTGCGAGCTCGATGAAAATGTTTGGCGATACAAATTATAATCGAATCGCACGACTTGCGATCCCGATTGAAATGTTGGGCGAAACGAATCGAATTGCTTGACTTACGATCTCGATAGAAATGTTTGGCTAGGCGAATCGAATCGTACGACTTGCGATTTCGATAGAAATGTTTGGCGATGTGAATTATAATCGAATCGCACGATGTGCGACTTCGGTGAAGAGTTGGTTGACGCGAGTAATCGTACCTAAGAAATAGTTGGTTACGTTGCGGCGAAACTCATTTGAGTACGAATGAAAACACGCAAACCTTAGAGGGCGAGATCGTATGACTTGAGGGTTCAATGTTGGATAATCGGTAACTCAGTTACGCGATCGAAGTAATAGCAGGATGCGACAATTCGGAGAACGAGTCGATGCGTATGGAAAAGTTCATTGCGAACTTGGATGTATGCGATGCGAGTTAAGTTGACGTTGAAACTGATTCAAAGTTGACCCTTACGTTATCGAAGTGGATACGGCGTATCGAGATCGATACGTAAGGAAACGTAAACGATGTGAGAATACAAAATAGTGTGTGCCTTGCGCTGTCAAATCTAGTAGATAACGATACGAGAATGAACGAACTTGGTTGATCGTAAATTTTGTGATTGATCAAAGACGAGACTATAAGTCATCGACGATTGCTCGATGCGTATATCATCTCGTGTGTCAACCGCGAAATAAGATAGACTCAAACTCGATACGAGTAGATGTTTCATAAATTGCGGAATCATCGACGGTCGTGCATGACTTTACTCAGAGGATAGTTGCGCATCAGTTGCGCCGATAGAATAGTTATGTATGGATTTGGGTAGTCGTATAGAAATCGTCGAAACGTGATTTGGCTCCGAAATAAGATATAGCATGGTTCGTAGTAATCTGTCATTCGGTGATGATCCACAATTATCGAGCGTAGCTTCGGGGCAGCTGACCCTAGAAGACTTGACCGCCAAATCAAATTGAATGCTGCAGACCGTAAGATGACCCATGCGATATCGCATATGAGATTGTATCGATAACAAATACAATGTGATGCATGTTGACGATAAATCTAGGCGATCGAGAATTGTTGGAACAACTTTCGATTGAGAATATATAGCTAGATTTTGAGTATTCGTCGGATGAATGCTCGAATGGTTATGTTGGTCGACGATAGAACTTAAAATTCACCAACGAACTTGGTGATTCGAATAGGCGATTGCGAGAATCATGCTATGCACGAGGGACAACGATAAGGGAATGACTTATGAGTCGTGTCGTTAGATTCAGATTCACCTTACAATTGAGCTTGCTTGAATCGAAACTTATGTTTGATATTGCGAGACGGATAAGTTAGGAATTTGGCTAGTGAATTTCTACTCGTTAGGAATCGAATGTAAGGCACATCGTAGAGACCTTCGTATCAAGACGATCGTTGTCTTGAGCACCGTCGTCTCGATGAGAACTGTCATGTCGGATAGATTGTGTCCTTTGTGCAATGTCAATTTAAACTTGCGTCGGAAGGATTTGAGCACGGTGTCTAGGTAAGTCACCTAGCGGACGTAGTCTTGAATGTTGATGCTTTTGCAAGTCAACAAAAGAGAATCATGTCGAGATAGGATACGAAGTGAAACATCAAAAATCGTTGGATAGTGACGCCGAACGCAAGGCCTTGCGGAGACTCGTTGTGATCGGATGCGCGACGGCTTGACGCGACACGTAGAATTGATAGTCCTGATGAAACATACAAAGTGAAAAATGCGAATTTTGAATCGCATCGTGTGCCTTGACTTTTGTTGGATGATCGCGTATGTATCAATATGCATGTGCGCTAGAATTGCGATAACAAATAATAGAGCCAAGTCCGATCGAGAATACGAGATGTCAAGTTATCGAGAATAAGAGTTAGGTGTTTGCGTTGTTCCGATATCTTACAACTGAGCTTGGCTGAAATGCATATATTGGTGGAACGCCTAAAATATGTGTATGATTCCAAACTAAGTTGTACGATCCAAACGATAGTGAGACGAGATCGTAGAACGATCTAATGAAACCCTTGGAAATTTAGTATTAGTTTCGGTTCGGAATGAACCTTGTTTTGAGTGGTATATTATTAATGCCCCGCTCCGCACGATGCATTATGCTGAGTCGTTGACTCGAAGAGTAGCGTTGACCCGATTGCGTATCGATACGAATCGATACAAGAGCTACGTTGTCCCGAGAAACGTATCGACCCGAGGAACGCATCGAGTAATAACGATGCAAGTGTTAAGTTGTCCCGAGCAATGCATCGAACTAAGTCGATGCGAAGAGTTGCCTTGTACCAAAGAATGCATCGAGTGAATCGATGCGAAGCGCCGTGTTGCCTCGAAGGATAAGTGCGTTAAGACGGCTCGAAGATTCTAAGAAATCGAATCTACCAAGGCGCAAGTTCGAATCGATGCAAGTATTGATTTTTGTTGGTTTTCTGTGCATGCTATATGTAGTGCCCCGTCCCTACATTGTGCCCCGTCTCCGTCCACGAGGTGCGCGAGAAAGGAACACTGTCGCTATCGATTCGGTCGGGACCGATAGGTCGGAATCGGCCGAGTCGATCGAACGGGAACGGTTGAATTAAGATCCATTCCACGTTATGGAATGGCTTCTTCGGAACCAAGTCCCATATTCAGCGGGTTGCGCCTCGAGGATTGGCTCTGCGGCTGAGTCGGGAGAGACCTCCCGTTGCTCTGGTTTTCATGTCGTACTTGGTTTGGCTTTGGCTTTCGTTTTCGTGAATGCGCTTTTCGTAAATATTTTCGATGGGTTTTCGTGATGCGTTTTCGAGCTCGCATTCATATCAAAATTCCTTGAAATACACAGTGTTCTAATCAGTTGCTTATGCGATTGCAGGTGATCGCGTAGGCGACGACAGCGCAGCCAACCGGTCGCTCGCTTGAAGCAAGCCTAAGGCGAGTGGCTGACCTTCTTCGTCCCGTACCTCTACTCCAAAACTCAATATATGAAGTAAATTAAATGCTTGTCATAATAGTGTAGAATCAATAAAATCGTGGCACGATACTTCATGAAATACTTGTTAACGAACTGCCGGTTTTGGAAATGGAAAACATGCTTTCTTATACAATCATACTTGGTCTATGCAAAACAATGAATGAATCGATTAATGTTTATCGCAACGATATGGCCAAATGACCCACATCAACTAAGTTCAAAGGAAAACGGTCATTGGACAACTTGTCAACAAGGTGTAGTTTCCTCGAACGGTTACCTAGGCCAAGGGACCGATTCGGCCCGGGAGGAACGAGTGTATAGCAAGTGCCAGCCTTCATCGGCGCGAGTTATGCGAAAACTTTCGCACAGGGCTCGCTACCCGACGCGAAAGGGTCGCCGTCTAACTCAGCTATATGTCCGCGATGGCTTGAAATTGCCAGTGGCCTTCACACCCTTCTTACTACTTAACAAATGCACGTGGCACGGGGTGAATATGATAGTTGCTCAATGTTATACAATTTCATATGCTTGCCTCAAAACATGTTAACATGCAAATCGAGTAGGATGGTTAGAAAGATCATTGAAATAGCTAGCTAACATGTTCACGAAACTTCTTGAATCAAATGCTAGAGCTTGGATTTAATTAGCCATTCGCCAGTACATGTGTTCGTGCTGATCCTCGCTCTTTGCAGGTCCTGCAAACCAGGAAGGACGCACCAACTAGCTAGGCGACGTTCGTGACTTTTGAAGCTTCGGCCGTGCGTCGAAGACTCTCTCTCAGCGACTCCACTTTGAAGGCTCTCGACAGTCCAAGGAAGATGACTCAGCGTTCCTCCCATCCAGGTTACTGGAGTACTTGTGTATATTGAGGGATGTGTGCAATGTATGGAACAACTATCTCGTCGGTACTCTTTTGTAATCGAGTCATGTTGTAGCCCGCGCGACAACAAGTCTTGTACCGGAGTCTGTAAATGATGTTCATTATCAATAAAGAATCAAGTTCCTTTACTTATTGTGTGATTCAATTCGTCTACGTACTCTCTTAGATCTCGTGTCTCGGATTGTCTTATGACCATGCCTTGTGCGTTCGCAAATTAGGTTCGCACGGCATCACGCCCGGGGGACGACTATCGATTCGACGGAATCGGAGCGTGACACTATACATTTACGCTGAAATGTTAGAGGTCGATCTTTTGCCTTATTCAGTAAGGGGTCCGCGAAAGCAAGTTGTCGTCTTGCGATGGACTGAGGCGTTGGCACGACAAGTCCAAATCGAACGTATAATTCAATATACACGAAGTGCTCAGATGGCTAAGTCAGGAGAGTTGCCCGTGCGATGAAGTTATGAAATCGAGCCACAACGGCTCGACGAGACGACAAGGCGCATTGATTCAAGGTGGAGGGACATTAACTCTCTTTCCTACTCCATCATGCTTAAGTAAAATACATATCATTGAATGCTGAGTTAACCTATCAACGCCATGGGCGTGGCTCGATAGAGAGTTAAACGTAGTGCGTGTCGAACACTAGATAGAACATTTGAAATGAATCGTACGGCAGACGTACGAGTCGCTATGGAACATTGGATATCACAAAGGCGAGCGCCTCGGTGCGCAAGCCTCAATAATGTAGGATAACTGTACTCGGCGAGTGCCTTAGTGCACGAACCATACCGTGCCTTCGCACGGAGTTAGAACGGCTAGAACATTGAAAAACAATAGGCGAGCGCCCTAGCGTGCAAGCCACGGACATTGAATGCTAAGTCATAGAACATCGAAAATATGGTCGAAATGTGCCTTCGTGCACGAGATAATAAAAGATGGCTTCTTTGCGAAAGAATACAGTTGTGGCATGAATGTGGCGGAACTGTCGGATATGACATAATGCCTCGAAAGGTGTTCGGGACCTTTGGGTCGTTCGGTTGACGAGCATTGAGTTGAGACATGATGCCATTGAACATTGAAACGAAGTATGAAACGAAAGAACATAGAAAGTTAACGAAAGAAATACGAGACGATAATGCGGCATAGTGCCCTTCGAAATGTTCGCGGCCTTCGGGCGTTCGATGAGAACATTTGGGCGTTGTGCCAAATTGAAATAGAGATAAGCGAACTTGCTTGGTTGTATGGAAATAAGATGCGTTGCATGGTCAAATGGACTTAAAGATATAAAAGCCCGTGCATGGGTATTCCCTCGAACGCGGCACGTCAGGACGCTGGGACCGTTCGGCCTAGGATCGTTTTCGGTATTATTGGTGCATTTCATTTAGAAGGGTAGCGACCTTCTGGTGAATGTGATAAGCCACTTGCTGCGATTATTTCGATGGCCTCTGATGTTGGTTAGCAACCGCACAGAGTTAACATCGTCTTATGTTTCGATTCGATAAATATAAGTCCATTCAAGCCCGAAAAACTAGTGACCTTCATATAGTTAAGGGCGACGGGTTTGGAAGTGCAAGGTATGCATATATCCTGTATGGACGGATCCTGAATAGCGGGCACTTATAACATGACAAGGAAAACGGATAGGCGTATTCACCTTGCGTCGGTGCAAGGGCGAATGCGTCGATATTGCTAAGTTGTGCCACGGATCAAACACAAGATTGTTTTCTTGTTTACTTGCGAATTGAATAACATGCTTGCCATGCTTTACAGTCTTCAAATATGCCATGAACTCATCCTAAGGAGAACATAGAAAGAGAACTAAATTGTATGTTTGCATGAATCAATACAATACTAAATGTCGGTTTGTTAAGTGAGTTTTTGATCAGTACAGCGAGGACGAAAGTACTAATCCCCCACTAGTTTGCTAGCAGGTTCCAGGATTGGTCTGCTCGCGGCGGAGCTTCGCTTGAACGCGTTGAGGCTTGGAATGCCGAAGCGTATTGAAGCGTACGATCGCATTGACGCTCGGATATGCAACAGGATTGATGCGGCCGAGATATAGAAGGCATGATGTATGGAACGGTAAAATCCTTTATAGGCAAGAGAGAACCTGAGTGTTGTAGCCAATCTGACAAATTCCGTTGGGCTATCGAAAGCCTTTGTAATCTGATTTCGAAGATCAATAAAGTGAATCATTTTCGTATACTCTGTTTTGCCTTTCGTTGTTAACGTTTAATTCAAAGATAACCATTTGAGAACTTGTCATCTTGCCTTGCACGAGCGCAACTCCAGGCTCGTGCGGCATCACGCCCCAGTGAGGACGATGATTCGGGTGATTCCGGGTCGGGACGTGACATCCTCCCCCAACCCCCTCCTCTTCGGCCCCCTCCTCCTCCTCGGATAATTTTTTTTAATTTGTTACTTCTTTTCATATTTATATTATGTGTTTAATTAACCTATACTTGGATACCAAAATTATGACACAATGTAGTAGCTAGGGTTTTGGACACGGACACTGACACAATATAGTAGCTAGGGTTTTGGATATTCGTAAATTATTCAAAATTCATAAAATTGGACATTGGCTTGGACATTGGACTTGGATACGATACATTGGTCAACTTGGACACGAGCATATGTTGTTTACATAAATTTGGTTCGCTATTTTTGTAGTGAATATGCATATGTTGTTTACATGAATTAGGTTCATGTATGTATTCCTTTTCGATAGGATATGCCGATAGGATATTCGATTCCAATACCGACACGAGCATATACAGATACCGATATGATGTTCGATTCCAATACCAGTCCGATACGACCGATACCGAATTGATAGGCCGATACCAAGTTAACCGTTCATGGGTGTGTGTTTGTACGTATACTTGAGTACCGATACCGAACCGATAGGCCGATACTAAGTTACAATTTGGTACTAAATTAATTTAGGGGATGTATTTACAACACATATGGTACTTGGTGCAGAATTGGTTTGAGCAATGAGTCGATACTTAGTTGACCGTTCGTGGATGTACAATCGGCAAAATGAGAGCAAGATTGGTTTGACGGATGATTTCAAGACGGGCGTCGAGGAATTTCTGAGATACGTCAGTAGCCAAGGGGGAGCTGGGACTAGTCAGCCACCAACGCCGGCTGTGAGGAACAACTTGTGGATACAAGCCATCGGTAGCGAGAAATTGGGGGCAGCGTGTACGGTACCGGATCATTGGCATCCCAGCCGTTCATTTATTCCAGAGATCCTCTATCTTCACCTCCACCTCCACCTCCACCTCCACAGACTGACGATACTGTCGACGCCTACACTTTGCGACAGATTACACAGATTTTGGTGGGCCTACAGGATCAGGTGAGCCAGATGAGTGGAGTTCTAAGCATAGTATGTCTGATTCCTGTTTCCACTGCACCGGCTCTAGCTTCACCTCAGCGCCTCCGGCAATGACTGCTCCTCCGACCACAACGCCTACTACACCTACTCCTCCTCCTACCACAGCGCCTCTTGTCGTGCCGTCGATTCTTCCAAAAGTACCTGTCCAGGACGTTCAGCGGATCGTCACTTTGGTCATGGGACAGTTATATGCATGCAGACGGCCGGCTATGCCTCCGCCACCTCCTCCAGCGTCAGTTTGATTTTTTTTTTGTATTTGTCGATGAGTTTGTATGAACTTTAGGGTTTGATCGATAAGTTTATGTACTGATGAACATATTTGTGTATATATACTATATTGTGACTGTTGGACGAGTTTGTATCTGTTTGAGTTATTTGGATAGGCAATTAGAGTTCAATGAATGTATATATTGGTGCTTGGGTTAATTTTTGTATATATTGGGGTTATATTTAATGTATATCATTTGAGTAATGTATATCCATATTCACAGGTTTGAGCAAAGCTGGAACAATTTGACCTGGCAATAATGAGAAATTTAGCGACTAACCAGCGACGGATTAGCGACGGAAGCCTGAAAAATTTGCAGGTTAGCGACTGACTACCGACTAATTAGTGATAGAAATCTAGAAATATTTTTGGGTTAGCGACGGAAATTTTCGTCTCTAACTTTCTGTCTGACACCAAAAGCCTATTAGACGATGTCAGCGACGAAATTTTTTGTCGCTGAGCTTCTGGAAAATTTGGTATTTTGGCTCACTAAAAAATGTTGGTAATCCGTCGCTAATATGTCGCTATGTTTGCTGACGTTTATAGTTCGTTGCTAATCTATCGCTATATTTAGTCGGTGATTCCGTCGGTAATCCGTGACGTATTTGTTGTAGCGACGTCATGTTTATCGACGTTCAGTTTTCGTCGGTAATCCGTCGGTAAACATATTTAGCGACAGAAAATACGTATTTAGCGACGGAAATGTCCGTCGCTAAATACCAATATTTTTGTAGTAATTGTTACTTAATTTCTTATAAATAAGAAGGTCATCAATGTAATCGGAGTGGTTGAGATTTTTAACCCACCTCCATATGTTGATTATGAGATTTATTTCCATCTATTTTTTTATTTTTCTTTTTTCTTCTTCTTGGTATCAAAGCAGGTTGTGATCACACGGCACAATACTGTTTCTCCCAAAATACATCACACAAAATTCCAACAATCCCATACATAAAATTCAATCCAAACATTGATGCATCATACCAAATCCAAATAATTCCACACAACAAATCCAAACAATTCCAAATCTTGCTGATACGGAAAATTCTACACCAAAACCAATCCAAACAATTCAACTGATGCATCACACCAAATCCAAACAATCCAACAGTCCAAATCCAAACAATCCCACACATCTGATCGTCTTCTTCATGAGTGAAATCGAAACACTCCATGTTGTGTGGGAAGCTTTCAAAAGCAATACCAGACAAAATAAAAGACAGAAAAGATGGTAGATGAACTTGATGCTCTCTCTCAAACAAGTCCAAGATGCTCTCTCTTAAACAAGTCCAAGATGGTGGATAAACTGTTCTGGAATCATTACGTGATAAACTATGCATGGCCACCACGCATAGTTTGAGGGAAGATGTTAGAGGATCGAACAAATTACAAGTTCGAGATTCAAGCTTATCAATTCAAACCTCCAACTCATCCATATCAATCATCATGGATAAGGAGGATATTTCTTGATTATATTATTATTATCTTAGATTATTTTGTTCTATCTTTATTGTTGCTTAATTTTTTTTATAAATAAGAAGGTCATCAATGTAATCAGAGTGGTTGAGGTTTTTAACCCACCTCCATATGTTGATTATGAGATTTATTTCCATCTACGTGTTTTTCCTTTTCATTTTTTCCCTTCTGTTTACACCTTTTCAAAATTCTGAGAACTTATGGAGGAGTTGACATGAAAGATGTACTGTAAAGTAATTGATACACGAGATGGTGTAGAGGTTGTAGAGTATAATGTCCAAGCGAGAACTTCGGTCGATGGCTTTCGTAAAATTTAGGTCTTCACTGTTTTATTTCACATGGAGGAACATAATTTTTCTGCAGTTGTCACATGTTGAGTTTAGACGAATTTTGTGCAGACATGCGCTTCATGTGCTTATCGAAGAATATGATGTCAATTCACTTCCAAAAAAGTACATTTGAGAAGATAGAGGAAAGAGGTGAAGAGATCTCACTGAGGTGTAAAATTACTTATAATGATAGGATTGCTATTGCAGAAAAAAAAAGTATGATTAGCTTCAAAATCTTTTTTTCCACGATAGCTGATTTGGTAGCAACGGATGATGAACGATACAATCATTATAAAGAGTGGGCAGAAAATGAATTAAAGCTACAACATATTAAAACCCCAAATTTTGGAAGTGGCAAGATTGTTAAATCAACCAACAATTCGACTCTAATTGCATCATTGATTGTGCAGAAAATGCAAGTGATGAAGTTGGGATCACTTTCTAAGACACCAAAAGGTCGGCCTAGAATACATCTATATGTTAAAACTTACTGTAAAGGAAAACAAGCACATCCTATCGAAAAAAATAAGGTAAGTTTTTCTAATTTTAGTAATTATGAATTATTTTTTTAATTTTAGTATTATTGTAACGACCTGCTCCGCCCTAGTGGAACGCCGATTCAAACGGCATTTGCAACGACTCAAATGAATTGTTGACTCGAAAAGTTTCGTCGACCCGATGAAGTATCAATGTGAATCGATGTAAGTACTAAGTTGGCCCTTCAAGAAGAATCGAGACTTAGACTTTCAAAGGCGCATTCGGAGTCTTGTTCGATCGATGCCATCATCACTAAGGCGGGTGGCTCTGATGAACCTGTCTTTGCTTAGCCTAGACACATAATAATATGGACTGTATTGCTAGATCGCTAGGCGATAACTCCATGCATGCTAATGAAACGACTCAACGCACCTAGCTAAGAAAATAATCTCATCTTATATGCTTGTGTAGAACATGAAAACGAACTTAGAAAATTACTCGAACCCCTCGCACCGCACTCCACGCTCGTGCCAACGCACAGCTTACGTTTCGAATAGATTTACTTATGCATTCAATTATGAATGAAATGCTAGTCACTAGATCGTATCACAACTTGAGACATAAAACGATGAATGGTTTACTAAAATAAGACATGAAGACTATCAACATAGTCGTTCCAAGCAGAGTATAGAAACATCGTAAGACTTCAGGACCAATGGGTTGCCAAGGCGGTTCCCGTACAGGGAGCTACATAATGAATGAATGAATGAACAAATAAATGAATGAATGAATCAACGAATAGATGAATGAATAAGTGAACGAATGAATAAACAAGTAAAAGAAAGAAAGAAATGAATGAATGAATAAAAAGAAAGGCATAAGAAAAGACAAGAAAGATTAGCGATAGGTATGACGGGGACGTGCAACGGGGCTCGGTACCCGTGCTGCACGGATGCCTTCGCCAACCTAGTCAGTAGTAGGCTATGGCTCAAAGACAGCCTATGACTTAAAGAAAACCCATTAAGTTAAAAATGACAAGACAATACGAAATGGTCATGGACAACTCGGTGCATGAGGGAAAGAAATGAATAAGAATTCAAAGACAACGATCACGACATTGTGGCCAGCCTAGGCGGAATCATGGCTTACAGGCGGCTTGGATGCAGGCTAAGCCACCCAAGAGGCGTAAGTCGGGTATTGTGTGGCCTATCAAGGTGTACCAGCCATCATCGGCTGATAGGGAAGCACGATACCAAGATAGATAGTCCAAAACGGCTTGTGGTGCCTGTAGCGCCCCGCTTTCGATAGGCGACGGAACTTCATAATATGCTAGCGCCGAGTCAGATCGGCCGGGAACTTAGATGGCCATCTGACTCGATCGCTAAGCTTGGTAAACGTTAACGCCTTGCGACATCGATTCAATTCGATTTGGACGGAAGATACGAGAATCGATCCAACTAATGGAACGACTTCTGTTGGAACAAGTCCTAGATGCAGCGGGCTGCATCTCGGCGCGCGAGCTCTCTATAAGAGTCCCTTCGACGGGACCGGACCACTGTATGGTTTTCTTGGAGCTTTGCCGCTTGGCTTGATTGAAGTGCTTTCGCGTCGTTTTCAAGGATGCAATTACAAATTTCGATGCAAGAGGAAAAGAAGGAAATCTAACAAAGTGTTGATGCATTGCAGGAGCTCGCGTAACTAAGGATTGACGTTGCGTAGCGCTTCGACGACCTGTACGAAGCCAAGTAATCGGTGGGTGATTCGGCCCCTTTTTTTCTACTCTGTCCCGCAAACTTATTCCTTGCTTCGAATTCATTCAAATCGAACGATGCCAAGTTAATTGCATGCCAATCCACTAAGTCCAAGAACTCGGGAAAATGTATAAATTTAGAGTAATTCACTCTGAAAATATAAGTCTATCACATAAACCAGAAAGTTTAAGGTTCTAGTAAAAAGATAGACTATTTCAAGTGCTGCAAAATATTATGAAACGTCGATCGTGGGTTATGATGCCTCGGACAATTTGGTGCCTACGGGACGCTAAATCGGAGTACGGCTTGGGGAAAATGAAACGTTGCATGAGTTGGGGGAAATGATAATGTCGTTCAATACTGTCTGCGCTATACAAAACTGGTTGCATATATAAACTGTTCACGTATTGGCATGGTCATGGACAGCTTGTGCACAAGTTGATATTTTCCTCGAATCGATATCCGGGGCATCGGAATCGACTCGACCTAGGGGGAATGAATAATCGTGCTTCGGCACTGATGCATTGTGGGACCGTCAGTCAGGCTTGCAACCTAGACTGAGCGGGCCGAAATGCCGTTGAGATAGTCCCACGTGATGTGTAACATCAATGACCGCATATAAGATAGTAGCATGCTCACCTATTGTCTTATGCAGGTGTGAATATTATCTCTGTTTTTATGCAGGGACGAGCACGGCCGTGGTAAGAAATATGATAAACTGCTATGGTTAACTGTATGCTTTATTAGGCAAAGATGGCTATCGAATATGAACTGAATTCATTTAGTTCTAATAGAAAGACAACTCTATAGCATGCCTACCCTAACAATCAGAGTCGGTTTAGACGAGTGGGTTCGTCTCGTCCACTTAGCAAGTGTGCTAATCCCATTCCCCTAATTTCCCCAGGTGCGACGGGCACGCTCAACTAAACTGGAGCTGAAGTACGGAGAGGCATTTTGAAGCTCTTCCTATGCTGAAGTATTTTGAAGCCAATTCAAGTCGACGACTTTGTATAAAGGGGCGAATGTATGGGACGGCAAGCGTTAGTTCAGGCAACTTGTCGAATGTATTTCCTTATGTTTTCAATCAATGTAGCCGCAACGGCATCCAATGTAAATTATGACTTGCACTTCGTTGCAAGCTATGAATGAAAAGCATTTCTATCTTCCTATACTGCGCCTTATATTCTGATGTGATTTGTGAAGTTTCGACTTGGCATATTTATATCAAAATCAAAAGATAACCATTTGAGAACTTGTCATCTTGCCTTGCACGAGCGCAACTCCAGGCTCGTGCGGCATCACGCCTTAGCGAGGACGATCGAATCGACAAAGTAACACCGGGGACGAACGGTTTGTCGACTCGGGGCGTGACAAATTGGTATCAGAGCACAGTTATGTTTCCTCGGATTTTTGAAAGATATTTCATTATTGGAATGTCCGTTACGATGGCTCGATTGAATGCTTGTCGACATGTTGCGTGAAATAAAAGTTCCATACAGGTAAGCCCGTAGATATTTTTGAAAAAAATACTAACGGGTTTACTCTGTTTTGTAGGAATGACTAAGAAAAGGAACAATCTCGCCCCAACCCAAACTGTAGATAGTACATCGAGCACAAAAGCACCGAGCCTAGCGAGACGACTATGCAGAAGATGCTACAGTTGATGGAGCTGCAGCAGCAGCAGCTTCAGACACAATTCAAAGCCCAATTCGAAGCACAATAAAAACAGATGAATGCCCTGACTCAAATAGTGAGCAAAATGGCGGGGAATACCAAGACGACGGACGAAGAGACCGAGGAAAAGCAAGGCGACCAAGAAGAAAACGAGGAAGAAGAGACTCAACCGCAAATGATAGATTCTTCTTCCTTGTTCAAGGCAAAGGAGTTCCGCAAGATGAATCCACCGAAGTTCAACGGCCGAGTGGAGCCTGATGTGATCGTGGGATGGCTCGCGGAGATGGAGGACCTGTTTAATCTGCTTAGCATCGAAGGGTCCCAGCGGGTAACTTGTGCGGCGTTACAGCTGCAACTAAGGGCGTACGACTGGTGGGCTGCTAAAAAACAGGAAATCTATGAAGCCGATACGGACGCCACAATTTCCTGGAAAATATCCAAGCAAGCCTTCCTCGAACAGTACGTTCCTCGTGCTGTCCGTCAACAAAAAGAAGACGAGTTCATGACGCTGCGACAGGGAAATATGTCTGTCGACGATTATGATTCGAGCTTCTCAAAGCTTGCGAAGTTTGCCGGCGCCTTCCTGCCCAACAAGGAGGCCTGGTGTGAACGCTTCCAACAAGGCCTAAATGACGAACTGCGAAGGGACGTCATGAATCAAAGGTGCCGAACATACCGTGAATCCTATAATGCCGCTCTTGATAGTGAGCGCATCTTTGGCCGTATGTCGAGTAGAGGCATCCGTAACCACTTCAACAAGCGTCCTAACGACGCCGACGCCGGGGGATCGGGAATAACAAAGCGTTCGAACAGATTCGATGATCGAGGCCATGGCAGTCAACACTGCACCAGGTGCGGTAGGCGTGGGCACCGAACCGTCGACTGCGTCACGAGATCTTGCTACAAGTGTGGCGAGGTAGGCCATATAGTTACATATTGCCCGCACAAAGGTCCGAATCAACACAATCTGCCGAGGAACGTCCCGAATCCGCATAAAGCGCCGATACTGCAAGGCGCAAATGCGGTGCCCGTCAACCAGCAGAACCAACGACACGGAGCTCAAGGCCGAGTTTATGCCTTAACTCGGAATGAGGCGTTCGCGTCCGATACTGTTGTAACAGGTATATTACTCTACAAAAGTATACCTGCTCGAGTCCTATTCGATTCGGGTGCGACGCATAGCTTTATATCTGCTGATTTTGCGAATGAAAATAAAATAACCATGCAATCACTAGATATAAATATTAGCGTTAACACTCCGTCGGGAGTCGATATGCCTGCGAACTCCATTTGTAGGGATGGCAACATTTGCATCGGAGGAAGATATCTATCCTTGGATGCCGTCGTACTAGACATCAAAGATTACGACATCATCCTGGGCATGGATTGGTTGGGCGCTTGTCGTGCAACGATCGAGTGCGCGGAGAAGAGAGTGGTGTTTCGTCTTCCTGGCGAGACAGAGTTCTCATATTCGTACGGTACGGTCTCGACGACGGCAATGATGGTGTCGGCAATCTCGGCGAGGCGTATGCTGCGTTTCGGCTGCACGGGATACTTGGCATCAGTCCGAGACACGCGAAAGGATAATACAAATACAATGCAGACTGATGTTGTGGCAGATTTTCCCGACGTTTTTCCTGACGAGATGCCAGGGATGCCGCCGGATCGAGAAATTGAATTCAGCATCGACACCTTTCCGGATACACGGTCGATATCCAAGGTGCCTTACCGAATGGCTCCAGCAGAACTGAAGGAACTGAAGGTACAATTACAAGAGTTGCTAGACCGCGGATTCATTCGCCCTAGCGTCTCTCCGTGGGGAGCTCCCGTACTATTCGTGAAGAAGAAAGATGGGTCGTTGCGGCTATGCATCGACTATCGGGAACTCAACAAGGCGACCGTGCGAAACAAGTATCCCTTGTCGCGAATCGACGACTTGTTTGACCAACTGCAAGGCGCGGCAATATTTTCAAAAATCGATCTTCGTTCAGGCTATCATCAATTGAAGATCAAGTCCGACGACATATCGAAGTCTGCCTTCCGCACTCGATATGGTCATTACGAATTCCTCGTCATGCCGTTCGGTTTGACGAATGCCCCAGCCGCGTTCATGGATCTGATGAACCGAGTCTTCCGACCTCAAATAGATAAATTTGTAGTCGTATTCATCGACGATATCCTTGTCTACTCAAAGAATCGTGAAGAACATGCAGAACATTTGAAGACGGTACTACAGATTCTGCGTCAAAATAAATTGTACGCCAAGCAGAGTAAGTGCGAGTTCTGGATGAGTAGCGTGACATTCCTCGGGCACATAATCTCTGCCGAAGGTGTCGCGGTGGACCCAAAGAAGATTGATGCGGTGGTGGATTGGAAACGACCTGCCTCGGTTAGCGACATCCGGAGTTTCCTTGGCTTAGCGGGCTACTACCGTCGATTCGTGCGAAGCTTTTCAAAACTAGCGTCGCCTCTGACTCGCCTCACCCAGAAGGGAGTAGTATTTGAATGGAGCGACGACTGTGAATTCAGCTTCCAAGAGTTGAAGCAACGGCTCGTCTCAGCTCCAATCCTTGCACTTTCAGACGGTCCAGAAGGCTTTTAGATATTCAGCGACGCGTCGGGAACTGGCCTCGGGTGCGTACTCATGCAGAGAGACAAAGTCATCTCCTACGCTTCACGGCAGTTGAAGCAGCACGAGAAAAACTACCCAACACACGACCTAGAATTGGCAACGATCGTCTTTGCATTGAAGTTATGGCGGCACTACCTCTATGGTGTGGCATGCAGAATCTACACCGATCACAAAAGCCTGAAGTACTTATTTATACAACGGAAACTCAACCTACGACAGCGACGTTGGCTCGAACTCATAAAAGATTACGAGCTAACGATCGAGTATACACCGGGCAAGGGAAACGTGGTGGCCGACGTACTCAGCAGAATATTTATGGGAACACTGGCCATAAACAAGGAGATAAAGCGAGACCTTGAAGCGATGGGTATCGAACTCGAAATTGAGTATTGACACCTGCACCTAGCGCAGCTGAAGTTAGGATCGAGCCTGCTTAGCAAGATAAAGACTGCACAGGAGGACGACTCATTCCTGAAGAAAATGCGCGAGCTGATTTCAACGGGAAGGGCGACTGACTTTGCGGAAGACGGAGACGGGACGATGTGACTAAAGGGAAGGCTCTGCATTCCTGAAACTGCCGAACTCAGAAAAGAAATTCTGACAGAGGTGCACTATGCGAAGTACTCGTTACATTCTGGAAGCACCAAGATGTACAAAGACTTACGCACAAACTTTTGGTGGCACGGCATGAAGAAAGACGTGGCTACGTTCGTATCGCAATGCATGACGTGTCAGCAGGTGAAGGCAGAACGCCAACGGCCAGGCGGCGAGCTGCAGAACATCCCCATTCCCGAGTGGAAGTGGGACAATATCTCGATGGATTTTATTGTGGGATTTCTGAAGACGCCGCGGGGGAATGACGCGATTTGGGTCATTGTTGATAGATTGACCAAGTCGGCTCACTTCATCGCAATTAAAGTAGGATGGAGCGTCGATCGGTTAGCACAAATCTACGTCGATGAGATTGTTCGACTGCACGGGGTACCGGCCTCAATAATTTCGGACAGAGACGGGCGATTCCTATCGCGTTTCTGGACGAGCCTCCAAGCGGCGATGGAAACCAAACTGAACTTTAGTTCGGCGTACCATCCCCAAACAGACGGACAAACGGAGAGGGTAAACCAAATCCTAGAAGACATGCTGCGTCTGTGTGCGATCGACCGAAAGACTAGTTGGGATACGCATTTGCCGCTTGCGGAGTTTGCGTACAACAACAGTTACCAGTCGAGTATTCAGATGGCTCCATACGAAGTGCTCTACGGGAGGAAGTGCCGTTCGCCGATATGCTGGAATGAAGTCGGAGAGCGACAAGTGCTTGGACCGGAACTGGTGGAGCAGGCCGTCGAAAAGGTCTGCTTGATTCGAGATAGACTCCGCATCGCGCAAAGTCGACAAAAGAGCTACGCAGATCTTCGTCGACGTCCGCTAGAGTTCTTGGTCGGGGACCATGTGTTTCTGAAAGTAACGCCCATGCGCGGTGTGATGCGGTTCGGCGTTAAAGGCAAGTTGAGCCCGAGATTTGTAGGCCCCTTCGAGATCATTGAGCGAGTTGCGACGGTTGCTTATCGGATCGCACTACCTCCTGCCTTAGCCGATGTGCACGATGTTTTTCACGTTTCACAACTTCGAAAATACGTGTACGATCCAAGTCATGTGGTTAGCTTCGATCAGTTGGAGCTACGTACTGACTTGTCTTACTCGGAGGAGCCTATTCAAATTTTGGACCGCAAGGAAAAGATGCTACGAAATCGGTCGATGTCCTTGGTCCGCATGCTTTGGCGGAACCATACAGTCGAGGAGTCGACGTGGGAGATGGAGACAGAGATGAAGGATAAGTACCTTGCGTTGTTCGTCTAAATTAAGGTCCGACCCTTGTTCTTAAGTTTCGGGACGAAACTTTTTCTTAGTGGTATATTATGTAGCGCCCCGCTTTCGATAGGCGACGGAACTTCATAATATGCTAGCGCCGAGTCAGATCGGCCGGGAACTTAGATGGCCATCTGACTCGATCGCTAAGCTTGGTAAACGTTAACGCCTTGCGGCATCGATTCAATTCGATTTGGACGGAAGATACGAGAATCGATCCAACTAATGGAACAACTTCTGTTGGAACAAGTCCTAGATGCAGCGGGCTGCGTCTCGGCGCACGAGCTCTCTATAAGAGTCCCTTCGACGGGACCGGACCGCTGTATGGTTTTCTTGGAGCTTTGCCGTTTGGCTTGATTGAAGTGCTTTCGCGTCGTTTTCAAGGATGCAATTACAAATTTCGATGTAAGGGAAAAAGAAAGAAATCTAACAAAGTGTTGATGCATTGCAGGAGCTCGCGTAACTAAGGATTGACGTTGCGTAGCGCTTCGACGACCTGCACGAAGCCAAGTAATCGGTGGGTGATTCGGCCCCTTCTTTTCTACTCTGTCCCGCAAACTTATTCCTTGCTTTGAATTCATTCAAATCGAACGATGCCAAGTTAATTGCATGCCAATCCACTAAGTCCAAGAACTCGAGAAAATGTATAAATTTAGAGTAATTCACTCTGAAAATACAAGTCTATCACATAAACCAGAAAGTTTAAGGTTCTAGTAAAAAGATAGACTATTTCAAGTGCTGCAAAATATTATGAAACGTCGATCGTGGGTTATGATGCCTCGAACAATTTGGTGCCTACGGGACGCTAAATCGGAGTACGGCTTGGGGAAAATGAAATGTTGCATGAGTTGGGGGAAATGATAATGTCGTTCAATACTGTCTGCGCTATACAAAACTGGTTGCATATATAAACTGTTCACGCATTGGCATGGTCATGGACAGCTTGTGCACAAGTTGATATTTTCCTCGAATCGATATCCGGGGCATCGGAATCGACTCGACCTAGGGGGAATGAATAATCGTGCTTCGGCACTGATGCATTGCGGGACCGTCAGTCAGGCTTGCAACCTAGACTGAGCGGGCCGAAATGCCGTTGAGATAGTCCCACGTGATGTGTAACATCAATGACCGCATATAAGATAGTAGCATGCTCACCTATTGTCTTATGCAGGTGTGAATATTATCTCTGTTTTTATGCAGGGACGAGCACGGCCGTGGTAAGAAATATGATAAACTGCTATGGTTAACTGTATGCTTTATTAGGCAAAGATGGCTATCGAATATGAACTGAATTCATTTAGTTCTAATAGAAAGACAACTCTAAAGCATGCCTACCCTAACAATCAGAGTCAGTTTAGACGAGTGGGTTCGTCTCGTCCACTTAGCAAGTGTGCTAATCCCATTCCCCCAATTTCCTCAGGTGCGACGGGCGCGCTCAACTAAACTGGAGCTGAAGTACGGAGAGGCGTTTTGAAGCTCTTTCTATGCTGAAGTATTTTGTAGCCAATTCAAGTCGACGGCTTTGTATAAAGGGGCGAATGTATGGGACGGCAAGCGTTAGTTCAGGCAACTTGTCGAATGTATTTCCTTATGTTTTCAATCAATGTAGCCGCAACGGCATCCAATGTAAATTATGACTTGCACTTCGTTGCAAGCTATGAATGAAAAGCATTTCTATCTTCCTATACTGCGCCTTATATTCTGATGTAATTTGTGAAGTTTCGACTTGACGTATTTATATCAAAATCAAAAGATAACCATTTGAGAACTTGTCATCTTGCCTTGCACGAGCGCAACTCCAGGCTCGTGCGGCATCACGCCTTAGCGAGGACGATCGAATCGGCAAAGTAACACCGGAGACGAACGGTTTGTCGACTCGGGGCGTGACAGTGCCAGCGACCGGTGCATATCGATTAAGTTGGCTCGATTGTGGCAATCCGCGTGCGAAACCTTGCATTGAAACAAGTAAACTGTGTAAGTTGAACATGCTAAGTTACTAAATGAAATGTATCTGAACAACGTTTGAGTACAACACATATTGACAACTTGAGCAAGCTGAACAAATGAATAACTGAGTGAACATGAACATCTAAACAAAGCTTTTGAGTACAGCACAACTTGACAAACTCGAATACTTCGTCAACCTGAGGCAGGAACACGCCCTTGACACTCTCGAATGCTTATACAATCCGTTAAGTCTTTACGCATAATATGTTGGCTAACTTGGTTTACCTTGAACAATGAAGATCGTACGATAAGTATGGTAAGTTGCGCATGTTATTCTTATGCGACCCTTGACATCGATAACACGAGATATGCTTTAAATTATATGCCATGAAACTGGTCCTAAGACAAGATTAGTAAGACAATAACTGATAGATGGTACACAAAAGTAAAATAAACGTGTTTGGTAATGATAGCTTGTGGGCGAGCTAGTCTTCCCACCAGTGCATAATAATGTACTGATAACCACATAGTCTGCTTGCAAGGTGCGAGAGAATCTCGTCGGACGTGGAGACTTCTCTTGAACGTGCTAAGGCACGGAGCTAACTCTGGAGCCTTGGAGCATTACAAAGGACCTGAAGTACCATATACCTGATATAATGTATCGGAACATCACCATGAATCCTTCCATCCTGTAAGCCGCTTGGCACACCTTTTATGTTGAGAGAGAGAGAGAGAGAGAGAGAGAGAGAGAAAGCTTGAGAAAATTGTAATTTCAGCCTAGCACCGCTTGTACTACTTGTTGAATATCAATAAAGATCTTGAAATTGTCTTTCAACTTGTATTAATTTAATTTTCGCTGTAAATAGGGACACTCTGTGCGACTCTGTGGTCTAGCTTCAATCGGCCATTTATGAACTTGGACTTGCACTAGCGCAACCTAGGCTCGTGCGGCATCATGCCTTAGCGAGGACGATTGCTCATTCGGAGCGGGGCGGGAGAATTATGATGGTATATACAATTTATAGGAAAACAACATGGGAGATCATGCTCTTTCTCATCAAAGACCAAGAAAGGGGAAGTAAAAAAACATAAAACTCACCAGGAGATAGTGTCGATGAGATTATATATGATATGATATTTAGTTTTTATCTATATACATGTTAATATAAAAATTGATATATATATATATATATACATATATATATATATATATATATATATATATATATATACAATAATAACAAATTAATATAGATAATAAAATATAGATATCTATATACAAATTTATATCTATATGTATATTAACTATATATTTTGTTATTATCCATAGTATAATATAGATAATATCATATTAACTAATATATTAAACCACACTGAAAGATAAACTAGATTAAATTACACAAAATCAAACAAACAAACAAAGTAAGAACCAAAATAATACACGAGAAAAAAAAAAACCTGGGGCCAGTCACACTGGCGCCCAATTTTAGTATTTTTTTTTAATGTCTAGCGCCAGTGACACAGGCGGCAGAATTTTTTTAATTTTTTTTATTGTGCGCCAAATCCAACTATTTGCAAATTCTTCTAACATATCCTGTTTTGCACAAATTAAGTAAAATTTATCAACCTGGATGAAATTTTCTGTTTTACTTATTCAGGCCTTTTCTTAGAAGAGTTATTTGTTTTTAACCCCCCACCCCCCAAAATTTTTTTTTTGCTAATCATATCTCCATTACCCTTATTTTTATTTTAATTAGTGTTTTTACCCCAATTCTAAAAAATTAAGGGTTCTTTTTTAAAGGGGGGAGGAGGGGGACTACAATTATAATTAATGGATTATGAAGGAATGAGAGGGTAACACTAATAAAAATAAAAATAAGGGTAGTGGAGACATGACTATCAATTTGGGGAGGGGGGAGGTAAGTATAAATAATTCTTCTTAGAACTATTGGAGCTGAAGTTGTGATGTTTAATTTTTTGCACGATGATGTCCTTGCTAGATATAAGCCCAAGATTGACGTCACGAAAGTTATTCCAACACTGAACAAAAATGAAAAAAATAGGTTGCAGATGCTCTTGCATATTTTAAAAGCACCCGCCAGCAGGGCCGGCCCTGAGCAATTGGGGGCCCGAGGCAAAATTTCCTAAATGGGCCACACACATAATGTATAAAAAGTATGAATAAAGCAAAATTTTGTTGTAGTCAAGATTTGGACCAAGGACCTCTTAAAAACCAAGTCTAGCATTGTGACCACTGCACCACATTGCTTTTCGTTAAAAGAAAGGCACATGATAAATACTAATTCTATTATAGACAGTTCCATGTTGGTGCTCTCTTTCGTCTGGGGTCCTGGGCCGTCGCCCGGCCTGCCCTGAGCCAGGGCCGCCCCTGCCCGCCAGTTTGTTCTCTACTATGAGGATCTTGTTAAAAATCACACCGTAAGTTCTGGTTACTTTCTATAATGTTGATGCAGCTCTGAACATTATTTCTCAAACCTGGTTACCCATGCTGTATATTCTGTTACTTTTGCAGAAGTTGAAGGATGCTCTGGAATTCCTAAAGGTACCTCAATTGAACCTATCCAGTCGGCATCTGAAGATCCATACAAAATCATTGTCTGAACAAGTAGAGAACTTGGATGCAATCTCAAACACCCTAAAGGGAACGAAGTACGAGAGCTTCTTGCAGTCCAACTACGTTCAAGATGTAATGTCATCACCTTAACAATTTTATGTAAATAGATCCCTTTTGAGTCTTTTGTTGATACGACAATACTGGCTTTTGCAACTGACACCAATCGCTAGTTGGTAAAATTTTGGCTGCCAGTAATTGTTCATCAGGTCCTGAGTTAATTGTTCTTTACTCAAATTGTAATAGATTCTAATATATTAATGAGCTAATGTAATTTAATTGATTATTTGGCTTTTCCACTTAAGATTTGGTTTATTCTTTGCTTTCTATTGTGGTACTAATGGTTAACGAAATTTTACAAGACTGGTACAAAAATGCAATGAATGTGAATATTGGTTTTTCCTGGTTTGTACCATTTCTAGTATACATAGTAGAGTACTTTGCATGTAACGTTGGTACTACAAAGGCGACGCAAATACAAATGTGGGTTCAAATTCTCATTTTTCATAAGAATACATTATATCTTCAATATTATGTCATTCATTTTATTCTGTTATACTAGTACTCGTTCTAATAAACGAGTTGGTATTATGAAGGAAACATTCGTTGAACAATAGTTACATACTTACAATTCCTCGTAATAGTGTGTCACTATCGACCTTCACACACTGTAACAGACATCTCATTTACAGAATATGATGTTTGCTTGCTTGTAGGCGAGTTGCACTCTAAGGGGCCTTTTGTCGAGATAAAACCGGGTTGCTTTGGTTGCGGTAGCAACGCAGTTGCGCTGCCCAGCATTAGCACCACCGAGGACATCGCTGGTCTGTCCTCGGGCCGCTCCTGAACGCACAACAGCCCCACCTTGATGCACCTCAAGGCTTCGTTCGCGGAATATTTCGGGCTTATTGATTCATCAACCAAGTCCAAGCTGGTGCCTTGTTTCCACAGACTCCATGCCTGAGAGGTATATGATGATCACAATCTATGATCCAAAACCACAAACCTCATATATTTTGATATATAAACTTACATGCCCCAAAAGATTTAGGTCAGCTTTGGCGAAAAAGACCCCTCTGTTCTTCTTCCCACTTATGATCTTTAGCACCAAAACCCCGAAGCTAAATACATCCGATTTAACAGAGATGACCCCGTCCATTGCATATTCTGGCGACATGTATCCGCTGCATATATGTTGTTTGATTGTCATCGGTACTTTCCGTATCTAAAATGTAACAGTTGTTGAATGTGTGTGATGATGATAATGTGTACTTACTACGTTCCAACTATTTTTCTTGTGTTTACTTCTGTCTCGTCTCCTCCAAATATTCTTGCCATGCCGAAGTCTGATATCTTAGGGTTCATCTCCTTGTCAAGAAGAATGTTGCTAGCTTTGAGATCCCTGTGAATAATCCTGAATCTGGAGTCCTGATGCAGGTAAAGAAGTCCTCGAGCGATTCCCATAATGATTTCGTAGCGGATTTTCCAGTCCAGTAATGCGCACTTTGTTCTATCTGAAAATTGTTTGCAAGACCAAGTTTTACTTTCATTATAGGTTCAGGTAAACTCAATCTTGTTTGATAGTGGCCTTACTTTGAAATAAGTCTATAGCTTAGTACTGTCAAAAAGTAGAAAACATTTTCATGATATTTCACCTTTTTGACAATTGGTGTTATGAGTGACATCTCTAAACGGTAGAAAACTGTCGGTTATTTACAGCAACATAGACACATGCATCACTTAAATGATAAGGGTTTGAGCTACATTTTTATTTTGAACTTTACTTTGTAAGAAGTTTTCAACCCAACTATTGTTTTTTTGGAAGGTATAATTTGTCGATAATATATAATTTGATTGTAGTTTCTAAATTGTTACTTTTGAATCTATCGCATCGCAATGGTTATAAGTTGGAATAAAATTGGATACGAGATTGATGGACCAACCAAACAGGAAGACATCCAAGCTCTTGTTAGGCATGTACTCATATATCAGCATCTTTTCCTCCCCATGTATGCAGCAACCCAGAAGCCTGACAAGATTTCTGTGCTGAAGTTTTGCGATCAGCTCCAGCTCATTCCTGAACTCAGTCCTCCCCTGAACTGAAGTCTTTGCCAACCTCTTCACGGCTATTTGTAGTCCATCTTCTAGTGTTCCCTGTCAATTACAGACATTACAAATTTCATCTTAACCTTATAGTACTATATGTCAACCCAACACTTTCTAGTTAGCTTTATGAACTTTAAATAATATCAATTACCATAAATACTGGTCCGAAGCCACCCTCTCCAAGTTTGTTTTTGGCAGAGAAGTTGTCAGTTACAGCTACAATTGTAGTTAGGTCGAACAAGGGCAGCTCCAAATCTTTACTGTCAGTGTCTTGGTAGTTGCATGGATTGGTGAACGATGCCAAAGGAAACTCGACTGTTGGTCATAGTGATAGTACAATAAGATTGCAGTAAATTTGAATTGCGCTTATATATAGTCCATTACAACAAGTAAAAATTGCTTCACCATATATACCTCTTTTCTTTCTCCTCATCTTACGTATAAAACAAGCAAGCGTAAGGAGCAATATAGTCCCCAGAGTGACAGGAATGGCGATGATAGTGGCAGCAGTTCCCCTATGGTGAGATTGCTCCGTCGTCGGGCCTGAAACATCACCACCATTTACGTGGACACAAGCATTAACATGCTTTCAGTTATAGCTTTTATATCTTGTGATATCGAATGACTTCTGACATTTTCAGAATGTAACATGATAATATATTAATGTGACAATGACATAGTCAAATAACTCCAAAGTTTTCACATGAAAGTCGAATCGAAATATTTTCCAAGGATATTCTTGTTCTGGAAATTGTAGTTGAGGGGAGGCTACATGCTTCTGTGGGGTCAAGTTCAAAGTCTTCTGACATAGCTTCTCTTCCAAGAAGAGATGCCAAAGGAGAATCTGTGAACATACAACGCTGAAAGTGATAGTTCTTGGCTTCATTCACTAGTGACAGAAAAATGCAGTGTATTCTCGGGTCTGGGTCGGACCGGGCAAGTAAATCAAAATTCAAATCCAAGCTAGCCCAGAACCCGGGTATTTGCGGGTTGGGTTGGGCCGGTTCTGGGTTGGCCTGCTTTTTTTTAATAAAAAATTGTTGGGCCTTGGGCTCGGTGTTTTTTGGAAAAAGGGTTTGGGTTTGGACTTTAGACTCTGGTAGATTGCTTATATATAAGAAAAAGCTTGGGCTTTAGTGGTGGTCGTGGACAATATGTATTTCCATGCTTCCAAGTTCAATCAATTTTAATCCCATGTCTTCTGAATTATGATGAGTTTGAATTTCTTTATTTTCTATATAAATTTCCTTTTTGTTGACTTGTACAATGTTGTCGTGCTCAAATGGGAAATGGTACATGAGTTATAATGAATCCGATTTCTTTGTTTTCTATATCTTCGTTATTCTGTGAATAAATCTTCTCATTCATTTAGATTTTTTTTTTTTTTTTTGGATATACTTAATTCTCCAATCCTCAGTAGCAAAATGTTTGATAACTTAGATCTTCCAAATCCATGTTCATAAATGTTGTTGTACTTTTGGATCTACTAATGTCAATATTTTGTAGCAATGTACTAATGCCAAGGATGTATCCATATGAGATCTTCAAATATGGACTGATTTAAAGTTGACCAACCAAAAGCTACGTTGTTGTTGTACTTTTGGATCTACTAATGTCAATATTTTTAACGGCAGTGCTACGTTGTTCGTAGGTTTGGACCGCAGTCATGACCCGCGGGCCACGTGTCCCACGTCCATTGGCTGGAGGCGGGGCGCGTGGTCAGAAAAGAATTTCTGATTTTATAATTTAACATAATACCAAAACAAGTTGGAAGACTGTTTTTTTTTTTTTTTGAAATTAGTTGGAAGACTGTTGTATAAGATAATTCATATTTTCTACTGGTCTTTTGCATATATGAATCTCTCTTACCATTTAATTCTTTTTATTTCTATTGACATCACGGGACATTAATAGATATTGGCATGCAATTTGTGTTTGTGTAACTACTTATACTTACTTAGATCGGCGGCTGCCACCCGTACGTAGAGATCTTGGCCTCCGAATGGCCACACTCTAAGGTCAGTCAGCTGCGTCCTCCAAATGATGCACCCAGTACCATTGAGATCCGCATTGGCGTAGCCCGTGCACGAGCAATTCCCCAAGCACTTGGCCCTGCACTGGTCCAGGCTCAAGCTCATGTCCACCGTGGAGCTCGACGTGTCCGGAAGCTTCGCCTCTCTCACGAGCACGAACCCGTCGGTCCCGTTCCTGCAGTCCTGCGGCGTCTTCCTAATGCACCCACCGGTCCCGTCCCTGAGCCCCCAGTTCGTCGGATACTTGGGCACGAACCCTTGCACACAGTCACAGATAGGCGAGTCGTTGGGATTGCACACCCCCATCGGACCGCAAGGCGAGACGCTGTCGCACTGGTCTTTCGGTGCAAACCAGAATACGTTCCACTGGTTCGACTTGTCGAGCCAGACCAGCCGCTGCACCAAGCCGGTGTGGTTCACTATAAGCCGTGATATGATAGAGGGGTCTTTGAGGCCGTACGTGTAATAGACCTCCTCCTGGTTGCACACAAACTGGAATGTGAATATGTTGTAGGTCTTCATTTCGGGGACGCCACTGATCCGGACTCCGTTCCACGGCCCGGCCCACCACGTTCGCTTCGAGCCGGACCAGAGGAATGCTTGCTGGTAGCCTCGGACGTCCATGACCATGGTGTAGGGACCGGACGAGGGATCGGTCAGGCTAGCCCATGCGGTCAAGGTGCGGTTGAGCCCGCTTCTTAGGTTCCATCCAATCTTCATACCAGGCAACAGCGTGTCGGTCGGGTGGTCGAAGCTCTGCCATGCGAAAAACTGCAAACTGTCGTCCTTAACGTCTTTGACGACAAAATTACCGTTGTCTAAAATTTGCGCGACAGGATTGCCGACAGTTGATGAACCTGTGGAGGACCAGAAGACGGTCGAATCGTTAGCAGTGATGATGAGAGTGCCATTTGCGGTGAGCGAGAGGGTGCCGGTGATGTTGACTAGCGGGTTGTTGCGGTTGGCGACCCAGACGTAGGTTAGGACTGAGACTTTGTTGTACCATATGCCGACGTAGCGGTTGTTGGAGTTGGGGTTGGGTGCGAAGAAGCCTAAGACGAAGGTCCCGTCGGCAGAGACTATGGTATCACCGTCGGTGAGCGGGCTGTTCGGGGTGAGTGTGTCTGAGGCAGCGGACAGGGAGGAGAAGAGAGTGCCCAAGAGGAGGAGAAGGAATGGACTTGGTGAGAGTTTTCTCATGTCTCCTACCTCAATAGAACAGAATAGAATGTTTGAGTTTGTTTGTTGTTTGATTTTGTTTGTTGTTTATAAGAGAGAGAGAGAGAGAGAGAGAGAGAGAGAGAGAGAGAGAGAGAGAGAGAGTGTGTGTGTGTGTGTGTGTGGAATGATTCGTGGTGGTAACTTTGAATTGGGATAAGAGGGCTTAGTCCAATGCTGTAAACAGACGATGTTGTTAGTTGGTCCGAAAAGGACAAAGTGTATGTTTTCTTGACTTTAGAAAAGTATCCATCCCTACTCCCATAGGTTACAAGACCAAGACTTTGATTATGTCGAATCTAACCAAAATCTTAGACGACTGGTTCAAAACCATAGGAAGTCATATGATCCCCCTCTGCTCTATCTCATGTCATGCTTTAGTCCTGTTCTTATTATAGGAAGACAGATGCAAGAATGGACTTTTAGAACTAGAAGGACGAAAGTCGAGTACTTTATTCCATAGAATAATGATATTGAATTTATTTTTGTTTACCCACCAAATTGTTCATCCTTCTACACTTAGGAGTAGGATGGTGTTAAATTAGTGGTCAGAACTAATGTAGATGTTCACAAAACCATTCTCCAAGTCGTTTTAGTTGGATAACAATGACTCGTAGCACCTTTGAATAGAATATCATAGTTTTAGTTTTGGTGAGTGAACAAAAATGGACTCACTGGTATTAGCTTGTGTAAAGCTAGCTGTTTGGAGTTTTATCAGATAAAATTTATATCACAGCTAATCTCTGCATATTTCAATAAGCAAACTTGCTAGTATTTCTTCTCTGTTCGATAACGTGCAACAAAGACAAGTAATTTTGGTTAAGTAGATGTTAAAAGGTCAATTGATTATTTGTTTTTATGATATGTTTCGGTACTTAAACTGTGGAGTTAGTTGTCAGGTTTGATCATCTTTTGGTCATCAAAGTAATTTTGTTAGCCGTTTTGTTATACTCAAACAACCAATAAATTAACTACTGGAGCGGTTTTCTTCCTGTGTGGAAAAAGACTCCAATCTTAATTATTAGTTGTTAGATTTTTGGACTTGTATATGTTTAGTAGTTTAATGTAAACGGCAGTTATTTTTGGATGTATTTCCATATTAAGGAATCATGTCCTAATCATGAGAGATCTACAACTATAAATAGGAGATGATTTTATCTAAGTTGAGAGTGACAATTTTACAACTCGAAGAGGGAGAGAAAGGAAGATTTGTAAGAGAGATCCAAGGAAAGTTTGGTGGAGATAAGCATTGACGAAGCGAAGGGTTCCATTATTTCATTCTCTCATAACTTTGTATTTGTTTTTTTCTTCTCGCTTTTATGTAGTTGTGGGTGATTCGTGTTAGAATCGGTATGTAAAAATTTTAGAAGTTGGTGTCTTATATATTCATTTGTGGAGACTTTTAAGGATTGGGACTCTAGACCGTACATGATTTTCTTCTGATTTGTGTTTAATGTTAAAATTAATTGTGTTTGCGGTTTGGATATTTTGTGTGTGGTTTTTTTTTTATTGTGTTTCAGACGCGATGGTTCTTCGCTCTTAGCAGTTCAGTTGTGGCGAACAAAGAATTCTTCCGTTACTAACCGTATCAGTTCCCAACTAGTGGTAATAGAGCTTTGATTTGAGCGTCATGAATTGATTGAAAGATGGAGGGCAAAACCAATTCGCATGGGGGAACCAGAGCGGCACAAACTATCACACATGGCGAAGCAATATGACAGATCTTTTGTTCGTGAAAAAGTTACATCTAGCGGTGTTTGTATTGGAGAAACTCAAGGATAAATCTAATGAAGAGTGGGAGTTCAAACATACACATGTATGTGGATACATCCGACGGTCGCAGATGACAGACAATATGTACAACCATATCACAGACGAAGTCCATGTAAGGAGTTCATGGGAGAAGCTAGAGTCCTTATATGCCAAGAAGACTGACATCAATAAGCTATTTTAATTTGATTAAGTAGATGATGGTTCTGAGGTACAAGTTGTTAGCCGAACAATTTACATAAGTTTATTTTTACTATGATTAATCGATTGAGTTTAGTGTTATAAAATCACTAACGATCATGCCACTTAAACTTGACATAGCCCTAGTGTATACTAATTTTATTATCCTTGCTACTATGATATTGTTTTATTCGCCTAATATGTATTTTACAGAAAAACAGTAAGCAAGAGGAAAGATGGATTTGCAAATAAAAAAAAAATGATGAGCTAAAGACACTGCTAGTCCGAAGATTTTTTTGAGCCGCGCATGACATATTCTGGTCCATGAACCCGGGGGTTCCGCAGGGTCAAAGCCAAGCTAATCAGAAGAAAATGCCATCATTCAAACAAAGAAAGAATCCAAAATATCAAGACATCATGCTCAATGTAATCTTTCTTATTTTTGTGTCTTTATGATTAATTGTAACTCAGTAGGAGGCAACAAAAGAAAGCTAAACCTAAAACCTTTTTCAGACTGTCAAATTCTCAAAAATAGACTGTTGATGGTATACCGACTGGTATACTGCCCACTATATCTGTAATGTTCTGCATCGCTTGGTGCATTAAGATGATTTATTAGCTTGAAGGACCGTTTGGACTTGGATGCATGCATATGATGTTTCATATATCTTCTCGGTCAAGGCAGATCAACGTTTCTTTAGGTGAATGTTTCGATGATCCTTCGCTCCTTTACCCTCATACTAAATAAAACGATGTTACATGTAGGGTTGAGCATTCAGTTTATTCGGTTTCAACCGAACCGAATTAGCCAAAATCGAATAGACCAAAATTCTAAAAATTCAAAACCGAAACCGAACCTAATTAGCCTAAATCGAAATCGAACCGAACCGAACCGAATAACAAATTCGGTTTACTCGGTTTGTTCAGTTGGAAATAATGGATCGGACCCAAAGTTGAGATCATTGTTAATTATCTTAAAAATTATAAATTTTATACGCACATTTGTTAAATTTTAAAGTTACACACAAAGTTGGACTAGTTGTTAAATTATCAAAATTAGAATTCAAAACACATACATAGAGTTAGACGGCTAGAACATCGGAAGACAATAGGCGAGCGCCCTAGCGCGCAAGCCCCGAACATTGAATGCTAAGTTATAGAACATGGATATACGGTCGAACGTGTCTACGTGCACGGGATAATAAAAGATGGCTTCGTTGCGAGAGAATACAGTTGTGGCATGAATGTGGCAGAACTGTCGGCTATGACATGGTGCCTCGAAAGGTGTTCGAGACCTTCGGGTCATTCGGTTGACGAGCATTGAGTTGAGACATGATGCCATTGAATCATTAAAACGAAGTATGAAATGTAAGAACACAGAAAGTTAACAAAAGAGATGCGAGATGATAAGTCTGAGTCTCGGACTCAAGACTATGTTTGGTTGTTTGAACTTGATTACTTGAATGATAGGGCGTTGCATGGTCGATTGGAATGGGCTTGAGATAATTGCGATGATATCTTCCGTGCACGGAACGTTTCCTCCGAACGGGCGCACCGGGGCACCGGGACCGTTCGGCCTAGGAGGGATGATAATCTTTGATAGGCGCACATCTGCGAAGTCCGATTAGCACTTGGTCGTAAATGTGAGAAGCCGTAAATGATGGTAGGCACGCGGTAAGTTTCGGTTGTTGGGATAGCAACCCAAACCGTGAAACGCCGGGCTACCCAAATACGAGAGAGAAAAGAAAGAAAGAAAAGAAAGTAAGGAAAAAATAAAAGAGAAACTCCTTTAGTCCATTCCGGCGCAGATACGCCCACGACCTTCATATAGTTAAGGAACGATGGGTTGAAAGTGTAGGCGCAGATGCGTCCCGCATAGAGATCCTGCTTAGAGATGCACATATAACATGACAGGAAAAGAATGCGGCGTATTCACCTTGCGTTGGTGCAAGTGCGAGTGCGTCGACTTGGTAAGTCGCACCACCAATCAAACACGAGATTGTTTGTTTGCTTGTCTATTCAATTCGATAACATGCTGCTATGATAACATGCTTTACGCTTTCGAATATGCCATGAAATTGACCCTAAGGAGAACATAGCAAGATCATAAGCTAAGTTGCATGATTCAACATAAAGATTAAAATGTCGGTTTGGAAAGATGATCTTTGCTTCAGTACATGCGAGGACGAACGTACTGATCCCCCACCAGCTTCATGTAGGGTGAGGGACTGGATTGTTCGCGGTGAAGCGTTGCTTGAACGTGTTAAGGCTTGGAATGCCAAAGCGCATTGAAGCATGCTATCGTATTGACGCTCGGACTACGCAGCTGGATTGATGCGGCCGAGATATAGAAGGCATGATGTATGGAACGGTGAAATCCTTTGTGGGCAAGAGAGAAACTGAGTGTTGTAGCCAATCTGGCATGTATTGTTAGGGTATCGAAAGCCTTTGTAATCTCTGTTTCGGATATCAATAAAGAGAATTTGTTTCGTATACTCTGTTTCCTTTCGTTGTTAAATATCGAATCAAAAGATAACCATTTGAGAACTTGTCATCTTGCCTTGCACGAGCGCAACTCTAGGCTCGTGCGGCATCACGCCCCTTGTGAGGACGATGATTCGGGTGATTCTGGGTCGGGACGTGACAAATTGGTATCAGAGCTCTAGGCTCAATTTTCTCTAGACGCTCGCTTCATTTTAATTCGAAAAGTTGCCCACCACCACTTGATATCACTCTTGACTCTGTTCGATGCCGTACTGGATGTTCCATACAATAAGTCTAATACAAATCATAAAATTTTGCCACATGTGTTTTGGAAATTTCATGATGTTTGCTAAGAAAGTCGCGAAGGGTATATTGCATTGAATGCAACGAGCCGTAAAAATGTTAGTTGCTGCAAGCGCAACAAATTGTGAAATACGATTTGGGATGTTGTTGTTGCAATATAACATGTTGAAAGAAAAATAAAATGATGCACGATGTGCAACGAGTTAATGGTGAATATGCGTTAAAATGAAAGTGAGAAGTGATAAGCCAATACCGAATGTGTTAAAATGGATTGTGCATTGACTTGGAAAGTCGAGAGTAATTCGTTGCACGAGGTGCGGTAAATGTCGAAAATGATCGTTGCACGATGTGCAATGCGTATTGAAAGTAAAAATTATTATTGCACGTGGTGCAACGCATATCAAATTAATCGTTGCACGAAGTGCAAAGGAAATTAGAAATGAATCGTTGTACAAAGTGAAATGAAAGTGTCGGAAATAAATTGTAGCACGACGTGCAACGCATATCAAATAAATTGTTGCACGAGATGCAACGTAAAGAAAGAATTAAAATCATAAATCGATAGAACAAATCATTCGGTTGTACACCAAACTTATGTTGGCAAGCGAGAACATTGACCGAATCGTGTCGAATTTTGATAGAATCAAAGTTACGATTGTGATCAAGCACGATCACTGCAAAAAATCGTGAGTCGGAAGAGATCGTTGGTTTACACTAAGTGTAGCGCGAGGGAAATGGCTTGAATTCCGAGTGGTATATGCCATACCACGTAGGCGATGAATGACTCGATTTCGAGTGGTATATGGTATATCACTTGTGCGATGAATTGCATCGACGTGTTGTGAGAATTGCGGAAGAATTGTCCGCAACGGACGAGGGAGTACCGAGACTCGATTGAAAAATTTGTATGGCGATATGTTGTTGCAAGTGTTCTTCGAAAATCGGTTGGGACGATAAGTCGAGACTTGTATCGATGAACGATACGTCAGACGAAAGTTATAAGTTGGTCGGACGACCGAGACTAGCGAAACGATTATGCCTTGACGCAATAATCGGATCAACGGGAAAGGAATACTCGAGCTTACAAATGAGTCACACGACTTGCGATCTCGGTAGAAATGTTGGGCGAGACGAATCGATTCGCACGACTTGCGATTTCGATAGAAATGTTAGGCGATGCAAATTGTAATCGAATCGCACGATGTGCGACTTCGGTGAAGAGTTGGTTGATGTGAGTAATTGTGCCTAAGAAATAAGTTGGTTATGCTACGGCGATACTCATTTGAGTACGACTGGAAAACACGCGAAACTTAGAGGGCGTGATCGTATAACTTGAGGTCTCGATGTTGGATAATCGATAACTCAGTTACGCGATCAAAGTATAGCGGGACGCGGCGAATCAGAGAACGAGTGGATGCGTATGAAAAAGTTTGTTGCGAACTTGGATGTATGCGATGCGAGTTAAGTTAATGTTGAAACGGTTTCGAAGTCGACCCTCTTGCTATCGAAATTGATATGAACTATCAAGATCGATATGCAAGGAAACGTAAGCACGATGTGAGAATACAAAAATGGAGTGCGCCTTGCATTATCAAAATTTTGTAAGTAAAAATACGAGAAAGAATGGACTGGTTGATCATGAACTTTGTGATTGATCAAAGACGAGACTATAAGTCATCGACGATTACTCGATGCGTATAGCATCTCGTGTGTCGATCCGCGAATAAGATAGACTCAAAATCGATACAAGTAGATATTTCATAAATTGCGAAATCATCGACGGTAGTGCATGACTTGACTTGGAAGATAGTTGCGCATCAGTTGCGTCGATAGAAACGATTTTGTCCAAAATTGGGTAGTCGCATAGAATTGTCGGAACGTGATTTGGCTCTGAAATAAGATATAACATGGTTCGTAGTAAACTGTCCTTCGGTGATGATCCACAGTTATCGAGCGTAGCTTCGGGACAGCTGATCCTAGAAGACTTGATCGCCAAATCAAATTGATTTCCGCAGACCGTAAGACGACCCATGCGATATCGCATATGAGATTGCACTGATAACGAATATAACACGGTGCATGTTGACGATAAGTCTAGGCGATCGAGAATTATTGGAACACCTTTCGATTGAGAAGGATATAGTTAGATTTTGAGTATTCGTTGGATGAATGCTTGAATGGTTATGTTGGTCGAAGACCAACGTAAAAATGGCCCCAACATCCTCTGGGCGTAAAGCAGTAAGATGAGCATAGAATAGCTCTGTCATATGTTTCCCGCGTAAAGTGGTTATTGAATAACCTTGAGCGTAAAAATGGCTCAAATAGACTTTAGGCACACAGGTCTTGTAGGAGCGTAAAAAGTGCTTCAAAGAAAGAGTCATCTCGTTCATAAGTGATTGGTTTTTATGCCTAGCAGAGCGGGTAATCTCTTTACGCCCAAGACTAGGCTAATCAATTTACGCCTAAGCAGGCTGATCATTTTACGCTTGGGTCTACACCTATGATTTTACGCCAAGGACAGAGCAGCCTCTTTTACGCTGGACAAAGCTGTCAAATCTCGCATTTAATGCAAACTCTGACATGAAGATATTAATGATGGCATTTACCACAAAATCCAACGGAATTTGTCTTATACAAAGACCATTGTTGTCGTTTATGTGGATCGAGCTACTTTACGCTCACTATATGGTTCCTTTTACGTACGAAGTTTTACACGAGTTCTTACGCTCATAAAACAATATGTGCGTAAAGTCTATTTGAGCCATTTTTACGCTCAAGGTTATTCAATAACCACTTTACGCGGGAAACCTATGACAGAGCTATTCTACGCTCATCTTACTGCTTTACGCCCAGAGGATGTTGGGGCCATTTTTACGCCCTATTCTTTCTGGCCAGTTTGGAACGTGGTTTACCTACATGGCCTTCATGCCACATATTTCGAAGAACGTGTGTATATGTATCCTATTCTCACTAAAATGATGGGACGTGTGTCAACGTATGCAAAGGATGACTCTGATCATGGGTGGCAGTTGTTAGCGTAAAGACAGATTTTGATGCTTTTTTACGCACAGAAGCCCCAGTCTATAAATAGACTCATTTTTCTCATAACACAGGAGACACACAGACAGAGAGAAGGAGAGAATAGAGAGATCAGAACTTCGAGATTTTGATTCTCCGGAGCATTCTTTTTCAACTTTTCTTTCAGAACAGAGTGAAGCAAAGCAGGAAAGCATTCGGCCTCGCCATCAGTGCCCAAGTGCGTCGATACCTTTCTGGTGACTTAGTTCTTCCAAGTTGTTCTACTTCAAGCAGTGATCTTCATCATCATCATATGGTCCAAGGAACAAAGTGATCATTTACAGATCAGACTTCCATAGCAATACTTTCCCAGAATAAAATTTGTACTTCTTGTACTTTTTCTCGTTTTATTTTCAAAATCCAACTTTTGTTTGGCAATTTTGTTAAGTGAAACAAAATAGCGACTCTGCTGGGGACGACCTTCTCCTCTAACGAGGAGGTGATTGCTCAATATGATGATGTTTCGGTCGGTTCGACCAAGAAGACTCTGGTTGTGCACTTCGACCAGACTGCCTATGAAGAAATACTCCGAACTGGGGGTGGTTCTCGCCACTCCAATGTTCAAAAGTCTCGCAAAGCACGAAAAGTTTGGATTCCCAAATCCAAAGTGATTTCTGATCTCTCTGTTGCTTCTAATGACAAGGGAATTCTTCCCACTCCTGTCGTAGGGGCTCCCGTTCGTAATGAGGCAGTCCTTACTTCAGAGTTGCACTCAAAGTGTGACGATTTATCTCCCGTTTGTAACGGTGAAGATAATCAGGTTTCACGCCCACCGCATAAGAATCAAGTTTTACGCTCAGTGGGTAAGAACCAAATTTTACGCTCAGTATATAAGAATAAATCTCCTATTTGTAATGGGACAGACTCTAAAGTTTATGCTTCTGAGTGTAAGAATCAGTCTCCCGTCGGTGACGTGGTAGGCCCAAATAAATTACGCTCCTCGCGTAAAGCAAAATCTCCCGTCTGTGATGTGGTAGATAATCAATTTTCACGCTCCACGCGTAAAGGTAAGTCTTCTGTCTTTGACAGTGTAGATAAAATTCATAACGATGTTTGCACATCTAATGTGAATGTACCTAAATGTGTGCAGCGTAAAAATATCGTTGGTAAAGCTTCTGTCCTACACCAACAACCTTCTTATACTGTTTTACGCAAAGTACCAAACTTACAAATTACATGCCATGAAAATGGAGTCCTTCGTGCTAAATCTCAAGATTTACGCACACAACTTCAAACGCGTAAAAATGTACAGTTTGGTTCTGCGAATGCAGCCGGTAATCTTCTTTATACACAAGGGACTAAACGTTTTTCTACCCCAAATGTAATAAAGAAGAATACTCCATCTGTTCCTTCTGACTTACGCGAATTGCTAATGTAAAAGCGTAAGAATTCACAATCTCCGGTGACATTCCCCCAAGAAAAACATCATTGTGAATATCACCAGGTTGTGATCAACTGTTGTTGTTCGGCTTCAAAACGGTCAGTTTTTGATCGTTTAAGTTTTAACTCGCCTCAACATCAAGCTGAAGATCAAGAACATGAGCTGTCATATGTGTCTGTCAACATGGCATCTCATACTAACAGAGGACGACATCCAAGACGGAATGTCCCAAATCCCAGGTCAATAACAGTTCAACAGGCTTCTTGATTCCTTTGAAGGAGTATATCAGAATACTCGATCAAGAAGACAAAGACAATTGCAGACTTTTGATTCAGAAGCTGGGGGTACTCAATCTTTTGAGTCTGATACCGATAGTGTGGATTCATACTTCTATACTAATCCCTCTATATCTTCAAGAGAGGTTGAATCCTACGCTGTTGGAAATGAACCAGAGACGTCATCTGCTAATACGAAACAACGTCTCACTGCCGTAGAGCAATCATTGAAAGACATGCTTAACATGGTGCAAAGCGTGCATCAGATAATTTTGAATCAGCAAACTGCTCAACCTACAGTAATAACTCCGGTACCAGTAGCAGCACAAACTCAAGATAGTCAAGGGGCTGACATACCTTTGAATATTCAAGAGCCTGCTGTTAATCAAAATTTTGTATCTCCAGATCCCATCATTCCAGAAGATGTACCACCTCCAGTGGGGGTTACGGTACATCCAACGACTATTCAATCAAATGTGCTTCCTCAAACCAGTGAAACTATTCAAGCAGTGTGTGAACTCAAAGCACAGCTTGAAGTTTTGAGGCACAAAGATCAGCTCCAGAGGTTAGGGATTAAGCAACCTTATCCTACTCATTGGAATGATGTACCCTTCCCACCGAAGTTCAAGCCACAATCCATGGTTTTATTCGATGGAAAAGCATCTCCCAGTCAATATATCAATTACTTTGATATTATGACTGTACACTTGCAGAAAAATGATGCTCTTCTTACTCGAGTGTTCATCGGGTGCCTGACGGGTTTAGCTTACGACTGGTATCGTAGCTTACCCGATAACTCTATTTCGTCTTTTGACGAATTCAAGGCAATGTTTCTCTTCCGCTTCTATGAAGGAGGTATGGTGTCACTCTCCGTTCCAGAATGCGTATTTTTATACATGTACAACTCATATATACTTATTTAATATTTATCATGTATCATCCTGTATTTAAATTCCTTTAATTTTATGTTAATTAATTATCTGCATTTTATTCCTGTATTTTATTTTTTGTATTTTATTTTCTGCTTTTAACCTCTCTGCTTTGCTTTCGGGTTGGCCTTGGATGGATCCGAATAAACCCGACCCAATAAACCCCCACCTACCACCACCTTTCCATTTAAAGCCCCCATCCCCTTCTCTCTCCTCATAACTCTCCTTCACCATTACTTTTTCTTCTTCCTCACCACTCTCTTCCACCTACCAGGAGAAGGCAAGTACATCTTGCTTCTCCTTCACCCATTTTTATGGTTCATTTGTCTTCCTCTTGTGATTCTAAGAGAGTTTAGTACTTAGCTTTTTTGATTTCTTTGGCTCGTTTCTTACAGATCTAAGTTGTTGTGTTTTCGGTTGTCCATGGGTTTTGATCTCCCAATCTGGCATAAATAGATAGTTTTATGTGGCAGAGCTTCTCATTCTACACCATGGGAATCTCATTCTGGCTTGGAACGAAGGCTCCATAAGATTGGAGTTCGGGAGATTGAGTCACGCTCACGTTCTTACGTGTTAGCGTGAATTTTTAGTCACGCACACGTCTTTACGTGTTAGCGTGAATTTTGAGTCACGCTCACGTTCTTACGTGTTAGCGTGAATTTTTAGTCACGCACATGTCTTAGGTTTGGATCACGTCTATATGTGCCTAGTGGAGATATCAGACAGGAGGTTATGGCAGAAGCTCACAGTTCTCAGTATTCTATTCATCTTGGAGGGACCAAGATGTACCAAGATATCAAGCAGCATCTGGTGGAACGGAATGAAGAGGGAGATAGCTAGATTTGTTTTCCGTTGCTTGGTATGTCAGCAAGTGAAGGCAGAACAGCAGAGGCCAGCTGGGTTATTGCAACCGCTTCCTATCCCGAAATAGAAATGGGAGCATATTACAATAGACTTTGTGACCGGTTTACCGAGATCACCAAGTGGTAAGGACGCTATTTGGGTAATAGTGGACCGACTTACGAAGGTGGCATACTTTCTTTCTTTCAGAGTAGGACAATCTACAGAAAAGTTGGCAGAGTTGTATATGCAACAGATAGTCAGGCAGCATGGAGTCCCTGTCAGTATTGTGTCGGATCGAGATACCCGTTTTATATCACATTTATGGAAGAGCTTACATCATAGTCTGGATACCAAGTTAAGATTTAACACGGCTTACCATCCGCAGACGGATGGGCAATCAGAAAGAACGATTCAGACTTTAGAAGACTTGTTGCGAGCTTGCACTCTAGATTTTGGAGGGTCTTGGGAGAGTCACCTGCACTTAGTCGAGTACTCATACAATAATAGTTATCAAGCCAGTATCCAGATGGCGTCATTTGAAGCACTATATGGTAAGAAGTGCAGGTCACCGCTTACATAGGATGATATCGGGGAGAGGAAGATGTTAGGCCCAGAAATGATTGTTCAGACGGTTGAAGTGGTTAAGGAAATTAGAGAGCGACTTCGAGTTGCGCAGGACCGACATCGTCATTGGGCGGACCAGCATCGTAGGCCGTTAGAGTTCTCTGTTGGGGACTACGTATTCTTGCGGATCTCACCTACTCGTGGGGTCATTAGATTTGGCGTTCGCAGGAAATTGAGTCCGCGGTACGTGAGCCCATTTGTTATCCTTGATCGGATAGGCGATGTTGCTTATCGTTTATCCCTCCCACCTTCGTTACGAGAGGTGCATGACGTGTTTCATGTATCTCAATTACGTAGGTATGTATCGGACCCAAGCCATATCCTCGATTATTCTGAGCTGGTTGTTGGTACCAACCTGTCTTACGAGGAACAGCCTGTGTCCATTTTGGACCGAAGAGAGAAGATACTTAAGAACCGAACAATTAGTCTTGTCCATGTTGCTTGGGGTCATCACTCCTTGGGAGAGTCAATGTGGGAACGTGAGGATGATATCTGATCACGGTATCCACACCTGTTTGACTCACAAGGTATATCTCTTTCTGTTACCTTGATTGTCCTGATTCTTCATGCTTATCACCTTATGGGTAGAGCTACTTGATATCGTAGAATGATGAATTTACATATATAGTACTTGCTTTTGATATGGTAAAAAAATGATTGCTTGCTCACTAGAATTGCTTGTATTAGTTTAGCTCCGATATTTCTACCTGCTTGGATTTGAAATTCCGAGGACAGATTTTTTCTAAGGTGGGTAGAGATGTCACTCCCCGTTCCCAGAATGCGTATTTTTATACATGTGCAACTCATATATATTTATTTAATATTTATCATGTATCATCCTGTATTTAAATTTCTTTAATTTTATGTTAATTAATTATCTGCATTTTATTCCTGCATTTTATTTTTTGTATTTTATTTTTTGCTTTTAACCTCTCTGCTTTGCTTTCGGGTTGGCCTTGGATGGATCCGAATAAACCCGACCCAATAAACCCCCACCTACCTCCACCCTTCCATTTAAAGCCCCCATCCCCTTCTCTCTCCTCATAACTCTCCTTCACCATTACTTCTTCTTCTTCCTCACCACTCTCTTCCACCTACCAGGAGAAGGCAAGTACATCTTGCTTCTCCTTCACCCATTTTTATGGTTCATTTGTCTTCCTCTTGTGATTCTAAGAGAGTTTAGTACTTAGCATTTTTGATTTCTTTGGCTCGTTTCTTACAGATCTAAGTTGTTGTGTTTTCGGTTGTCCATGGGTTTTGATCTCCCAACCTGGCGTATTTTCGAAAATAGATAGTTTCATGTGGCAGAGCTTCTCATTCCACACCATGGGAACCTCATTCTGGCTTGGAACGAAGGCTCCATAAGATTGGAGTTCGGAAGATTGAGTCACGTTCACGTTCTTACGTGTTAGCGTGAATTTTTAGTCACGCACACGTCTTTACGTGTTAGCGTGAATTTTGAGTCACGCTCACGTTCTTACGTGTTAGCGTGAATTTTTAGTTCTTACGTGTTAGCGTGAATTTTTAGTCACGCACACGTCTTTACGTGTTAGCGTGAATTTTGAGTCACGCTCACGTTCTTACGTGTTAGCGTGAATTTTTAGTCACGCACACATCTTTACGTGTTAGCGTAAATTTTGAGTCACGCTCACGTTCTTACGTGTTAGCGTAAATTTTTAGTCACGCTCACGTCTTCGCGTGCGTGCGTGAATTTTTAGTCACGCACATGTCTTTACGTGTTAGCGTGAATTTTGAGTTACGCTCACGTCTTCGCGTGCGTGCATGAATTTCTTTTCTCGCTCACGCTGTGCGTGCGTGAATTACCCTTCACGCTCACGCTGTGCGTGCCAACGTGAACCACTTTTCACGCTCACTCCTTCATATTAAGACTTGTTGGCGTGACTTGTTGGCCTTAGCATAGACTTGTTGGCGTGACTTGTTGGCCTTAGCATAGACTTGTTGGCATGACTTCCTGACCTGGGTGTTTCTATTTGTTCTATAATTTATTCATCTAATGGTGGCATGATAGTTCTCCTATTATATCCTTATGCTTTTTGCATGAACTCAATAATCTTGGCATGTTAATAATTTTAATATATATGGTTATGTAGAATATGCCCTGTGTTTTGATTGGTTTATGGATACCCAGTAAGACTGGAGCTTAACCCTAAGGAGTTATAGACTCGACCCCATTTAATACTAATTGACTTTCATGCCTTGTCACCATTGATAATAATGGTTATCTTGACTAAAATTGATCATGCGTTCCTAGTTGGAACTAAGAGACTGGCTAGTCGTCTTATTGAATTAAATGAATGAGACACGTTCATGTAATAAACTATTGTAATCGATTAGCCGATCTCGAATATTGACATACAGGTATGTGCAGGCTTCAATTTATTTATTTTTCTACAAAGCAGCATGTGTACTTTATGGTCAAGGCATGATTACTCCGTGGTTAGATTTGATTGTTGTATTACGCTATGTAAGACCTACAACCTAGCCGCACGGGTATCGTTGTAGAGTTACGCATATCGTACCCCGTACGAAAGTACTCATTTGAATGACCATGATCCACGGTATGGGATTTCACTCAACGTAGAGACTATTAAGTTAAATAAAATAATAATTGCATGGAGAGAATGGATCCCCGAGTTCTTACATGGCAGCCCTCTTGGGACTAGTAGTGCCCGACAGGACGGCTGGTTCCCACAGATATTGTAAACCTGCCATACGGACAGGGAGCGGTATCTGCTTATATTATTATTGTATATTGTATATTGATGACGAGCGTCCCGCTGGGACTCGTCTAATTCATGATTGGCGCAATTGATTGACTGGATAGACTAGCCTTGCTCGTACATAGTAAGAACTGAGGAATCCCTATTTGCATAATTCCAGGATAACTTGGGACTCATAATAGCAAGCCGTAGGAGTTGATTTAGCCGTTCAAGATGATTTGTTTGTGTACTGTACCTACTCTGTTGCCTAACTGAGATGATCAGAATGTCAGGACATGACGGGCCAACTTCTGTCCTTGTTTGGTTGGGAGGTTGGTTCGAAGTGTCGTGATGTTATGTGAATCCTAGTAGAAAGCAGAGATCTATCATTATATTCTCTTACTTACTGGTTTAATCCTTCATATCGTGCTTCCTTGTGGTACTTGCTATTAGAGGTCTAACCTCTCTGGTTTTGCATGGCCAGATTTAGAGCTGGTTCCCGAGGACTCAGCTTACTTCCACCTCCAAGATGGTCAATACTAGAGGAATGATCGCAGGAGGGCTCGAGTGGGTTCCTTACTTCACCGCTCGTTTTGTTATTTACTTCATACTTAGCCGTTTGGCACCGACATATTAGTCGGATTATCTTGCACTTACTTTTACATAATTGTAATTAAGTCAGACTGCAGCTGATAATAATTGTGTATATGTTACTATACCATCTGGCTATGTTTTGTAAAGCCAGATCTCAAGAACATTTTGACTAAGCGTTTGGGACGCCTTACTGCTTTATCTTACATGTTCTCTATTTCCGTTTCTTGTTTGAACGATTGAGACAATAGATGTGAAGTGACCATAGTAAGACTTTCATGTAGTATGCACCCCCTCGTCTGGTTAGACAGCATTGATCGTATTATACGGTATTCATCTACCCGTAATACGTAGCTGGCTGAGTCATTCTCCCGCTCTCCAGTATTCTAGTTCTGGGGCGTGACATATGGACATGAACATATCCTCCTTGATAGAAATCAAACAAAAGGAGAAAGAAGATACTCGGACGTTCATTGAACGTTTCCGACAGGCTACTCTAAAGATGCCTCCTGGTATGCCAGATTCAGCGTTGATTGATACATGCAAGATGAATCTGCGACCATCCATTGCTGTCTTCACAGGTTCCCAATTCACAGATTGGACTTCATTTATCATAGCAGCAGTTTCTACCGAGACCAATGGTAGGTTGGCTCGGGAACACGGGATGATTTTCGCTTCAGAAGATAAAGGGAAGAAAAGTAATCCTAGTAATAATCCTGGCAATCGTAACGTGAAAGGAAAAGATACTCTTATGGTCAATCTCTCTAAGAACAAAACGACGCCAAATAATCAGGAATCTTCCAGGCCAAAGGAAGAATACTCTTTTGACGAAAGTGATATCCCAGGGATATTTCAGTGTCTGGTGAAGAGTGGCAAACTTCAGATTCCAGAGCCAAAAAGGCCTAATGAGGTGAATCTGACTGACAATCCCAAATATTGTATCTATCATAGGTACATTAATCATCCTACCAGTGCTTGCTATGTCTTGAAAATGAAGATCCAAGAGCTGATAAATGGTGGCGCTATCGCTTTAACCAATGATGACCATACGGTTACAACCAATATAGTTTCTCTTCAGTTTGGGGATTTTCCTCCACAGCAAGTCCCAGATGGAATTATTCTAATTCTGAAGGCGACGATGAAGATCGTGAATATCCCGCCTGCCAGGGAAGAAAATACAGGATTACTGTCGCTCACATTGAAGAATGGTAAAATCATGTGGGTACATCCTGACTTAGTACCTGAGTTGAAAAATGAAGGTAAAACTTTAAAATCCAAGAAAGGTAAGAAAGTCAAAACCTGCAACATGATTTCTCATGTTATTCTAAATCCTGATGACTTGGATCATCTATGGGATGGCCTTCCTCTAGAAGATAGACTGAAAGGACTAAACATCTGTCCTCCAAGTCTAGCTCCTCCTACCAAGCTCAAGCTTACTCATCAGCAGTGGCTAGCCATGAATAGTGTTCCTTTATACCGGGCACAACAAGTCTTTGCTGCTTATGAAAAAGCTCCAACAGGGATTTCTCCTCGTATCCCGAATCCTTCTCCTCCCTTAACTACAGAGATGTCTATGCTTTATTCTCACGTAGTTACAGGGGTTTCTTCCTCTTCCTGTGCTGAAACACCTGTCCAAAGTTCACTGCCTATCCACTTGTATAGTCGGCAATCTGTCATTCTCATGAGGAAGATGGGATACGACTTTCAAAAGGCAGAAGGTTTGAATTATGATAAAGGAATACGTCTTCTTTTACAAATTCAAAATCAGAATTCTACTGTTGGATTGGGTTCTGAAGTTCCTTGTAACAACCCTCACAAGAAGAAGGCTAAGGAAAGAAAGACTAAATCCTGTAATATGGTACTTTCTTCTCCTAAGTCTGAAGAAGAAACTTTTGCTGGTACAAGATCTGGAAAAGAGTACCACAAAGACTATGAGGGATCCTCCAAAGAAGCAGAAGAGGTAGTGGAAACTCTACCAGTTCAACCTTTTCCTGTTCCTGTTAAACCGTCTGTGGTTGAAAAGGGGAAACAGAAGGCAGTACGCTTTGATATCCCATTGAAGTCTGCTTCTAATCAGGGGGTGGTGATGAAGCCTTACAAGTTTGACATTCTAGCTCAGTTAGCCAATACTCCGGCTAGACTTTCTATAATTGAACTGCTTCGCCTTTCCAGAGAAAGCAGAGAGACTTTGAGCGAAGCTTTACTTCAAGCAGATTCATGCTTGGCTCAACTCAAGACTCCTGATAATATACCAGTGTCATGTCCGCAATGTCATAGTGTGATGGAAGCAATTCCCAACATCACCTTTACACAAGAGGATATGCTATTGAAACATAACATGCATGATAGGCCTCTGTGCTACACTGGATATATCCGATCCACTGAAATTGACAGGATTTACATTGATCCTGGGTCGTCAATTAGTATAATTCTTCAGAGTATGCTAAGACCCCTGAGGATTCCTACTAGTGAGCTGACTTACACTAGTACTACGATAGTCGGTTTTAACTCTGGCAAGAGCAAACCACTGGGGAAGATTCGTCTGCAGATTCAGATTGGTGATCTTCGAACTATGGTAACTTTCTATGTTATCAACTCGGACGTATCCTACAATATTCTTTTTGGAAGACCGTGGATTCATGAGCACAATATTGTGCCTTCAACTCTTCACCAATATTTCAAATATGTGGACTCCCAAGGAGTTGTAAAAACTGAGTTTGCTGATATTAATCCGTTCAAGGGTGTCGAAGCCTACTTCTCTGATTCAAGGCTTTATAAACAAGAGCATGTGAAAGATATATCAGACATGGCTGAAGATCAATCATCATCTGAGGATCAGTCTATGAATGAAGATCCGCCAGAGGAGCAACCTTTGAAGGTCATAGTCAAGGGACGAATCCAATCCCAACCTGTCAATGATCAACCTTTGATAATCAAGTTTAAAGGAAGAACTCAAACTTCATCTGAGGAATCAATAAATATTCCTGCTAAGAGCCAAGTTTAACCTTTTATGATCAAGGTCAAAGGACGTACTTCTTGTACGAATGATCCAGAACTACCATTGATTGTCAATCTTGGCAAATCTATACAGAAGACGGATAATAGTCCACTGATGATCAATCCGAGGCGTAGCAGTCAAATCGTAAATGATGTAAATATTGATCAGTCTGTACTTTTTGATATTAATGAAGATTTCCTTTTCGAGTATATGGCTGTCAAGTTTATCGAAAGAATGACTTTATCTTCTGATAATCAAAGTCATCGATATAAAGACGACATCGAACCAGAAGAAACTTTATATATCGATCATAAGGAAAATTCTTTCCCTCCTTATACAGATGTTGGACCGTATGCTCAAAGGTTCCTAACATCTTCTCCTTATCTTCTACCTGTGGCCGCTTCATCACAAGCTTGCGTAACTTTTAGACGTCATGAAGAATCTTATTTTGTGGTTCCGTCTGATAAGAAAAACAAACGCCAAATTGTGTTTGGCCTGGCTAGAAATATCCCTGTTGCTCAGACAGATGAGCTGAAGGATAAAGACAAGGGAAGAATCCGAATTGACAATTATAGTCAACAATCTATCAAGATTATCCAGAACATGGGATATGACTTGAAGACTATGCAAGGTCTCAATCAAGGCAAGGGTAGACGATTACCATTATGTGGTGATCCGTTTTACCAAAAGACTCGTCATGGGTTGGGATATGATCCGTCCCACATGTTTAATGACGATATACAAGAAGAATTCTCTTCTAGCTCTTCGCAATCATCAAATTCGGAAGAAATTCTATTCATCGAATCCGATATATCTAGTTCCTCATATTGTGAATCTGGGTAAATATTTTCAGTCAATATGGTTCAAGCCGATGATGAATCAGAGCCATTTGAGAATGATTCTTGGGCTCAACAGATGGATACTCAATGGAAACTTTGTTTTGAACAGCGACAGCCACCTACAGAAGATGAGGTTATCCAGATTGATGTTGGAGATGGAATTATGTCCAAACCAATATTCATCAGTAAAAATCTTTCTGAAGATGAAAAGGAAGAGCTGATAAAACTTATAAAAGATTACATTGACATCTTTGCATGGAGTTATGAGGATATGCCAGGACTAGATCCTAAAGTTGCTACTCATAAACTCAATATTTTGCCTAATGTCAATCCTGTAAAACAACAGCAACGGCGCTTTAGACCAGATATGATGGATGCAATTAAAGCAGAAGTCAAAAAGCTGATTACATGTGGCTTTGTTCGTGAAGAACAACACCCAGATTGGGTGGCCAATATTGTTCCTGTTATGAAGAAGAACGAAAAAGTCCGAGTTTGTATAGATTACCGAGATCTTAATACGGCTTGTCCAAAGGACGAATTTCTACTTCCAATTACTGATGTCATGATAGACAATACATGTGGTTTTGAACGCATGTCTTTTATGGACGGATTCTCAGGATACAATCAGATCAAGATGCATCCAGAAGATGACAAGCACACCGCTTTTCGTACACCTCTTGGGGTCTACTGCTATACAGTTATGCCGTTTGGTCTTAAAAACGCCGGTGCCACGTATCAACGGGCTATGAGCAATATCTTTCAAGAACATCTAACATTCAGGACTTGAGGACAGTATTTGAATTAATGCGCCAACATCAATTGAAAATGAACCCTACTAAGTCTTTCTTAGGGGTTTCCAGTGGCAAGTTTCTAGGATTTGTCATTACCTCTCAAGGTATCCATGTTGATCCTGATAAGGTTAAAGCAATTCTTGAAATGCGTCCTCCTCGTAATCTGAAAGAACTCCGTGGCTTTCAGGGCCGTATTGCTTATATCAGAAGATTTATATCTAATCTTTCTGGGAGATGTCAACCTTTCTCCCGTCTATTAAAGAAAGGGGTATCTTTCGTCTGGGATGAAGCGTGTCAAAAAGCCTTCAATGACATTAAACAATATCTTACAAACCCGCCTGTTCTGGTACCTCCGGTGATAGGAAGACCATTTTTGCTATATGTTCGAGCCTTGGATCATTCACTTGGCGCTCTTCTGGCACAGAAAAGTGATATGGGTCATGAACAAGCAATATATTATCTGAGCAGAATGATGGTCGGAGCTGAACACAGATATACTCCTGTGTAAAAGGAATGTCTAGCTTTGGTTTTTGCCGTCCAAAAGACAAGGCATTATGTCACTGGACAGACTATTCATGTCATCTCCAGAATAAATCTCATTCGGGTATTGATGAGAAAACCGAGCATTCTTAATTCCAGGTTAGCTACCTGGGCAATGTTGCTCACTCCTTATGACATGATTTATGTGCCTTAAAAATCAGTGAAGGGGCAAGCGTTAGCTGATTTCTTAGCTGCTCATCCTATACCTGAAACTTCGAGGTTATATGAAGACATTCCAGACGAAGTAGTGGATTGTAACATGACTTTGAAGAATGATATATGGCAATTATATTTTGATGGAGCATCACGAGTGGGACCTAAAGGCAATATTGTCTCTGGGATAGGAATTGTCTTGGTTTCTCCTGACAAAATGGTCATATACCGTGCCTATTCTCTTAATGAGCCATGCTCTAACATTGTAGCCGAATATAATGCTCTATTGATTGGTCTCCAAGTAGCAAAACAATTGGATATTGAATTCTTAGAGGCTTATGGAGATTCTCAATTGATCGTTAATCAAGTTAGAGGGACTTATGAAGTCAGAAATCCTGATCTTATCCCCTATCATCAGGTGGTAGTCGAGTTGGTCCTATCATTCAAAGGGTTCTTCATTGAATTTGTACCACGTTCTCAGAATGTGGAGGCTGATGCTCTTGCTAGCTTAGCTGCAGACTTGGCTGTCCTAATCCGAAGGCAAAATACAATTACTTTGTTGGATCGAGACTTGTTCTGTGTGAAGAATAATCTGCATATTGAACAAAGTTATACTACAGAGTCAAGTTCCCAGCAGAAAGATTAGAGAACTCCATTCATTGATTATGCAGTTCATGGGATTTTGCCTGAACATCCTAAAGAAGCTGCATCAATTAAGAGACGATCATTTCGGTTTTATTATGATTCGTCTTTACATATGTTATACCGACGTTCCTATGATGGACTCTTGCTGCGTTGTCTCTCAGAAAGTGAAGCTAAACAAACACTGCGAGAAGCTCATGATGGTATTTGTGGCGCTCATCAACCAGGTCCTAAATTACAAGATCGCATTCGAAGAATGGGGTATTATTGGCCTTCTATGATAGCAGATGATGTAGACTATGCCAGAAGATGTAAAGCATGTCAGATTCATGCTGATTTTATTCATCAACCATCTGAATTTCTATATCCTACAACAGCCTCTTGGCCCTTCAAAGCTTGGGGTATGGATGTCATTGGTCCTATTAACCCTCCTTCTGTCAAAGGACATCGGTTTATACTAGCTATAACCGATTACTTTTCGAAGTGGGCAGAAGCAGTCCCCCTTGCGGAAGTGAAAACATCTAATGTGATCAGTTTCATCAAACACCATGTCATTTATCACTTCGGGATTCCTCGACGAATAATTTATGACAATGGTCCACAATTTGCCAGTCAAGCATTTTATCGATTCTGTGACAAGAATCGAATTCAGAATTTGGCTTCTACGGCTTATAATCCAGCTGCTAATGGTTTAGCTGAAGCTTTCAATAAGACAATCATTAAACTTCTCGAAAAGTTTGTCTCTTCTAATAAACGTGATTGGAATGAGAAACTTGGAGAATGTTTATGGGCTTATCGAACAACAGTCCGGACTCCTACTGGTTTTACACCATTCTCATTGGTTTATGGATGCGAAGCTGTTCTCCCATTGGAAATCCAGATCCCTTCTCTACGAATAGCCATTGTTAATGAGCTAACTACAGAGAATAATGATCGCTTACGACTCCAAGAACTTGAAGGATTGGACGAGAAGCGTCTTCAAGCACAACAGCATATTGAGCTATATCAAGCCCGTATATCTCGAACTTTTAATCGTAAAGTTAAGGAGAGGTTATTCAAAGTTGGCGAACTTGTATTAGCTGTTCGGAGACCGATGGTAATGACTCATAAAAGTAAAGGAAAATTCCAAGCAAAATGGGAAGGCCCTTATGTAATTGAGTCCGTGTTTTCCAATGGCGCCTATCGATTATCAAAGCCCAATGGAGATCTGCTCATGATGCCAATCAATGGCAAGTTTCTTAAAAAATACTATGTATAAAAAAAAAGAGGATGAAAATAAAGTTCCTTTTATTATTTTTGTTTGAAACAAAAGACTAAAGACGAGGGCCACTCCCTTCGTTATTGAATACATAGTCGGCAATGCATAGAAGGCGTCGTTTCCTGAACTCATGAAAAATTTGCGGACAGCCATCCTCGACGCTTCTTCTTCAGGAGTTTTCCTTGGCTCTACTAAAAAAGCAAGGATGTCTTCGGGTGGCTTGGGCGCAGAAGAGCTTCCACCTATTTCGGTTGAGCCTGATGAGCCTGATACAGGGGGCTCAACGGGGAACGTATCAATGATGCCCTCGATTTTCCGGGGGACTTCATTCTTTTACTGTACATCCTCGAAAGACATTTCCAATAGAGGAGCAGAAATAAGAATGAAATGATTACAGAGAATTCTCACCTATTTATAGAGGAGGATTACTAATGAACTAGTCTCTGAAATTGAAAACGACTTTTCGTTTCCGAAAAGACTCGTCCGTTCATGTTACCAGGTTCATCTATTTAATTGTGGAATTGAATCGTCCTTTCTGTTCCCAAGAAATACGCTGATTCATCCACCGTTTTGACGTATATGCTCACAATATCTGTCTTCTTATTCCCCATCTACCAAGGTTTGGTTAAGCTGACTTCTTGTTTCCGGGGAAAGGGATTTTATATCTTCTATTTTATCAATTGATTAGAAAGTGGGATTCGCTATTTATCATGTTTCCATGACCTCTGAATAAATATTAAATCTGCTTTCTTTTCCTATCTATTACTTCTATTTGACCTCTGCATAGATATTAATCTAATTTTCTTTTGAGTTCATATATGCTATTATGTCCATATTACCTCTGATAGTATCATATACTCTAAAACAGAAAATAAGATTTCATTTATCTATCATGTCCATATTACATCCAGATAGATACAAATCATTGATCATAGAAGAATCATCATTTTCATTCCCATATCATCAAAAAGTCTATTACATTTCTTAGACTTTCTTACAAGTTATAATAGAAATCTCTTACATTCTTGGATTTTCATTCTATACACCAACGATAACCTAATAGAGATCTATTTCTTCTTTGATCTTCTATGACGGGTTCGTTGTTGGTGGCAATTCCTGACTGTCTGAGCTCCAGTGGAAACCAGAACAGCAGGAATCAAACTCTGGTCTTCTCTCTCAGACGAGAGGAGAATCCCAGAGTATGGCAGCCCGAAGGCGTGTTGCTGCCAATACAATTGGTGGATTAGTGGCGGCACCTCAAAGGAGATAGGAATGTATCCAGCATTGGGATACGATTCCTAGTTCTGCCGTGAAAGGAACTCTACTACCCGATTTCTCGGGGTAGAGTTGACTCCACCATCCAACTCTTCGTGTATAAAGTCTCTTCCTACCAACAGAGGAAGACCGTTCTATCTCACGAAGAGTTCTGAGTTGTCTGATTTGTGCGTCAAAAGCGCATGAGCTCCCTGATGTTGATATCAGAAAAACGCTCCTCACAACGTCAAAATTGCCAATGCCGGTTCTGAAAAAGCTGCTCAGCCAAACTTCTGCAGAAAACAACAAAGAAGACGTGTTTTTAAATAGAAGCATTATCAGACGCGTATTAAATGCTAATTAAAAACAGATCACAAGGCTTTTTACGACAGTGCTTCAGCAAGACTTTTACGTCGGTGATTCAGCAAGGCTTTTACGCCAGCAATCAGCAAGGCTTTTACGCCAGTGATTCAGTAAGGCTTTTACGCCAGTGATTCAGCTAGGTTTTTTACGCCAATACTTCAGCAAGGATTTTATGCCAGTGCTTCAGCAAGTTTTTACGCTCGTCAAGAATTTACGCTCATGAATAGATGTTTTCAACCAAAAAATTCGAAGACAGATATTTGCTTACAATCGAACTTACCACTTAGGTCGGATGGTTTGACTCTAATAGTGGATGAATCTACATCTGGTGATTGGGCGTACAATGGAACGCCACTGGAAAGCATCGCCATTGTCATTTGTTGGAGAACGACATTGCAAAGAGTTATCTTCAGAAGAATGAGAATGAGAATAGATGAGACATTCTCGGCTATTTATAAAGACTGAAGAAACTGTTGGGAGTCTATTTCGGGAAGAGATCCTATTGAAAGGCTCTCGTAACCACAAGACAAACGCCACGTGTCGGTTTGTTTCTTGGGAATGAACAACCATAGAAACAGTCAAAAGAAGTGTTGAACAGTTCTATGTATCAACAGATGAGATTAACATCAAAACTTTATTTATAAAAAAGGGGAACGTGGACCCCTACATATAAGAGAGTCGTAATACATGGAATTTCATTTTCCCTCTCCTTCGTTGGACTGACGAAGGGAGGCACCTAACTCACGCATGTTGTGAATCCCGGAGCGACGCATCAGATTTAAAAACGCTTCTGCATCTCCTGAACCCTCATATGCAGTCGGGGGACCACCATCGATGCGACTGAAGACTGCTGGAGTTAATCCGAAGCACGCTACAAAGTTGCGTGCTCGCTCAAAGTCAATCCTTGAGCCCGAAGCCTCTTCATTGTTAATCTTCTTCTTGGGCGCCATGTCACTATGGAAATGAATGACAAGAGTGAAGAATTTCTCCTCATTTATACGGTTAAATCAACTCTCCATATTCCTTATTGGAAACTGTTCATTATAAATGCAAACTCGGGGAAGCGAAAAGGCATTTGAAAGTTTCGAAAAAAAAAATCATTGTGACAATTAAGTGTTGACCGACACTATTGGAAATTACGCCGACTGTTGGACATCCCCGCTTTTACGCGGATGGCTGTTGCGTATCCCAAATTTTACGCTGGCAGATCAAATCTCAACTTTTACGCTTCTGTTCAAAGTGTTTAAAATTTTGGAGATATTTAAAAACTTTGAAGGGGGTCTTGTAGGAGCGTAAAAAGTGCTTCAAAGAAAGAGTCATCTCGTTCATAAGTAATTAGTTTTTACGCCTAGCAGAGCGGGTAATCTCTTTACGCCCAAGACTAGGCTAATCAATTTACGCCTAAGCAGGCTGATTATTTTACGCTTGGGTCTACACCTATGATTTTACGCCAAGGACAGAGCAGCCTCTTTTACGCTGGACAAAGCTGTCAAATCTCGCATTTAATGCAAACTCTGACATGAAGATATTAATGATGACATTTACCACAGAATCCAACGGAATTTGTCTTATACAAAGACCATTGTTGTCGTTTATGTGGATCGAGCTACTTTACGCTCACTATATGGTTCCTTTTACGCACGAAGTTTTACACGAGTTCTTACGCTCATAAAACAATGTGTGCGTAAAGTCTATTTGAGCCATTTTTACGCTCAAGGTTATTCAATAACCACTTTACGCGGGAAACCTATGACAGAGCTATTCTACTCTCATCTTACTGCTTTACGCCCAGAGGATGTTGGGGCCATTTTTACGCCCAATTCTTTCTGGCCAGTTTGGAATGTGGTTTTCCTACATGGCCTTCATGCCACATATTTCGAAGAACGTGTGTACATGTATCCTATTCTCACTGAAATGATGGGATGCGTGTCAACGTATGCAAAGGATGACTCTGATCACGGGTGGCAGTTGTTAGCGTAAAGACAGATTTTGATGCTTTTTTACGCACAGAAGCCCCAGTCTATAAATAGACTCATTTTTCTCATAACACAGGAGACACACGGACAGAGAGAAGGAGAGAATAGAGAGATCAGAACTTCAAGATTTTGATTCTCCGGAGCATTCTTCTTCAACTTTTCTTTCAGAATAGAGTGAAGCAAAGCAGGAAAGCATTCGGCCTCGCCATCAGTGCCCAAGTGCGTCGATACCTTTCTGGTGACTTAGTTCTTCCAAGTTGTTCTACTTCAAGCAGTGATCTTCATCATCATCATATGGTCCAAGGAACAAAGTGATCATTTATAGATCAGACTTCTATAGCAATATTTTCCCAGAATCAAATTTGTACTTCTTGTACTTTTTCTCGTTTTATTTTCAAAATCGAACTTTTGTTTGGCAATTTTGTTAAGTGAAACAGAAACCGGCGTGCTTTGATTGATGGGTAGGCTATGCGTTCCGGACGATTTAGAACTCAGAAAGGAGATACTGTCGGAGGCGCACTATGCAAAATACACTTTGCATCCCGATAGCACGAAGATGTACAAGGACCTCCGCACAAACTTCTGGTGGCACGGGATAAAAAGAGATGTGGCACTCTTCGTGTCGCAATGCATGGCCTGTCAGCAGGTGAAAGCTGAGCACCAGAGACCGGGCAGGAAGATGCAGAATCTGGCGATTCCAGAATGGAAGTGGCAGCACGTGTGCATGGATTTCATTATTGGTCTGCCGAAGACGCCGCGAGAAAATGATGCTATCTGGGTCATCGTCGATCGATTAACCAAGTCAGCACATTTTATTACCATCAAAGTTACTTGGAGCGTTGATTACCTGTCGCAGATATATCTTGATGAGATAGTACGGCTGTATGGAGTTCCAGTATCCATCGTCTCTGATCGGGATTCACGGTTCATGTCGCAATTATGGAGTAGCCTTCAGTCGGTACTGGGTACCAAGTTACAGTTCAGCTCAGCTTACCATCCTCAGACCGACGGCCAAACGGAGCACGTCAATCAGATTCTTGCAGACATGCTACGACTCTGCACAATTGACTTCAAATCAAGCTGGAACAATCATCTACCTCTGACCGAATTTGCATACAACAATAGCTATCAATCCAACATTCAAATGGCACCGTATGAAGCCGTGTACGGGCGCAAGTGCCGATCACCCATTTGCTGGGACAAAGTCGGAGAGCGGCAGATTCTCGGTCCGGAACTGGTAGAACAGACCGTGCAGAAAATACGGCTCATTCGAGAAAGATTAAAGACCGCGTAGAGTCGCCAGAAAAGCTATGCGGACGTTCATCGTCGCCCCCTCGAGTTTCAAGTAGGCGATCACGTATTTCTCAAGGTGTCGCCCATGCGGGGAGTTACTCGGTTCGGCGCAAAGGGAAAGTTGAGTCCGAGATTCGTTGGGCCGTTCGAAATACTTGAACGGGTCGCCCCAGTAGCCTATAAAATTGCCTTACCGCTGGTGCTTGAAGGTGTACACAATGTCTTACATATCTCTCAACTGCGGAAGTATGTGCACGACCCGAGCCACGTGGTAGATTTTAGCCAGCTGGAGCTAAAGTCCGACTTATCCTACATCGAATAGCCAGTTCAAATCTTATAACGCAAGGATAAGTTGCTGTGCAATCGAGCGATCCCTCTCGTCCGCGTCCTCTGGAGGAACCATTCAGTCGAAGAGTCGACGTGGGAGCTTGAATCGGAAATGAAGGAAAAATTTCTTTCGTTATTCTCGTAGAGGTAGGTTCTATCTTTAAGTTTCAAGGACAAAACTTTTTATTAGTTGGTTATGGTGTAGTGCCCCGTCCCTACATCGTGCCCCGTTTTCGTCTACGGGATGCGCAAGAAAGGAACACTGTCGCTATCGATTCGGTCGAAACCGATAGGTCGGAATCGGCCGAGTCGATCGAACGGGAATGGTTGAATTAAGATCCATTCCACGTTATGGAATGGCTTTTTCGGAACCACATCCCATATTCAGCGGGTTGCGCCTCGAGGATTGGCTCTGCGGCTGAGTCGGAAGAGACCTCCCGTTGCTCTGGTTTTCATGCCGCACTTTGATTTGGCTTTGGCTTTGGTTTTCGTGAATATATTTTTCGTGAATGTTTTCGATGGGTTTTCGTGACGCATTTTCGAGCTTCACATTCATATCGAATATCCTTGAATTATACGGTGTTCTAATCAGTTGCTTATGCGATTGCAGGTGATCGCGTAGGCGACGTCAGCGCAGCCAACCGGTCGCTCGCTTGAAGCAAGCCTAAGGCAAGTGGCTGACCTCCTTCGTCTCGTCCTATACTTCAAAACTCAATATTTGAAGTAAATGAATGCTTGTCATAATAGTGTAGAATCAAAGAAATCGTGGCACGATTCTTCACAAAACACCTGCTATCAAACTGCCGATTTTGAAAATAGAAAATGTGTTTCTTACGCAAATCCACTTAGCCTATGTAAAACCTGAAGAACAGTTTGGCAACTCTAGAGGGGGGGTGAATAGAGTATATATGTATAATGACCAATTAAAAATTAACTCTTTCACTAACAATGAATAATCAGAGTAAAATGCGGAATGTAAATGAAAGACAAGAGAGCATACGCAAACACAGCAATTTTAACCTGGTTTCCCTCGTGGAGGACTAGTCCAGGCCTGAGAACTCTAGCTCAGGATTAAATCCACTATTTGTGAAATAGTAGCTTACAACCCGTGCCTTTACTTCAGAAGAGCACGTCAACTTCTTACAGAGAATCGCAGTGGCGATTGCTTGGAATTGTCCAAGCGATTTCTTCACTCTTGCACAAGAATCCTAAATGAGAGATGCTGAGCACTCGAGACTTAGGAGGCTTGTGGCTAGTAGATGAGAAGGGTATGGCTTATAGAGCTTGTAGGAGAGAAGAGAAGAGAAGATTGAGTGATTCAAAATGAGAGAATTCATGCCCTATTTATACTGATTTTAGGGACAGAATTCGGCCAGAATTCGGGTAAGGAAATTCAAAAATTTGGCCGTTGGACAGCTAGCAAACAGCTAACCCTAAAATTAGGGTTCCTGATTTCTAGGGGACAGAGTTCGGCCCGAACTCTGTGTGGAGGCAGAGTTCGGCCCGAACTCTGTCTCCAGAGCACAGAATGGTCCTAAGAGGGACTTGTGGGCAATTTGGTTTTGGTGGAGCTTGGGATTTTTGGGTAGGCTTGTAGACTAAGTTCCAAGAGCTCAGCATAACTCAGAGTACATAAATCTAGACTCAATGAAATCATAAAATACAGACTCCAGAACACACTGAGAGCTGAAGACTGAGCTGTCATCTGTCTTGAACTGAATGCAGTCGTCGTGTGTCGTATTGAATTAATACAAGTATTATTTGGTCAATGTAGTCAATATTTGGTTGACTGTGACTTTGTGTCAACAATCTCCCCCATATTGATAATTGACAAAATAATATATGTATATTTCAATATTCATACCTGAACACAGTTGATTGTAATATAGCTCCATAGCTCCCCCATAAACGATGCCTGAGCTAAGCAAAAATAGCTCCCCCATAAATCATGAGCGGTGTCGAGCTAGAAACTAGAAACTATAGCTCTCCCCCGTACACAATGCATAGTACCTGTGATCTGATAGATAATATTTTCCAGAGCAAGAAGCACAGATATACACAGATATACGAATGCATAGAAGCAGTAATAGTTTCCCAAAACAAAAATATACATATGTTTCTCCCCCTTTTGGCAGTTAGCAATATAAGAAGCAATGAATAGTAATGCAACCACACTAAGAGAAGAAACAGTATAATTTTAAGCAAAATAAGCACTGACAGAGAATGATAATAAAGATAGATAATGTCATCCACCAAACCAAGTGGCCAACTCATAAACAGAGTACATAAAACCAGCTACATAAATCCATGATAAACTAAATAACTGAAAGCAAAAGTAACTAAGACCATCATCAGTAGTAGCAGCAGCAGATAGTAGCCAGTCTCCATCATGGAGCACGAGAAGGTCCTGGAACATCTGATGGACCATGGAAGGAGCGACGAGGGTCCACAAAAGCATCATCCGGATCCATGTAACGCATAACCCACGGATCATCAATACGATAACCCGCGCGCGCTGGATCCCTCTCCATGGGAATGTGCAGATGCTGAGACAGAGAGTACCAGATATCATGCAGAGAGTTGCCGAGAGCACTCATCTGCAGAGTGGTACGATAGTCCAGCTGTGTCCAGCGATCGTCCTCAAGAGTAAAACGATCCCGGAGCATGGTCTGAATGGACTCAAGAGTGGCAGGTGGAGGTGGTGCATCCTGACCAAAAGGAGGGGCGTCAGGCTCCTCATCAGCAGAATGCTCAGATGACTCAGAAGCAGCGACAGGCTGAAGGCGTCGTGCTTTGGATAGAAAAGCAGGTGCAGGCAGGAACGGACAATCATGGATAGGAATGATGAAAGCACGAAAAACTAAATGAAGATAGAGAGGATAAACCAAAGCTCTTGGTTTCTTCCGACAGTTGATCATCCAATCCATCATAGTCCGTGGAAAGTTGAATGGAATACGATAGTGGAGATGATATAAGGCGGAGATCTCAAGATAAGTGACTTCATCTGTTGAGCCAGCCTTGGGTAAGATGGTGTTAAAAACCATTCGGTGAAGCTCATAGAAGTAGGGGTTGAGATGCTTGGCCATAAGTTTGCGAGGACTTATGTTAGGAGCACATAATTCCTCCTTGAATCCTTCAAGAGAAGTATCGCCAACAAATTGAAATTGACGTGCTTCCACAAGTTTATTCCAAGTATCAAGATTAACAAGATCAAGAAAATCCCCCAACTCAGAATCATTGAAGGCGATGTCAATACCGGTAACCCGGGAATAGATGTGTGTTGCATCAAAAGTTAAATTGCAATAGAACATTTGGATTGCACTACGGTAGATGACAGAATTTGAAGCAACTAAAGCATCCAAACAAAGATCATGGAATAAAGACTCATATTGAGAAAATATTGTGAAATTGATGGGATGGCCCCCAAACACCGGACGAGTCCTAAAATCGCTAAACCATTCATTAGAGGCGTCTAGCGATACAAATAGACGGTCGTCGTATGTGTTAGGGTCATCGGGACTCGGCGGATTGAACAACGGATGAATGGGGTGTTGTTCAACTACTTGTTCAATCGGAGGAGGAGGATTCGAAGAGGAAGCACCCTCGGTTCGGATCCTCTTCCCGCGATTGGGCAAGCGTGGAGCCATCTACAAGAAATTGGATAACTTGAAATGGAGAGAAAGAGAGAGTTATACCTGAAAATAATGTCAAACAGTTGAAGAGAACGTTGAAAAACCCTTTTCCCTTGATTTTGAGAAGAAATAGAGTCCTCTAGATCAAGAACTAGGGTTAGGGTTTGGAAGGAAGAAGATGGAAGAGGTGGAGAAGAAGGAAATATGGGAGGAAAGAGAAGGAATCCCGACATAAAGTAGGGCTTTGTCTTTGGTCGGGTGAAATATTGACCATAGGATTAGAAAAGATCCAACGGTGGAGCCAGATCCCGATTCTGGAACCTAGGTATCGAACTCGGCCCGAACTCTGATAGGGACAGAGTTCGGCCCGAGTTCTGGTTCAATAGTCCAGAACTGAAAATAGGCAAAAGTCAGGAAGAAAATGTTTAATAAATAAACAAAATGATAGTCGGGGAAAACAAAGAGTGTTGAATGCAAATAAGAGGTATACAGAAAGTAGAATGAACTTTTAGAAAATGTCAATTAGGCAATATTAAATCGAAACAAGCCATATAATAAATAAGGACATATACTGCAGTTCAATAGTCCAAATTTGCCATGGGTTAGCTGCAGGGGCCGGATCCCAGCTAGCGGTAGTCCTGAAGACTAGTGCACCGTGTCGCTTAGGCTTTTACGCCTTGTTGTCAGAAGGGCCCTTTCGGCTTGTACCCATACCAAATTCTTCGTAAAGGAATCACAATATACTCGATATTTACGCAGGTGAGTTTCAATTTATGACTGCTTCATCTAAGATTCCAAGTTCACGACAAAGAAAATTAAAGCGCTCTTCGGATAGTGGCTTAGTAAAGAAATCTGCTAGCTGATGATCAGTGTCAATAAATTCTAAGTTAATCGTGCCATTTTGCTGATGATCACGCAAAAAGTGGTGTCTGATCTCAATGTGTTTAGTGCGTGAGTGACAGACAGGGTTCTTAGTCAAATTTATGGCACTAGTATTGTCACAGAATATAGGAATATGCATGAAAGATAACTTATAGTCTTCAAGGGTTTGCTTCATCCACAGAATCTGTGCACAACAACGCCCAGCTGCTATATATTCAGCTTCTGTTGTGGATAGTGCGACAGAGTTCTGCTTCTTGCTAAACCATGAGACTAGAGCCTTTCCTAACAAATGACACGTGCCGCTCGTACTTTTACGGTCGACCTTGCATCCAGCAAAGTCAGCATCAGAGTAACCGATGAGGTCAAATGATGTTGACTTGGGATACCATAGGCCCACTGTAACCGTACCCTTAAGGTATCGAAAGATACGCTTAACCGCAGTCATGTGAGATTCCTTAGGATTTGCTTGATATCTAGCACATAGGCAAACACTAAACATGATATCGGGGCGACTAGCAGTTAAATAAAGTAAGCTGCCTATCATACCTCGATACTTACGTTGATCAACAGGTTTGCCGCTCTCATCTGGTTTGAGTTTGGTTGAAGTAGCCATTGGCGTGCTAATTGGTTTGACGTTGTCAAGGTCGAACTTCTTCAGCATGTCCTTGGTATACTTCGATTGACAGATGAAAGTTCCATTTGTCAGTTGCTTTACTTGCAGGCCAAGAAAGTAGTTGAGCTCTCCCATCATGCTCATCTCAAATTCTGTCTGCATACACTTGGCAAATTCTTGACAAAGAGTTTCATCAGTAGATCCAAAAATAATATTATCAACATAAATTTGAATTAATAGAATGGTGTCTTTGAAAGATTTGATAAACAGTGTAGTGTCAATTTTCCCTTTAGAAAAACCTTTCTCAAGCAGGAAGCTGCTTAGCCTTTCATACCAAGCTCTGGGAGCTTGTTTAAGGCCATAAAGCGCTTTCTTTAGCTTGAACACGTGGTCGGGAAATTTGTGATTTTCAAAGCCAGGGGGTTGTTTGACATAAACTTCCTCCTTAATAAAGCCATTCAAGAAAGCACTTTTAACATCCATTTGAAATAATTTAAAGTTCTGATGATTGGCAAAAGCACAAAGCATCCGAATGGATTCTAGTCTAGCAACAGGAGCATATGTCTCATCGTAGTCGATACCTTCCTCTTGGTTGTATCCTTGAGCTACTAGACGAGCTTTGTTACGTGTGACTGAACCATCTTCATTTACTTTGTTTCTAAACACCCATTTGGTACCAATTATTGAGTGATTAGCCGGTTTAGGAACTAGTTCCCATACTTGGCTTCTCTCAAATTGGTTGAGTTCTTCTTGCATAACAGAGATCCAAAATTCATCAGTAAAAGCTTCAGAAATGTTTTTAGGCTCTACTTGTGAAATGAAGGCAGTGCTAGCAACAGAGTCTCTTAATGATGATCTAGTAGTAACTCCACGTGAAACTTCACCTATGACTAAATTTTCTGGATGAGAAGGTTTGAATGAGAATTTCTTAGGCAAACCCTCCAGAGAATTAGTTTCAGTTGAAGTATTCATTGGAGTAGAGGAAGTTGATGGCACAACATCATCATCAAGAGTACTTACTGCACTGTTATCTTCATCAAAAGTCACATTAGTTGACTCCTCCACAATAAGTGAGCGTTTATTGAAAACTCTATATCCCTTACTTTTGGCAGCATAACCAAGAAAGATACCATCGTCAGCTTTGGCATCAAATTTGCCTAAGTTGTCTTTGGTGTTAAGGATAAAACATCTGCAGCCAAAAACTCTGAAATAAGAAACATTTGGGGTTCTCCCGAACCAAAGCTCATAGGGTGTTTTCTTCGAAATGGGACGAATAAGCACCCTATTCAAAATGTGGCATGCTGTACTTACAGCCTCTGCCCAAAAATATTTCGGAAGAGAAAATTTATTCAACATGACTCTAGCCATATCGCCAAGAGTCCTATTCTTCCGCTCCACAACACCATTTTGTTGAGGAGTTCTAGGACAAGAAAATTCATGATCAAAACCATTTGCATTACAAAAACTTTCAAAATCTGAATTTACGAATTCGCCTCCATGATCACTTCGGATTCGAGTAATCATGTAGCCTTTTTCGTTTTGAACTTTATTTACAAAAACTTTGAAAACAGAGATAGCATCGCTCTTATTAGCGAGAAAGAAAACCCAAGTAAATCTCGAAAAATCATCAACAATAACAAAAGCATATAGTTTGCCACCAAGGCTAGCTATTCTACTAGGACCAAATAAATCCATATGGAGTAATTGCAAGGGTCTAGTAGTACTTACAGAGTTGATGGAATGAAATGAGGATTTAGTTGCCTTGTTTAGTTCACATTCGGCACATACCGTGTCCTTTTTGAATGTGATGTCAGGCAATCCTCTCACTAGCTTCTTGGTAGAAAGCCTGGATATAGCATCCATGTTGGCATGACCGAGACGCTGGTGCCAAAGTAGTCGTTCGTCTTTGTGGGCATATAAACATCTACCTGCATTGTTAGTATTTATAGAGAGATAGAAAATATATATATTGTCCTCTCTTTTTCCTTCAAAAGCAATGTCTCCTGTTGACCTATCGTAGATGTAGCAACAGTTTTGTCCAAAGTTAATATCATATCCATGATCAGCAAGATGGCTAATGCTGAGCAGGTTATGCTTTAACTCGGTCACTAGGCAGACATCCTTTATAACAGGAGAAGGAGGATGACCAATGATACCGTTACCTATTATGTGCCCTTTGAGATTGTTACCGAAGGATACGTATCCTTCTCTTTTCATCGATAGTGATGCAAAAAGATTTGCGTCTCCCGTCATATGTCGCGAGCATCCACTATCGAGAATCCACTTACTCTCAGTTGAGGAGGAAAGGTCCACCTACATCAAGAGTAGATGTGACCTTTGGTACCCATTTTCTCGAGGGTCCTGAAAAGTTAGTTTTTGGAAACCAAGCATATATTTTCTTGTCTACCAGTCTTCTAATTCTACACTGTGGTGAGATGTGTCCATGTTTTCCACAGTAAGTACAGATGGCATTTTTATTTATACTGGGAGCATGAGAATGATATCTATGAGCAACAGGATGAGGATGATTTGGAGAGTTAGCATGGTAATGATGACTATGCTTAGAGTGAGTTACATGATGATTATGTCTGTGTGTCATAGCATGATGATATTGACTGTGAGGAGTGGCATGCTGAAATTGTCTATATGGCATAGTGTGATGTTGTAGCATGATATGATGATTTTGCTTATGTGGCATAACATGATGATTTTGTCTACGTGGCATGGCATGTTGATGAGGTATGGTATGATGACTTTGTCTATGTGTAGAGTGATATTGGTTGTGTCTTTGTGCAATATGATGAGTATGGGGAGTATTTTTACGTGCATGCGGTTTGTGAAAGTTTGTGTATATAAATGCATGGTTATGTGCTGTATGAGGGTGATGTGGTTGACTAGCATGAGTGGTGTTGTGCTCATGTGATTAGGTTTGAGGTTTAGCAACCTGTTTTCCCAATTTGATTTCTAATCTTTTAGAAACAGCTTGTAATTCATCAACCTTAATATTTAAGCCATAAATCTTAGTCATAGAAATCTTGTGTCTACTCTTTTCTTCAGCAAGCAATGTGTTGAGAGTAGTGATGTCTTGAGTTTGTTGCTCAATGCGTGCTTCAGCATCATGTAAGCTTAATTTAAGCTTGGATACTTCATCAGTGTCATTTGTGGGAGATGTGTTTCTAACATTATTAAGAAGCAAGGAAATTCTTTGTATCTCATCTTCTAGACTTTTGATTTTGTCCTTGGCATGCTTGTATTTACCGATAACCTTTTTGTGATCATCAAGTAAATCGGTGAAAGCATCGCCAAGTTCATCAAAAGAGAAGTCATCTAAAGTTTCGTTTGATACCTTGGTGGAATTTGCCATGAGGCAAACATTTGCTTTGTCTTGAGGAGAGTTCTTTTCTTCCTCGGAGTCACTTGCTTCGCTTTCATGCCAGATGCTTGTGTTGGCATATCTTTTTGATGAGTTCTTCTTGTAGGGCTTTTCATACCGGTTGCTCTTCTTTAAGAGCGGACAGTCTCTTCTGACGTGTCCAGTCTTTTTGCAACCATAGCAAGTTGGCTCTTCTTCATCGTCTTCTTGTGGTTCCTTCTTTCTTTGATTGAAGCGAAGGAATTTCTTGAAGTTACGTACCATGAGAGCTTGGTCTTCATCATCTGAGATATCGTCTTCAGTCTCATCGTGATCAACCTTTCGTCGATGGACTTTGAGTGCTATCTCCCTGGTCTTCGGAGCAGGCTCTTCGAAGTCCTTGAGGTCAAGCTCGTGAGTCATGAGCTTGCCCATCAAAGTCTCCATAGACATACTTGTGAGATCATTTCCTTCTATGATGGCTGTCACCTTAGGGTTCCAAATCTTTGGTAACCCTCTGAGTAGCTTGCGGATCTTCTCATGGTTTGAGTACTGCTTACCAAGCGAGGATAACGGGTTGATGATGTCGAGGAATCTTGTAAACATTTGAGTGATCGTCTCATTTGGCTTCATCTTAAAGGCTTCGTACTCTTGAGTGAGACGGCTTATCTTTGATTCCTTGACTTGAGTGGTTCCTTCATGCGTCACTTCCAGAAGTCTCCATACTTCATGAGCAGTGGTGCATGTAGAGACCCTGTTAAACTCGTTCCTGTCTATAGCACAGAATAAAGCATTAATAGCCCTAGCATCTAGACTTGCTTGTTTCTTCTCCTCGACAGAATATTTGTCGTGTGGCTTCTCAATGAGGTCACCATCGACAACTATTCTGGCGGGCTTTTTGTAACCGTCAGTTACGACAGTCCACAGGTCAAAGTCTAGAGACTTCAGATAAAAACTCATCCTTGTTTTCCAATATGTGTAGTTAGTCCCATCAAATAGGGGAGGCCTATGAGTGGACTGACCTTCACCATGATTGGAGATCAAGGATTGTGTGGTTGCCATGGATCAGCTCTTAGGATGTTAGTCCTTATAAAGAGAACAGAGCTCTGATACCAATTGAAGAACAGTTTGGCAACTCTAGAGGGGGGGTGAATAGAGTATATATGTATAATGACCAATTAAAAATTAACTCTTTCACTAACAATGAATAATCAGAGTAAAATGCGGAATGTAAATGAAAGACAAGAGAGCATACGCAAACACAGCAATTTTAACCTGGTTTCCCTCGTGGAGGACTAGTCCAGGCCTGAGAACTCTAGCTCAGGATTAAATCCACTATTTGTGAAATAGTAGCTTACAACCCGTGCCTTTACTTCAGAAGAGCACGTCAACTTCTTACAGAGAATCGCAGTGGCGATTGCTTGGAATTGTCCAAGCGATTTCTTCACTCTTGCACAAGAATCCTAAATGAGAGATGCTGAGCACTCGAGACTTAGGAGGCTTGTGGCTAGTAGATGAGAAGGGTATGGCTTATAGAGCTTGTAGGAGAGAAGAGAAGAGAAGATTGAGTGATTCAAAATGAGAGAATTCATGCCCTATTTATACTGATTTTAGGGACAGAATTCGGCCAGAATTCGGGTAAGGAAATTCAAAAATTTGGCCGTTGGACAGCTAGCAAACAGCTAACCCTAAAATTAGGGTTCCTGATTTCTAGGGGACAGAGTTCGGCCCGAACTCTGTGTGGAGGCAGAGTTCGGCCCGAACTCTGTCTCCAGAGCACAGAATGGTCCTAAGAGGGACTTGTGGGCAATTTGGTTTTGGTGGAGCTTGGGATTTTTGGGTAGGCTTGTAGACTAAGTTCCAAGAGCTCAGCATAACTCAGAGTACATAAATCTAGACTCAATGAAATCATAAAATACAGACTCCAGAACACACTGAGAGCTGAAGACTGAGCTGTCATCTGTCTTGAACTGAATGCAGTCGTCGTGTGTCGTATTGAATTAATACAAGTATTATTTGGTCAATGTAGTCAATATTTGGTTGACTGTGACTTTGTGTCAACAATCTCCCCCATATTGATAATTGACAAAATAATATATGTATATTTCAATATTCATACCTGGACACAGTTGATTGTAATATAGCTCCATAGCTCCCCCATAAACGATGCCTGAGCTAAGCAAAAATAGCTCCCCCATAAATCATGAGCGGTGTCGAGCTAGAAACTAGAAACTATAGCTCTCCCCCGTACACAATGCATAGTACCTGTGATCTGATAGATAATATTTTCCAGAGCAAGAAGCACAGATATACACAGATATACGAATGCATAGAACCAGTAATAGTTTCCCAAAACAAAAATATACATATGTTTCTCCCCCTTTTGGCAGTTAGCAATATAAGAAGCAATGAATAGTAATGCAACCACACTAAGAGAAGAAACAGTATAATTTTAAGCAAAATAAGCACTGACAGAGAATGATAATAAAGATAGATAATGTCATCCACCAAACCAAGTGGCCAACTCATAAACAGAGTACATAAAACCAGCTACATAAATCCATGATAAACTAAATAACTAAAAGCAAAAGTAACTAAGACCATCATCAGTAGTAGCAGCAGCAGATAGTAGCCAGTCTCCATCATGGAGCACGAGAAGGTCCTGGAACATCTGATGGACCATGGAAGGAGCGACGAGGGTCCACAAAAGCATCATCCGGATCCATGTAACGCATAACCCACGGATCATCAATGCGATAACCCGCGCGCGCTGGATCCCTCTCCATGGGAATGTGCAGATGCTGAGACAGAGAGTACCGGATATCATGCAGAGAGTTGCCGAGAGCACTCATCTGCAGAGTGGTACGATAGTCCAGCTGTGTCCAGCGATCGTCCTCAAGAGTAAAACGATCCCGGAGCATGGTCTGAATGGACTCAAGAGTGGCAGGTGGAGGTGGTGCATCCTGACCAAAAGGAGGGGCGTCAGGCTCCTCATCAGCAGAATGCTCAGATGACTCAGAAGCAGCGACAGGCTGAAGGCGTCGTGCTTTGGATAGAAAAGCAGGTGCAGGCAGGAACGGACAATCATGGATAGGAATGATGAAAGCACGAAAAACTAAAGGAAGATAGAGAGGATAAACCAAAGCTCTTGGTTTCTTCCGACAGTTGATCATCCAATCCATCATAGTCCGTGGAAAGTTGAATGGAATACGATAGTGGAGATGATATAAGGCGGAGATCTCAAGATAAGTGACTTCATCTGTTGAGCCAGCCTTGGGTAAGATGGTGTTAAAAACCATTCGGTGAAGCTCATAGAAGTAGGGGTTGAGATGCTTGGCCATAAGTTTGCGAGGACTTATGTTAGGAGCACATAATTCCTCCTTGAATCCTTCAAGAGAAGTATCGCCAACAAATTGAAATTGACGTGCTTCCACAAGTTTATTCCAAGTATCAAGATTAACAAGATCAAGAAAATCCCCCAACTCAGAATCATTGAAGGCGATGTCAATACCGGCAACCCGGGAATAGATGTGTGTTGCATCAAAAGTTAAATTACAATAGAACATTTGGATTGCACTACGGTAGATGACAGAATTTGAAGCAACTAAAGCATCCAAACAAAGATCATGGAATAAAGACTCATATTGAGAAAATATTGTGAAATTGATGGGATGGCCCCCAAACACCGGACGAGTCCTAAAATCGCTAAACCATTCATTAGAGGCGTCTAGCGATACAAATAGACGGTCGTCGTATGTGTTAGGGTCATCGGGACTCGGCGGATTGAACAACGGATGAATGGGGTGTTGTTCAACTACTTGTTCAATCGGAGGAGGAGGATTCGAAGAGGAAGCACCCTCGGTTCGGATCCTCTTCCCGCGATTGGGCAAGCGTGGAGCCATCTACAAGAAATTGGATAACTTGAAATGGAGAGAAAGAGAGAGTTATACCTGAAAATAATGTCAAACAGTTGAAGAGAACGTTGAAAAACCCTTTTCCCTTGATTTTGAGAAGAAATAGAGTCCTCTAGATCAAGAACTAGGGTTAGGGTTTGGAAGGAAGAAGATGGAAGAGGTGGAGAAGAAGGAAATATGGGAGGAAAGAGAAGGAATCCCGACATAAAGTAGGGCTTTGTCTTTGGTCGGGTGAAATATTGACCATAGGATTAGAAAAGATCCAACGGTGGAGCCAGATCCCGATTCTGGAACCTAGGTACCGAACTCGGCCCGAACTCTGATAGGGGCAGAGTTCGGCCCGAGTTCTGGTTCAATAGTCCAGAACTGAAAATAGGCAAAAGTCAGGAAGAAAATGTTTAATAAATAAACAAAATGATAGTCGGGGAAAACAAAGAGTGTTGAATGCAAATAAGAGGTATACAGAAAGTAGAATGAACTTTTAGAAAATGTCAATTAGGCAATATTAAATCGAAACAAGCCATATAATAAATAAGGACATATACTGCAGTTCAATAGTCCAAATTTGCCATGGGTTAGCTGCAGGGGCCGGATCCCAGCTAGCGGTAGTCCTGAAGACTAGTGCACCGTGTCGCTTAGGCTTTTACGCCTTGTTGTCAGAAGGGCCCTTTCGGCTTGTACCCATACCAAATTCTTCGTAAAGGAATCACAATATACTCGATATTTACGCAGGTGAGTTTCAATTTATGACTGCTTCATCTAAGATTCCAAGTTCACGACAAAGAAAATTAAAGCGCTCTTCGGATAGTGGCTTAGTAAAGAAATCTGCTAGCTGATGATCAGTGTCAATAAATTCTAAGTTAATCGTGCCATTTTGCTGATGATCACGCAAAAAGTGGTGTCTGATCTCAATGTGTTTAGTACGTGAGTGACAGACAGGGTTCTTAGTCAAATTTATGGCACTAGTATTGTCACAGAATATAGGAATATGCATGAAAGATAACTTATAGTCTTCAAGGGTTTGCTTCATCCACAGAATCTGTGCACAACAACGCCCAGCTGCTATATATTCAGCTTCTGTTGTGGATAGTGCGACAGAGTTCTGCTTCTTGCTAAACCATGAGACTAGAGCCTTTCCTAACAAATGACACGTGCCGCTCGTACTTTTACGGTCGACCTTGCATCCAGCAAAGTCAGCATCAGAGTAACCGATGAGGTCAAATGATGTTGACTTGGGATACCATAGGCCCACTGTAACCGTACCCTTAAGGTATCGAAAGATACGCTTAACCGCAGTCATGTGAGATTCCTTAGGATTTGCTTGATATCTAGCACATAGGCAAACACTAAACATGATATCGGGGCGACTAGCAGTTAAATAAAGTAAGCTGTCTATCATACCTCGATACTTACGTTGATCAACAGGTTTGCCGCTCTCATCTGGTTCGAGTTTGGTTGAAGTAGCCATTGGCGTGTTAATTGGTTTGACGTTGTCAAGGTCGAACTTCTTCAGCATGTCCTTGGTATACTTCGATTGACAGATGAAAGTTCCATTTGTCAGTTGCTTTACTTGCAGGCCAAGAAAGTAGTTGAGCTCTCCCATCATGCTCATCTCAAATTCTGTCTGCATACACTTGGCAAATTCTTGACAAAGAGTTTCATCAGTAGATCCAAAAATAATATCATCAACATAAATTTGAATTAATAGAATGGTGTCTTTGAAAGATTTGATAAACAGTGTAGTGTCAATTTTCCCTTTAGAAAAACCTTTCTCAAGCAGGAAGCTGCTTAGCCTTTCATACCAAGCTCTGGGAGCTTGTTTAAGGCCATAAAGCGCTTTCTTTAGCTTGAACACGTGGTCGGGAAATTTGTGATTTTCAAAGCCAGGGGGTTGTTTGACATAAACTTCCTCCTTAATAAAGCCATTCAAGAAAGCACTTTTAACATCCATTTGAAATAATTTAAAGTTCTGATGATTGGCAAAAGCACAAAGCATCCGAATGGATTCTAGTCTAGCAACAGGAGCATATGTCTCATCGTAGTCGATACCTTCCTCTTGGTTGTATCCTTGAGCTACTAGACGAGCTTTGTTACGTGTGACTGAACCATCTTCATTTACTTTGTTTCTAAACACCCATTTGGTACCAATTATTGAGTGATTAGCCGGTTTAGGAACTAGTTCCCATACTTGGCTTCTCTCAAATTGGTTGAGTTCTTCTTGCATAGCAGAGATCCAAAATTCATCAGTAAAAGCTTCAGAAATGTTTTTAGGCTCTACTTGTGAAATGAAGGCAGTGCTAGCAACAGAGTCTCTTAATGATGATCTAGTAGTAACTCCACGTGAAACTTCACCTATGACTAAATTTTCTGGATGAGAAGGTTTGAATGAGAATTTCTTAGGCAAACCCTCCAGAGAATTAGTTTCAGTTGAAGTATTCATTGGAGTAGAGGAAGTTGATGGCACAACATCATCATCAAGAGTACTTACTGCACTGTTATCTTCATCAAAAGTCACATTAGTTGACTCCTCCACAATAAGTGAGCGTTTATTGAAAACTCTATATCCCTTACTTTTGGCAGCATAACCAAGAAAGATACCATCGTCAGCTTTGGCATCAAATTTGCCTAAGTTGTCTTTGGTGTTAAGGATAAAACATCTGCAGCCAAAAACTCTGAAATAAGAAACATTTGGGGTTCTCCCGAACCAAAGCTCATAGGGTGTTTTCTTCGAAATGGGACGAATAAGCACCCTATTCAAAATGTGGCATGCTGTACTTACAGCCTCTGCCCAAAAATATTTCGGAAGAGAAAATTTATTCAACATGACTCTAGCCATATCGCCAAGAGTCCTATTCTTCCGCTCCACAACACCATTTTGTTGAGGAGTTCTAGGACAAGAAAATTCATGATCAAAACCATTTGCATTACAAAAACTTTCAAAATCTGAATTTACGAATTCGCCTCCATGATCACTTCGGATTCGAGTAATCATGTAGCCTTTTTCGTTTTGAACTTTATTTACAAAAACTTTGAAAACAGAGATAGCATCGCTCTTATTAGCGAGAAAGAAAACCCAAGTAAATCTCGAAAAATCATCAACAATAACAAAAGCATATAGTTTGCCACCAAGGCTAGCTATTCTACTAGGACCAAATAAATCCATATGGAGTAATTGCAAGGGTCTAGTAGTACTTACAGAGTTGATGGAATGAAATGAGGATTTAGTTGCCTTGTTTAGTTCACATTCGGCACATACCGTGTCCTTTTTGAATGTGATGTCAGGCAATCCTCTCACTAGCTTCTTGGTAGAAAGCCTGGATATAGCATCCATGTTGGCATGACCGAGACGCTGGTGCCAAAGTAGTCGTTCGTCTTTGTGGGCATATAAACATCTACCTGCATTGTTAGTATTTATAGAGAGATAGAAAATATATATATTGTCCTCTCTTTTCCCTTCAAAAGCAATGTCTCCTGTTGACCTATCGTAGATGTAGCAACAGTTTTGTCCAAAGTTAATATCATATCCATGATCAGCAAGATGGCTAATGCTGAGCAGGTTATGCTTTAACTCGGTCACTAGGCAGACATCCTTTATAACAGGAGAAGGAGGATGACCAATGATACCGTTACCTATTATGTGTCCTTTGAGATTGTTACCGAAGGATACGTATCCTTCTCTTTTCATCGATAGTGATGCAAAAAGATTTGCGTCTCCCGTCATATGTCGCGAGCATCCACTATCGAGAATCCACTTACTCTCAGTTGAGGAGGAAAGGTCCACCTACATCAAGAGTAGATGTGACCTTTGGTACCCATTTTCTCGAGGGTCCTGAAAAGTTAGTTTTTGGAAACCAAGCATATATTTTCTTGTCTACCAGTCTTCTAATTCTACACTGTGGTGAGATGTGTCCATGTTTTCCACAGTAAGTACAGATGGCATTTTTATTTATACTGGGAGCATGAGAATGATATCTATGAGCAACAGGATGAGGATGATTTGGAGAGTTAGCATGGTAATGATGACTATGCTTAGAGTGAGTTACATGATGATTATGTCTGTGTGTCATAGCATGATGATATTGACTGTGAGGAGTGGCATGCTGAAATTGTCTATATGGCATAGTGTGATGTTGTGGCATGATATGATGATTTTGCTTATGTGGCATAACATGATGATTTTGTCTACGTGGCATGGCATGTTGATGAGGTATGGTATGATGACTTTGTCTATGTGTAGAGTGATATTGGTTGTGTCTTTGTGCAATATGATGAGTATGGGGAGTATTTTTACGTGCATGCGGTTTGTGAAAGTTTGTGTATATAAATGCATGGTTATGTGCTGTATGAGGGTGATGTGGTTGACTAGCATGAGTGGTGTTGTGCTCATGTGATTGGGTTTGAGGTTTAGCAACCTGTTTTCCCAATTTGATTTCTAATCTTTTAGAAACAGCTTGTAATTCATCAACCTTAATATTTAAGCCATAAATCTTAGTCATAGAAATCTTGTGTCTACTCTTTTCTTCAGCAAGCAATGTGTTGAGAGTAGTGATGTCTTGAGTTTGTTGCTCAATGCGTGCTTCAGCATCATGTAAGCTTAATTTAAGCTTGGATACTTCATCAGTGTCATTTGTGGGAGATGTGTTTCTAACATTATTAAGAAGCAAGGAAATTCTTTGTATCTCATCTTCTAGACTTTTGATTTTGTCCTTGGCATGCTTGTATTTACCGATAACCTTTTTGTGATCATCAAGTAAATCGGTGAAAGCATCGCCAAGTTCATCAAAAGAGAAGTCATCTAAAGTTTCGTTTGATACCTTGGTGGAATTTGCCATGAGGCAAACATTTGCTTTGTCTTGAGGAGAGTTCTTTTCTTCCTCGGAGTCACTTGCTTCGCTTTCATGCCAGATGCTTGTGTTGGCATATCTTTTTGATGAGTTCTTCTTGTAGGGCTTTTCATACCGGTTGCTCTTCTTTAAGAGCGGACAGTCTCTTCTGACGTGTCCAGTCTTTTTGCAACCATAGCAAGTTGGCTCTTCTTCATCGTCTTCTTGTGGTTCCTTCTTTCTTTGATTGAAGCGAAGGAATTTCTTGAAGTTACGTACCATGAGAGCTTGGTCTTCATCATCTGAGATATCGTCTTCAGTCTCATCGTGATCAACCTTTCGTCGATGGACTTTGAGTGCTATCTCCCTGGTCTTCGGAGCAGGCTCTTCGAAGTCCTTGAGGTCAAGCTCGTGAGTCATGAGCTTGCCCATCAAAGTCTCCATAGACATACTTGTGAGATCATTTCCTTCTATGATGGCTGTCACCTTAGGGTTCCAAATCTTTGGTAACCCTCTGAGTAGCTTGCGGATCTTCTCATGGTTTGAGTACTGCTTACCAAGCGAGGATAACGGGTTGATGATGTCGAGGAATCTTGTAAACATTTGAGTGATCGTCTCATTTGGCTTCATCTTAAAGGCTTCGTACTCTTGAGTGAGACGGCTTATCTTTGATTCCTTGACTTGAGTGGTTCCTTCATGCGTCACTTCCAGAAGTCTCCATACTTCATGAGCAGTGGTGCATGTAGAGACCCTGTTAAACTCGTTCCTGTCTATAGCACAGAATAAAGTATTAATAGCCCTAGCATCTAGACTTGCCTGTTTCTTCTCCTCGACAGAATATTTGTCGTGTGGCTTCTCAATGAGGTCACCATCGACAACTATTCTGGCGGGCTTTTTGTAACCGTCAGTTACGACAGTCCACAGGTCAAAGTCTAGAGACTTCAGATAAAAACTCATCCTTGTTTTCCAATATGTGTAGTTAGTCCCATCAAATAGGGGAGGCCTATGAGTGGACTGACCTTCACCATGATTGGAGATCAAGGATTGTGTGGTTGCCATGGATCAGCTCTTAGGATGTTAGTCCTTATAAAGAGAACAGAGCTCTGATACCAATTGAAGAACAGTTTGGCAACTCTAGAGGGGGGGTGAATAGAGTATATATGTATAATGACCAATTAAAAATTAACTCTTTCACTAACAATGAATAATCAGAGTAAAATGCGGAATGTAAATGAAAGACAAGAGAGCATACGCAAACACAGCAATTTTAACCTGGTTTCCCTCGTGGAGGACTAGTCCAGGCCTGAGAACTCTAGCTCAGGATTAAATCCACTATTTGTGAAATAGTAGCTTACAACCCGTGCCTTTACTTCAGAAGAGCACGTCAACTTCTTACAGAGAATCGCAGTGGCGATTGCTTGGAATTGTCCAAGCGATTTCTTCACTCTTGCACAAGAATCCTAAATGAGAGATGCTGAGCACTCGAGACTTAGGAGGCTTGTGGCTAGTAGATGAGAAGGGTATGGCTTATAGAGCTTGTAGGAGAGAAGAGAAGAGAAGATTGAGTGATTCAAAATGAGAGAATTCATGCCCTATTTATACTGATTTTAGGGACAGAATTCGGCCAGAATTCGGGTAAGGAAATTCAAAAATTTGGCCGTTGGACAGCTAGCAAACAGCTAACCCTAAAATTAGGATTCCTGATTTCTAGGGGACAGAGTTCGGCCCGAACTCTGTGTGGAGGCAGAGTTCGGCCCGAACTCTGTCTCCAGAGCACAGAATGGTCCTAAGAGGGACTTGTGGGCAATTTGGTTTTGGTGGAGCTTGGGATTTTTGGGTAGGCTTGTAGACTAAGTTCCAAGAGCTCAGCATAACTCAGAGTACATAAATCTAGACTCAATGAAATCATAAAATACAGACTCCAGAACACACTGAGAGCTGAAGACTGAGCTGTCATCTGTCTTGAACTGAATGCAGTCGTCGTGTGTCGTATTGAATTAATACAAGTATTATTTGGTCAATGTAGTCAATATTTGGTTGACTGTGACTTTGTGTCAACAAAACCATGAATGAATCGATTAACGTTTATCACAATGATACGGTCAAGTAAGAAAATCAAATAAGTTCAAAGGAAAACGGTCATCGGACAACTTGTCGACAAGGTGAAGTTTCCTCGAACGGTTGCCTAGGCCAAGGGACCGATTCGGCCCGGGAGGAACGAGTGTAGCAGCGCCAACCCTTCATCGGCACGAGTTATGCGGGCAATTTCGCACAGGGCTTGCTACCCGACGCTAAAGGGGCGTCGTCTAACCAATGCTATAGTCCGAAATGGCTTGACATTGCCAGTGGCCTTCATACCCCTTCACTGCTTAACAGGTGCACGGGACACGGGATGAATACGATAGTTGCTTAATGATATCCAATTTCATTTGCTTGCCTCAAAACATGTTAACATGTAAATTGAACAGGATGGTTAGAAAGATCATTGAAATAGCTAGCTAACATGCTTACGAAACTTCTTGAATCAAATACAGAGCTTGGATTTAATTAGCCATTTGCCAGTACATATGTTTCGTGCTGATCCTCGCTCTTTGTAGGTCCCGCGAACCAGGAAGGACGTGCCAACTAGCTCGACTGCGTTCGTGATTTTGAAGCTTCGGCCGTGCGTCGAAGACTTTCTCTGCGACTCCACTTTTGAAGGCTCTCGACAGTCCAAGAAAGATGACTCAGCGTCCCTCCCATCCAGGTCACTGGAATACTTTATGTATATTGAGGGATGTGTGCAATGTATGGAACGGCTATCTCATCGGCACTCTTTTGTAATCGAGTCATGTTGTAGCCCGCGCGGCAATGAGTCTTGTATCGGAGTCTGTAAAAGATGTTCATTATCAATAAAATTTAAGTTTTTTTACTTATTGTGTGAATCAATTTGTCTGCGTACTCTCTTAGATCTCGTGTCTCGGATTACCTTATGACTAGGCTTTGTGCGATCGTAAATTAGGTTCGCACGGCAACACGCCCGGGGGACGATTATCGATTCGACGGAATCAGGGCGTGACACCTACTCCCTATCGGTCACCTCACCTCACCCTCACTTCGCTCGCCTTCTTAAAAAAAGGCCTACTGACGGTGAACAGCCGGTTACTAAAAAAGAATAAGACGTAGTTCAAAAGTACCAAAACAACTGAAGCCTACATCCCACTACGTAAGGGTTCCCTGTTCCTATGAGCCTTGAGTAAGAGTCAGCAAACCTAGTCTAGAGTTTTTGTCTCAGAAAAGGATCTGACCATATAGGAAATGCTTGGTCTGAATAATACGTACGCGGACGAGATTCCCCCTTTTTTGCCTTTATGGGGAAGCGGAGTGAGAAGATGATCAAGATACCAATTATCTACAGTCTTCCCGGTCCCATTGCTGCTCCCTCCCGTCGAATGGATTTGCAGAAGTACGCCAACAAAGCGTAACGGGCCCGTCAGGAAAAAAAGAGAAGAGCTGCTAGGACGAAGAGAAACTCGATGCCAGAAAAAAATAGAAGAGCGAGGCGGACATCAGCACGTGCGGGGAGGCTAGCGCAGGTAAGCTCACATAAGGGTCTGAGTTCATATGTCATACTCAGTCATTGGCATGGGCGGCATCGATTCATTCTACAGATATACCATATAGGAATTATATTACTTTAAAGTAGTTTAATAAAGTCAAATGATAAATAAATATTTTTGTTGATGATATAATTAGTAAAGTCTATATTTCTATTGAGTGATGCTATATGTACCTCCAAATATCTCATCCCTGTAGGAACCCTAGAGGGGGGGGGGTGAATAGGGTCAAGCTAACTAATCAAGCACTTAGCACAAGCTATGGAAAATTTAAAAATATAAGTGCAAGAGAATAAGCAATAATAATACCAACACACGATATATCCTGGTATCCTCCCAAGAGGCACTCCAGTCCCGGAACTCTCTCCGGCTTTAATCCACTATTTGAGTAAATAGTTACACACGAGTTTGGATCCGAAGAACTCGCCAACTTCTTACACGAGAACTTTAATCCGAAGGCCTCTCCGACTTCAATCGAGAGTTTGGATACGAAGACTCTCCAACTTCAACCGAGAGTTTGGATACGAAGACTCTCCAACTTCAACCTTTCACAATAGGTTTTGATCTCCTTATACAATAAGATGAAGATCTCACTTTTCAACTCAATAACTCTAACACAATTTGTGGATTGCAAATGAAAGCTTTGTAGAGTTGTTTGTGGATAGCTTTGGTGGTTTAGAAATTTTGAGGCTCAAAGCATCAACCTTGAATGAAGGGGTTCAAGACTATTTATAACCAAAGCATTGTAAAGAGCCAAAGGCAACTTTTCAGTCAGCGACCGACATACCGCCGGTATGAGTCGGCATACCGTCGGTATACTGGTCTGGGATTGCAACGGCTCGAAATATAGCCGTTGGGATCATTTAATGCTGGAAATCCGACCGTTGGACTTTCAACGTTACTGAACCGGTATACCGTCGGTATGAACCGGTATACCGTCAGTATGCCGTTTTTGTAGACAGAAAACTTTCTGTGAACAAAATCGGTATACCGTCGGTATGCCGGTTTGTATCCGAAAATGATCCTGGGCTAATTTCTACCCTAGCTTTCGATTTTACCATCCATTTCTTGAGTTTACAATTATTCTTAAGACTCCTTACAGACTCCAGATATACTGTAGCAGGTGCAGGCTTCTTCAGAGTCTTGAAATGATGATGGCATGGCATGGCTTCTTTCCTTGATAGATGTTGACTTTTTTTCTTGGCGTTCGTGATTTTGAACCCCCGAGTGCGTGGCTCCGGAGATGTCGTCAAGTGGTTCAGAGAAATCTTGTGGAATCCGTCGTCTTTGGCCCACCATGATTTCTTCATTGCATATGTCCACATTGATCTTGCTTATTGCTTTTCTGCATGTACATGTTAGACGAACAAAGCAATATACATAGTAGCAAGTGTGATAAGTTTAATACATATTAGGACAATGCTGAGTTTAAGTATAAGTGCTAAGGTGATAGCATAAATGTTAGTGATATCATAATGATTAAACTTAATTGAATAACCACAATAAAAAACATAGTTTTGATTTTGGCAACTCGATTAAATTTAAGATAGAAAGCTCATATCACTAATATGTAAACCAATAGGCATATATCACCAAAGGTATAAGTATAAGTAGAAATGCTATAGTGATAGAATAAAGATTAGTGATAATGAAATGCTAAACTAAACATATTAACCATATTCAAAAATATGATACAATCATTGGGCCAACAATCCCTCCATGTCCCTTCGTCACGTGGCACTCCCTTTCTGACCGAAGCAAATAGGGGGGAGGTTGGAGGAAGACGTGAGCGAATAAGAAAGTGCCACGTGGCGGAGGGAAAGTATATCATTTTCGTTTTTTCTTCTTTCCACTTTTTCATCAACAGAAAATTTCATCCGGGGGATAAATTTGACTCAATTTGTGCATAACAGTATATGTTAGAGAAATTTGCAAATACGAGGATCTGATGCCAGTGTCACCGGCGACAAGACATTTAAAAAAAATCTTGGTGCTAGACAAAAAGATTTAAAAAAATTCTGGCGCCAGTGTTACTGGCGCCAGACATTAATAATAAATTCCTAAAATTGGGCGTAAGTGTGACTGGCGCCAGGTTTTGGTTTTTTCTCATGTATATTAATTTATTATTATCTATATTAACATGTTTGATAATTAATATGGATAATAATTAAAACTATTAGTTAATGTACAAATAACTTTATATATATTTATTTGTAGATATTAATTTGTATGTATTTTTTTTTATTATCCATATTAATAATTATGCCAATAATATCCATATAAATTAATGTACAAATAATATAGATAATAACAAATTAATATCTATATAAATGATCAATATTATAATATGGATAATAATAAATATATATAGATAATATAGATATAGATATTAATTTGTATATAGATATCTATATGTATATAGATATATGTATATTAATTTATTATTATTTATATTAATTATCCATATTAATTATTATATAGATTTTAATAAATTAATATACATGTATCTATATACATATTAAAATAAAAATTTATAAATATAATTAAATATATAATAACTAATTAATAGAGATAATAGACATATAGATAATATACATGTAGATATCTTTATAGAAATTAATATTTATATGTATATTATCTATATATATTTTGTTATTATCCATAGTATAGTATTGATAATTTCCAATTAACTAAGCTATTAAACTACGCTAAAAGATAAATCAAATCAAATTAAACTAAACTAAACTAACAAACCAAAATAATATGTGAGAAGAGAAAAAAAACCAAAACCTGGCGCCAGTCACATTGGCGTCCAATTTTAGGATTTTTGTTTTAATGTCTGGTGCCAATGACACTGGCGCTAGAAATTATTTTATTTTTTATTTGTCTGACGCCATTGTCACTGGCGCCAAGATTTTGTTTTATTGTTTTTTAATATCTGGCGCCAGTGACACTGACGCCAGATGCTTCTATTTGCAAATTCCTCTAATATATTCTGTTCTACACAAATTGATGAAATTTTCTGTTTCATCAATCCTACCAAATAGAGCCATACCGAACAAATACATGCATAATATAAATATGCTTAACAGAAAACAAGCACTTTGCAATAAGTATCAAGAACCAAAAAAAAAAAAAAAAAACTTATTGATAATTATATATCAAATAATTTCACAAGGGAAAGTCATCATACATTTTCATATACAACGATGAAGAAAACTAAATTACAATTACAATTGGTCACGAGGAAAAGAAAAATCAGAGACACAAGGAATCAGTATTTTGTGTTACAATTATAGTTTCCATAAGCTTAATGTTAATTAAGCTAATAATTCACTAGTGTCATGGTACACGTAATGCGTGTTCAACTCAACTCGTGTTTAAAGTTTCCGGAAGAAGGTACCGGAATTTCATGGTTGAAAGTTTTTTGGTCTGGTTAAATTAAAAAAGGAAAAAATATGTGCATCCTAAAAGATAGGAATATGTTAAGCTAATTTAATTTTTCTGAAAGATAGTGCGTCATAAACTCATAAAAATTATTTCTGAAAATCTTAAAATTTAATTTAAAATTTCTAAAATTTCTAATCTAAAATTTATTTAATTTAAACCTAAGCTAACGCACGTTAAAAAAAATTCTAAGTTAAATTAAGGAAGTAAATTTATCTACAATTAATTTAATTTAATTTTATCTAACACTACAATAATTCATACTGTTCTATAGGGGTCAATGTTGACAATTTTGAGAGCGTGCTTTATCTCAAATTCTGATGGTTTGTAAATGATTGGAGTCTTGGGCAGTTCCACACCAGGAGTCAGCCGATACGAGTGCTCAATGTTGTAACAAAAAAAAAGGGCTGTGTCGGGAGTCGATGAAACTTCTGTCGGGAGTCGATGAAACTTCTGCAGGTTGATTCAGGGTCTCGAAGCGTATGATTCCTTCAAAACAATCTTCCAATCTGAGCATGCGGAGTGCTTCGGTAGCATGGAACTTATCGGCGTTTGTGAATATCTGAAGCACAAAACTAGAGGATATTACGAAAAACCACAAGAGAGGAGCCATATGCTCATTTTTGTTCAATGTACAACAAGTTCATTAATTACCGCTCAACAGAATATGTCGAAAAACTGAATCCAATCTTAAGTCTCTCATAAGGCAATCTTCCGTGAAAACTGTTATGAGACCATATTTCAATAAATAAACAGACAAGTCAAAAACCTGAAAACACCGAACTCAGGTATAACCTTTTTGGCTAGGCGGACGGTCTCGAAATCGAATCGCAGGAAAGAAATGTGTGTGTGTGAAAATTGGAAGCAGTGAGACCAATGGCATGCAACACAGCATGTACAAAGTCTCGTACGAACTTTTAAAAAAAAAAAAAAAACTGAAAAGTATACAATTGATAAAATAGAAAGAAAAAAAATGCGAACCTAACAGAAAAACAATCATGTAATCGAATCAACGGCAAAAAAACAAGGAGCAAAAAATGAAGTGCAAGTAAAAGGTACATAATGAACTTCTATTAACCGAAAAACAAAAACAACATAAGGAGATGGCTAACCATGTACCATGATGCAACCGAAGTATTCTGATGCAGATGGAATATAACCATCATAAAAAAAAGAAAATAAATAGGTATACTACAGACATCCACATGATCTTGAACAGAAACTAATATCAGTACTAACCCACAGAGAATGTATCCATCTCATTCTTGGACATGATATATAATTGTTATCATCCATAGATGCCGGCTAGTTTCAAACCAATAAAAACAAATTATAAGCTATTGAAGTGGATAAAGCACTTTCAACTAAATATATGTGATTTAAAATTTAAAAATTAAGTCAATTTAACGATCTAATCCTACTAGATAGGTGAGGTGAGATGAAATCCATTCGACGCAAACCGGCGATTCGACACGGACCAGTTATTTACTTTGCGGCTTTGGCATCTCTAACTTCATGGATAGGTTGCAGTCTTATCCATGAACTTGAAATTCTGTGCAGCAGAAAACTTGTTCAACAGCCGGCATGTTCAGAAACTCTCTTAAATTCAACAAGATGCACTATTCGTGAAGCTCTACTTTCCTCAGAAATAAACATGAGAAAAACTAAAGCGCTTGTTTTGAATCAATCAAAATTAACCACTTAGGACAGAGCTTTACTTCCAAAACATCTCAAAAATATGGGAAGGCTACATTACCCCTTAAAGATACTTATTATTTAAAGAAAAATGTTTGGAAGCAACTAATAATCCTTTTATAAAAGAAAAGTTTTACCAATGAAGACTGAAGACCATCTCATTAACATACATAATCAGTAAGAGAAAAGTACATAAAATGTATAAGCACACCTATTTACAACCAACGAAAGCCCGGTCATAGCAAATACGGGTCGATCAATGCATGTAGGAAATAATAATGTCTTGTTCTCATTGCTAGGATTTGTTACAATATATTTAGTATCTACATTTGGACTTATGGGCCATATTTACATTAGAAATATAATTTAACAATCTAACACCCCCCCTCCCTCTCAAGTTGGAGCATGCAAGTCACAAATGTCCAACTTGGGAAGGAAAGAATCAAACACATGCTTTCCAAGGGGCTTAGAGAAGATGTCAGCCAGTTGAGTAGAAGTAGGAACATGCGAGGCTATTACGGTGCCATCTCTAATAGCATCGCGAACAAAATGCAAATCCACCTCAATATGCTTACTGCGCTCATGAAACACCGGGTTCTGAGCCAGGTGTAGGGCTGACTGACTGTCACAATACACCGACATAGCAGACTCCTGGCGAACGCCGAAACACACCAATAACTCCTTCAACCATTTCAACTCACAAACAAGCGCAGCGAGAGATCGGTATTCAGCTTCAGCGGAAGATCGGGAAACAGTTGGTTACTTCTTGGTCTTCCAAGAAATAGGAGACCCCCCCAGAAACACCAACCAGCCTGTAACGGAACGGCGAGTCATGGGACAACTGGCCCAGTCGAAATCACACCAATCAGAAAGACGGAGATCATAATCAGCTTTCAAAAGAATACCCTGTCCCGGTGCATGTTTGAGATATCTGACAAATCTCAAAGCAGCATGCCAATGATCTTGTCGAGGCTCCTGTAAGAATTGAGACAAGATATGCACAACATAGGCTAAGTCCGGGCAAGTAAATGATAGATAAATCAACCTCCCAACCAGCCTCCGATAAGGCTATGCATCTGCCATCTTTGGACTAGCCGATTCGGCCAGCTTGTGATTGGGCTCCATGGGAAAGCCAGTAGGTCGAGACCCCATCAAGCCGCATTCTGAAATGATGTCCAAAGCGTACTTCCTTTGACATAAAAAAATTTCTTCTGCACTTCGAGCCACCTCTATACCAAGAAAGTACTTCAACACACCAAGGTCCTTCATGTGAAAGCAAGAACTAAGGTACTTTTTGAAAGCATCTAAAGCACCTGAGTCATTACCAGACACAATCATATCATCCACATAGATCAGAACATGCAACTCTACCTTCCCTTTAAAAAGAGAGAAAAGGGAATAATCGGAATGAGATTGAACAAATCCATAGGATATCAGAGAAGCAGCAAGCTTAGCAAACCAACAACGTGGTGCCTGTTTCAATCCATATAGAGACTTACGCAGGCGACACACTTTATTGGTTCACTATGCGAAAAACCTGGCGGCAACTTTATATATACTTCTTCTGTCAGATCTCCATGAAGTAAAGCATTGTGCACATCCATCTGGTGCAAAGTCCAGCCTCTCATAGCTGCAGCAGCCAAGAACGTCCGAACTGTAGGCATCTTAGCTACCGGGACAAATGTATCTGAATAATCGATCCCTTCAACCTGATGATTACCGAACACAACCAGCCGTGCCTTTAAGCGCTCAACACTTCCGTCAGATTTGTACTTGATTTTGTACACCCATCGACTTCCCAATGCTTTCTTCCCAGGAGGCAAATCGACAAGACTCCATGTCCCATTATCTTCCGAGCCTGTAATTTAATTTGTATAGCCGCGCGCCAACCTGAATCTCGCGAGGCCTGACGATATGAAGTAGGCTCAACACCTGCAGTGATAGCTGCAAGAAAATCTCTGTGTCCAGCAGTAAATATGTCATAACTTAGAAATTGTGTTAGAGGATACGAAGTACCTGAGGAGGTGACGGGAACAGATGAACTGTGGTGAGGGGGCGGGACTTTTACTTCGAACAGCATTCGTCACAAAATCCTGTAATCGCACTGGCTGTGATTTCTTTCTCATTCATCTTCCTAATACTACCTCTTCGGGCACCTCTGGCAACACTGTATCCCCTGTATCATCAGTAGTATCCGCATCACCCCCAGCAGACTCTCCTGTCAATACTTCTGCATCCACCTGTACATCCTCGCCACTCGGTGCCGAGCCACCATCAACCACTCTGGCCTCAGCAACCGTAGCCGGCACCATCCCAAAAGCCTCTATATCGTCTTCCGGCACCTCAACAGATGTATGGCATGTCGCAGAAGACATCTCGCTAGCAGAGCCACACCCAGGAAATTCTTTTTCATAAAAAGTAACATCACGGGACACAAAAAATTCATCAGTCTCCAAATTATACAGTTTCTATCCCTTTTTATCAAGTGGATACCCGACAAAGATACATTTTCTGCTCCTACTAGCAAATTTATCATGTCGTGATTTCAAATCATACGCATAGCAAAGACAACCAAAAATGCGTAGATGATCATACGAATGAGCCGTACCATATAAAACTTCATAAGGAGACTTAAAATGTAAGATACTAGAAGGATTTCTATTTATCAAATAACATGCAGCCAGAACATATTCCCTCCAAAAATCTACGGAAAGAGAACCCTGGAATCTCAATGCCCTGGCTACATTTAAAATATGTCGATATTTTCTTTCCACCCTTCCATTCTGTTGAGGTGTCCCAACACAGGATGTTTGGAACAATATACCTTGAGATGAAAAATAATCTCATAAACAATTAAATTCAGTTCCATTATCACTCCGCACACGACATATATCAGCCCCAAACTGACGCTTCACCATAACAATGAATTTAAGGAATATAGAATAAACAACACACTTATCCGTCAATAAAATAACCCAAACAGCTCTAGAAAAATCATCCACCAAAGTCAAAAAATATCGTGCCCCATTAGATGACGGAACACGATATGGTCTCCACAGATCACAGTGTATAAGTTCAAAGCATCTCAAAGCACGACTACTACTATCAGAAAAAGCATCACGAGTCTGTTTAGCTTGATGACAAATATCACAAGCCTTATGAGAAAACACACTACTACCAGAGAGAAAGGGTAAAGTCTGCATTACTTTATCTGAAGGATGCCCCAGTCTACTATGCCAAACCTCGAAATCACTCTCTTTGCATGCCAGGATCACCGAAGCCAAAGAAGCGGAAACCTCCCCCAAGAAGTAAAGTCCACCCCTTTGTTCACCTGCTCCAATCACCATCCTCGTACTTCGGTCCTGGACAAAACATAAATCAGGAGTAAATAACATATCACAATTTCTGGCACCAATCAATTATGAGACAGAGATCAAATTGCAAGTCAATGTCAGATTATAAAGAACATCCGTCAACACCAATAAAGTAGTCAAAAATACTTTGCCTCTTAGAACAGCCTCAATAGTGTTCCTATCAGGCAAAGTCACAGGACAGACAGGGCCCTCAAAGCAATCAACTAAACAATCACGAGAACATGTCGCATGAAGAGTAGCTCCAGTATCGAATATCCAAGGGACAGAAGAATTCTTACCCATCAGACGATCAGAGTTTGAAGGACCAGGGTTGGAAGGATTGTCGTTACCCAGCAAGCTCATCAGTTTCTTCCATTGTTCACCTGAGAGTGGTGAAGGATACCCTCCATGCATCATATCCGCCGAATTGCCAGCAAGACCAGCAACGGCGACATGATGAACAACCCCTGCGCCACCAGCACCACGTCTCCCATCACGTCTTTGTTGTGGTGCCGGTCCTCTGCCACCACCAGCACCACGTCCGCCCTCACGTCGAGGACGAGTCTTCCACCACTCTGGATAGCCAATCTTGGCAAAGCAAGTTGCAACATCATGACCTATTTTCTTGCAATGAGTACAGATCATATCTGATTTGTCCCTGAAATCTGAGGTTTGACTATTAGAAGTAGTAGAAATACGAGGTGAAGTCTTGATAGCCAGCGCCATCACCTCCTCAGTAGCGAATTGGACCTGAGATTTTTGCATATCCTCCTCCTCACGGACTGCCTAGTATCCCGATCTAAACTTGGCTGAGGATCCTGAGCCAGAAGATTAGATCGGGTATGACCATACAACTCAGCATTCAACCCATACATAAAGTCCTGAAAGTGGTCTTCATCCCTCATAGCATGTAGCTTTGCAACAAGTTCACCACAAGTACAAGTAGGCAATGGAAAATAAGCAGCTTGTTCATCCCACAAAGACTGTAAATTTCTAAAGTAGGTTTCCACAGACATAGAAGCAGTTTGTTTGCACTCAGCCAACGCTACCTTAATTTGTTGCTTCCGAGTGCCATTGCTAACAACAAATCTTTTCTCCAACAAGTTCCACAATGGATAAACCTCCTCAAAGTACGACAAAGATTTCTTCAGAGACGGATCAATAGTATTAAGAATCCATTGAACCAATAGTGCTTGCATGCATCTCCAATCAAGCAATTTGCTAGCATTATTAACAATTTTTACTTCAGTACCTTCCAGAAAAGTAATCTTTCGTCTAGAGATCAGGGAGAGACGTATCAACCGAGACCACTCAGCATAGTTCGGTCCACGAAAAATAATAGGAGTAATGATATTTCCTGGTTGATCAGCAGAACTCAGAAAATATGGATCCTTCGGATTAAGATAATTTGGGTTGTGTGTACCGCCACCGCCAGTCGCGACGGAGTAGCTGAATGCAGCATCATCTACCATCGCGGATGTCGGGTGTACAAAAATTTTGTATAACTCCGACGAATCGGCCGCTGATGGACGGGGTCGGCGGCAAATCGACCGTGATTAGGGGCGCCGGATCTGGCGCGTAGGGGCGAGCGGATGTCGGGTGTACAAAATTTTGTACAACTCCGACGAATCTGCCGCAATCAGGCGCGTAGGGGACGGCCGGTGCAGTCGGGCGCCGAGATCGGTGAGGAAATTTTTGCTGTGCTTTGTACAAAAATTTTTACTCACCTAACTCAACGCTTCTTGCTCACAAACCGAAGAAGCTTTTGCTTTGCTTTGTTATATAAAAAAAACCAAAAACTTAAAATATCAAAAAAAAGCTAAGCCATGAAAAAGCTCAACCGAAGCTCTTCCTGGTTGAGTATAGTTTCCAGTATCACAAACCAAAAACTCAACGCAGGCAGAAGCTTTTGCAAAAGCTTTTTCGGTAGATATTGACAGTTGCCAGTATCTTAAATATCTCCCGAAGCAGCCGATGCCGAGTGATGGCAAGGGACAGGGCTTCCATGGTCAGACGCGCGAATTGGCGCGATCGTCGCGGATCGGTGAGAGCGGGATCGGCGGACGGCTCAGTCGGAGCCGGGAGGGGAAGGGAGATGTAGAGTCTGGCGGCTAAGGTTTTTCGGGAGGCTCTGATACCATGTAGGAAATAATAATGCCTTGTTCTCATTGCTAGGGTTTGTTACAATATATATAGTGTCTACATTTGGGCTTATGGGCCATAATTACCTTAGAAATATAATCTAACAATCTAACAATGCATGATTAATCGGTAAAAGATGCTGGGCTTTCGTTGGAAAAAAAATCTAAGTCATAGCCTCCACTTCTTCAGAATAAAAGTCAAATCTACTACAGAAGCCTCCTCAGATTCATCTATTAAATTATTTATTTTTCTAGGGGTCTGGTTGGTAACAATATTTTTATCGATTTTGGAATATTTTTGAACCGACCGTTTATGAAAATTTATGTTATTAATTGGCATTGACTTTTGGTCGGCTTAAAAATCTCTCAAAGCAGGTGTAATCTAATTATTGATGGCTTTATAAACACTCCAAATCAGTGAGTTTTGAGAGATTTTATTATTTTATTTCATTTATATCATCATTAAAAATATATAATTATAACTAATAATACATTACCATTTTTTTTCTTTCAATCTTTGTTTCTCTTCCACTTCTTTCAAACTATGGCTGCTTTTTTCGGAAAGTTTTTAAAATCATTCTTTCCTACTTTCAACCATGTATTTCTATCATTTCATGTATTTTTATTAATTTGATCAAATATGAACTTCTACCTCCCAATCGAGACGTGGACTGGATGACAGTTTTTGCGTTCAGGTACGTTTTGTTTATAGTTGAACATGTAGGTAATTTTATTCATGTAAAAAAATTTCAGAACCGTTCGTTAATGAATTACCAAGCATGAATTGGACTAGTTTTAAAATCACTACTTAAAACCGCCTAGAACCAGACTCTCATAACCGCTCATAATCGGTACTCTAAAAGTACCTAATAACTGTTGCCCCTATGATATTGCCAAGCAGACCCTAAGGAGCTCTCCAGTAGTGTTTTCTTGATAAACCTTTCCCACCTATAAATTCATAAGTTAATGAAACCTGATCCAAGACTAGACAATTACTCAGAAAAAGAAAGCGAATGAAATAGTGAAATATGAACTTAGGGTGTGTTTGGTAGGAGAGAAAAGTGCGAAGAAAAAAATGGAGGAGGAAAAAAATGGAGGTAATTGTTAGAAATATTATTATACCCTGTCGATTCATGAGATGAAGAACAAAATTAAATTGCAAAAGCGTACCTAAATCCATTGCTAGGCTTGATGGATCTTGAAGCGGTCGTCCTTTTATGGGGTTCGATCTTCCAATTTGCTACGACCCTTAATGACAAAGAAGAATCCGAATCCTTTGTCCCTCTCTTTTGTTGATGGAGATGCAGAAGAGAAAAAAAGAGAAAATCTCTCTTTTGGTGGCCGTATAAGTTGGGGACCATAACCCTAATGAATACATATATTTATATGTTTTGACATTTCTAATTTGGCCCATCATCAAATTAGAATTATCTCCGGTATCTACACATTAATTCTATGACAATTATACCCTTAAGCCAATTTCCAAATAGACCACTTTAATTTGGCTTAATTATTTAGATAGCCTAAACACAATTAATTTTACATGTGTGGCCCCTTAATTATTGAATAATTCCAACAATCTCCCACTGGGCCACATATGTAACCTTATAATTGTGTTAACCTTAGTGAGCTCATAAATTGCTATCTTAATCCTTAGGGTATATCCGAAAAATCTCGTCCATTAATCATCTCAACATAGGATCAAATCGGCCTTCGTCACATATAGCGTAACTAAACCATCAATGGTCACATATACCAATATAGCTAAACGATATAGATCAATCATGGATGCGTAGCATAAAAATTACACACAATATGATCAATACATGTCTATTTCCAACTGGTCCTCCTTAACTTTAATGAGATCAATACTTTAACATAATGAAAACAGAATGAACTGAATCTTCATATATCTGATCAGATAAATATCCAAAATACTTTAATACATGAATATGTCCAAAACCAAATAGCATCCAAATACATAAAATACAAACTCCCATTATATTGCCATATACTTGATTGAGATAACACCTATATGAGCAGTATGCTCATGAAAGACCGTGGGTGATAATGCTTTTATGAGCGGATCCGCTAAAATGGAGTTTGTCATAATGTGCTATATGGACACTTTAACCATTATGAATTCTTTCCTTCACAACTAGAAACTTTATGTCAATATCCTTGACTTATACAAGTTTCTGTTGTTATTGGAATACATTACTGCTGATTTATTGTCACACCATAATTTAAGTGGTCTTTCAACACCGTACTATAGGCGCAGCCTTGTGACAAAATTTCGCAACCATATTCCCTGAATAGATGCCCCACAGCATGTTATAAATCTTGCTGCCATGGTAGAAGAAATTATGAGTGCATGTTTGACACTCATCCAAAATATATCTCCATTAGTCAGCATAACATGATGTGGATCTCCTACTGTGTTGGCATCCAACAAAATCAGAATCGGAATACCTTATGATCTCCAGAATTATTCGATCTCCTACAAAGAGCATATAATTTCTTGTTCTCTATTAATTACTTAAGTAGTTTGGCTGCTACCCAATAATCCATCCATATTTGCTTAAGTATCTGTCTAACATCCTAATATGTTCGCAATATTCTGACGCATATATACTTGAGCATACATTAGACTCCCTACAACTGATCATGAAGAAAAAATCTATTGTATTTTCTTAATTTCAAGGCTATTCTTAGGGCACTGATTGAGACTGAACTTGTCTCCTTTAGTGACTGGGGTGTCACCTAGTTTGCATTCCTGTATACCAAATCTTTTAAGTACTTTATCGATATGCTCTTTTGTGATAATCCAAGAATACCTCGAAAACGATCTCGGTGTATTTGAATTCCTAATACAAAAGAGGCATCACCAAGATCTTTCATCTCAAAGTTTTTCAAAGATACCGAAGAAAAAAACTCTTTAAAATCAATCCCAAAATTTTAAGTAAAGTCGCTATTTACAAGACATACGTTATACTTCTCCACATGACCCTTCGAATCCTTCTTGGTTCTAAATATCCATTTGTAACCAATGGATTTCATATCTTTTGGTAATGGGACAAGTCCTTAAACTTTATTGTCTTGTATGAACTTATACTCCTTATTTATTGTATCAATCCACTTTGAGAACTGAAACTTTTTATGGCCTGACGAAAGTTGATTAGATCATCTTCCAGTATCCATAGTCTTTCTCATGTTCCTAGAGAAATATGACAATATTATCCGAAATTATATTTCTCCTTTCTCTGGTGGACCATCTTAATATTATCGGTTCTTGAGGTTGTTGAGTTTGTTCCTTAGGAATAATTACCTTATCTTGAATGGGGTGCCACTATGTTGTCGTTGTTAAGGTATCTTAACAACGACTTATAGAGGTAATTCGACATTGTCTTATTGAGACTCCGAATTCACTTCTTGATCATGACAGGTATAGAATCCTACACATCGTCAAAAGTGATATTAGGAATCGTAATTGATTCCTTCACAAAGACAATGATCCGGACTTTATCTCTCACCTAAACTCAACATCCTTAAAAAATATTACACTTCTCGTCTCAATTTTTTTTAGTGTGGGATTGTATAATTATCAACCCCTTGATCTGTAGCATAACCAATAAAGTAGCTGCTTATAATTTAACTTTGGTCTGTCTTTCCATTACACATTCAATATAAACATTAAAGTCTATAAAGTCAATGAAATCCAAATCTCATCAGACACAAATCGTTCAACTCTATTTCTAGAGAAGTGACCTAATGCTTATGTCATAATGAGGCTAAAAAAATATATATTGTTAATTTTGCGTTTAGTACCACATGACTTCACTTGCAAGGTTTCATTATAATATACAATAATTTCAACTGAATATATGTTATCATAAACCTTAAGGGAACCGTTACCAATAATATTTAAATTTAAAGATAGACTAAACTTATTATTTTCAAATGAACAATGATAACCAGATTTGTCCATTAAGGAAACTGAAACTGAATTTTATCTAAAAGACGGTACAATAAAAGTGTCTATCAAATCCAAATAATAATCGGTTCCTAAAAATAACCTTAAATGTCCTATTGCTTTTACTTCTACCGAATTGCCGTCACCCACATAGATGTATCTTTCACCACCAATTGACTTTCGGTAACTCAGGCAACCTTGCCTAGAACATTAATGTGGGTAGTCCCACCAGAATCTAATTACCATGAGTTTTTTGGTACTAAATCTAAATTAACCTCAGAACAGATCAAATTTAGAAATGTACTTTTTTTTATACGCCATGCGTGGTACTTTGTACATTTCTTCTTTATGTATCCTGTCTTATCACAAAAGAACAACCTTAGTTTTATATTGTTGTTTCTTTTGATCTGGACCCTTAGCAGCTACTGTATTCATTTCTTTTTGTCCTTAAAGTTTATCCCATTAAACATGAAAATTAAAATCTTATTGGTAGATATTTTAACAACATTAACTGTAAAGAGAACAAAGCAACAAATAATAAACATGCTCTAACAAATAACCAAAGCATAAAATATAGTCAAATAAATTCAAATAATGGTGAACCGCATCTCAAGATACCTAGTACATCATTAATATCAAGTCTTTGGACAGTGATATTAACTGCAAGTGGTATTCTTGGTGTAATGATCAAACGTTGACAATAAGTCATGTCAAATAATAAGCCTATCTTTGGATCGGTTATTATTCACATATAAACCGTATAATTGTCACACATTTATCATCACAAGTATGTGTGCAATTCGGCCAAGTATTAACCTTCCTTTGGGCCGGCTAATACTCGCATGAATTTACACACACAAATATCTTACATCCCTCATAGACTATCTACGCAAGAGAGGTCACTTTGGCGACATCTTGTTTCAATGGGTCTATTTAGAATATTAGACGACTATTGCTAGTCACAAAAGGCACCAAATTTTTTTTTGAATGTTGACTAAATTTTATAAAACAGAATCATGTCCAAGATTTTATGTACATGCATAATTAAAATATTACAACTCAAATAAGATAATCATAAGCATGTGAATCTCTTTACATGATTCAAACAAATATTCTTAATTTGACTAAACTGAGCATTGTCAACATAATAAAATTTACGTAATATTTTACTGAAGATATGGACCAATAGATTGCTTCAAATAACCCATAAAGATTATATTAAAATAATATGCTGAAGATATGTACGTCAATAGATTATATCAAATATATGACTTAGAACATAAATTTATTGAAAACTAAATTTATGCCAAACATAAAATTGTCTATATTTAATTCTAATTTGTCCTCCAATGATCAACTTAGATTGGAAGACATTCCAAATTGAGTAACACTAAATATCTATCAGCATGAGTAATTGGAATCTAACCGATATTCCATATTATCACATGTCCAGCAATAAGCATATTCATGCATATTTAATATAATGGAGAATTTCTACGGTCATTATCACATGCGTCCATATCTAATATTTAAGCATGAACTGAGAGATCATTGCTATACATAAATTATGAATTCTATCAAGATTTTCTTAATATGGCGATCAAATCAACGAAGGATTGACAGCAAATCAATGTACTTGTAAGCAATGGAGAACCATGTATGCAAAAAATAAAATAAATAAATTATGATGTGTAAACATGTTGGAACAGTTGTTTATGTACGGAAACAACTCAGAAGTAGAATGTCACGCCCCGAGTCGACAAACCGTTCGTCCCCGGTGTTACTTTGTCGATTCGATCGTCCTCGCTAAGGCATGATGCCGCACGAGCCTGGAGTTGTGCTCGTGCAAGGCAAGATGACAAGTTCTCAAATGGTTATCGTTAAATTTTGATATTAATACGCCAAGTCGAAACTTCACAATTCACATCAAAATATAAGACGCAGTATAGGAAGATAGAAATGCTTTTCATTCATAGCTTGCAACAAAGTGCAAGTTGTAATTTACATTGGATGTCGTTGCGGCTACATTGATTGAAAACAGAAAGAAGATACATTCGACAAGTTGCCTGAACTAACGCTTGCCGTTCCATACATTCGCCCCTTTATACAAAGCCGTCGACTTGAATTGGCTTCAAAATACTTCTGCATAGGAAGAGCTTCAAAACGCCTCTCCGTACTTCAGCTCCAGTTTAGTTGGGCGCGCCCGTCACACCTGGGGAAATTGGGGGAATGGGATTAGCACACTTGCTAAGTGGACGAGACGAACCCACTCGTCTAAACCGACTCTGATTGTTAGGGTAGGCATGCTTTAGAGTTGTCTTTCTATTAGAACTAAATGAATTCAGTTCATATTCGATAGCCATCTTTGCGTAATAAAGCATACAGTGAAACATAGCAGTTTATCATATTTCTTACCACGGCCGTGCTCGTCCCTGCATGAAAACAGAGATAATATTTACCCTGCATAAGACAATAGGTGAGCATGCTACTATCTTATATGCGGTCATTGATGTTACACATCACGTGGGACTATCTCAACGGCATTTCGGCCCGCTCAGTCTAGGTTGCAAGCCTGACTGACGGTCCCGCAATGCATCAGTGCCGAAGCACGATTATTCATTCCCCCTAGGCTGATTCGATTCCGATGCCCCGGATATCGATTCGAGGAAAAATATCAACTTGTGCACAAGCTGTCCATGACCATGCCAATGCGTGAACAGTTTAACATATGCAACAGTTTTGTATAGCGCGGACAGTATTCAACGACATTATCATTTATGGCAACTTATGCATCGATTTATTTTCCTCGAAGCCATACACTCGATTTAGCGTCCCGTAGGTACCAAATTTATCCGAGGCATCAAAACCCATGTTCACGTTTCATAATATTTTGCAGCACTTGAAATAGTCTATCTTTTTCTGTAAACCTTAAACTTTTTGGTTTATGTGAAAAACTTGTATTTGTAAATTGATACGTTTTTCCCGAGTTCTTGACTTAGTGGATTGGCATGCAATTAACTTGGCATCGTTCGATTTGAATGGATTCGAAGCAAGGATTAAGTTTGCGGGACAGAATAGAAAAGAAGGCCGAATCATCCACCGATTACTTGGCTTCGTGCAGGTCGTCGAAGCGCTACGCAACGTCAATCCTTAGTTACGCGAGCTCCTGCAATGCATCAACACTTTGTTAGATTTCCTTCTTTTCCCCTTGCATCGAAATTTGTAATTGCATCCTTGAAAACGACGCGAAAGCACTTCAATCAAGCCAAGCGGCAAAGCTCCAAAAAAACCTTACAGCGGTCCGGTCCCGTCGAAGGGACTCTTATAGAGAGCTCGTGTGCCGAGATGCAGCCCGCTGCATCTAGGACTTGTTCCAATAGAAGTCGTTCCATTAGTTGGATCGATTCTCGTATCTTCCGTCCAAATCGAATTGAATCGATGCCGCAAGGCGTTAACGTTTACCAAGCTTAGCGATCGAGTCAGATGGCCATCTATGTTCCCGGCCGATCTGACTCGGCGCTAGCATATTATGAAGTTCCGTCGCCTATCGAAAGCGGGGTGCTACATAATATACCACTAAGAAAAAGTTTCGTCCCGAAACTTAAGAACAAGGGTCGGACCTTAATTTAGACGAACAACGCAGGGTACTTCTCCTTCATCTCCGCCTCCATCTCCCACGTCGACTCCTCGACTGTATGGTTCCGCCAAAGCACGCGAACCAAGGACATCGACCGATTTCGTAGCACCTTTTCCTTGCGGTCCAAAATTTGAATAGGCTCCTCCGAGTAAGACAAGTCAGTACGTAGCTCCAACTGATCGAAGCTAACCACATGACTTGGATCGTGCACGTATTTTTGAAGTTGTGAAACGTGGAAAACATCGTGCACATCGGCTAAGGCAGGAGGTAGTGCGATCCGATAAGCAACCGTCGCAACTCGCTCAATGATCTCGAAGGGGCCTACAAATCTCAGGCTCAATTTGCCTTTAACGTCGAACCGCATCACTTCGGGCATGGGCGTTACTTTCAGAAACACATGGTCCCCGGCCAAGAACTCTAGTGGTCGTCGATGAAGATCTGCGTAGCTCTTTTGTCGACTTTGCGCGATGCGGAGTCTATCTCGGATCAAGCGGACCTTTTCGACGGCCTGCTCCACTAGTTCCGGTCCCAGCACTTGTCGCTCTCCGACGTCATCCCAGCATATCGACGAACGGTACTTCCTCCCGTAGAGCGCTTCGTATGGAGCCATCCGAATACTCGACTGATAACTGTTGTTATACGCAAACTCCGCAAGCGGCAAATGCGTATCCCAACTAGTCTTTAGGTCGATCGCACACAGACGCAGCATGTCTTCTAGGATTTGATTCACCCTCTCCGTCTGTCCGTCTGTTTGGGGATGGTACGCCGAACTAAAGTTCAGTTTGGTTCCCATCGCCGCTTGGAGGCTCGTCCAGAAATGCGATAGGAATCGCCCGTCTCTGTCCGAAATTATTGAGGCCGGCACCCCGTGCAGTCGAACAATCTCATCGACGTAGATTTGCGCTAACCGATCGACGCTCCATCCTACTTTAATTGCGATGAAGTGAGCCGACTTGGTCAATCTATCAACAATGACCCAAATCGCGTCATTCCCCCACGGCGTCTTCGGAAATCCCATAATGAAATCCATCGAGATATTGTCCCACTTCCACTCGGGAATGGGGATGTTCTGCAGCTCTCCGCCGGGCCTCTGGTGTTCCGCCTTTACCTGCTGACACGCCATGCATTGCGATACGAACGTAGCCACGTCTTTCTTCATGCCGTACCACCAAAAGTTTGTGCGCAAGTCCTTGTACATCTTGGTGCTCCCAGGATGTAACGAGTAATTCGCATAATGCGCCTCCGTCAGAATTTCTTTTCTGAGTTCGGCAGTTTCAGGAATGCAGAGCCTTCCTTTTAGTCGTATCGTCCCGTCTCCGTCTTCCGCAAAGTCAGTCGCCCTTCCCGTTGAAATCAGCTCACGCATCTTCTTCAGGAATGAGTCGTCCTCCTGTATGGTCTTTATCTTGCTAAGCAGGCTCGATTCTAACTTCAGTTGAGCTAGGTGCAGGTGTCGATACTCAATTTCGAGTTCGATACCCATCGCTTCAAGGTCTCGCCGTATTTCCTTGTTTATGGCCAGTGTTTCCATAAACATTCTGCTGAGTGCGTCGGCCACCACGTTTTCCTTGCCCGGCGTGTACTCGATCGTTAGCTCGTAATCTTTTATGAGTTCGAGCCATCGTCGCTGTCGCAGGTTGAGTTCCCGTTGCGTGAACAAGTACTTCAGGCTTTTATGATCTGTGTAGATTCTGCATGCTACACCATAGAGATAGTGCCGCCATAACTTCAATGCAAAGACGATCGCCGCCAATTCTAAGTCGTGCGTCGGGTAATTTTTCTCGTGCTGCTTCAACTGCCGTGAAGCGTAGGAGATGACTTTGTCTCTCTGCATGAGTACGCACCCGAGGCCAGTTCCTGACGCGTCGCTAAATATCTGAAAGCCTTCGGGACCGTCTGGAAGTGCAAGGATTGGAGCTGAGACGAGCCGTTGCTTCAACTCTTGAAAGCTGGATTCACAGTCGTCGCTCCATTCGAATACTACTCCCTTCTGGGTGAGGCGAGTCAGAGGCGACGCTAGTTTTGAGAAGCTTCGCACGAATCTACGATAGTAGCCCGCTAAGCCCAGGAAGCTCCGAATGTCGCTAGTCGAGGCAGGTCGTTTCCAATCCACCACCGCATCAATCTTCTTTGGGTCCATTGCGACACCTTCGGCAGAGATTACGTGCCCGAGAAATGTCACGCTACTCATCCAGAACTCGCACTTACTTTGCTTGGCGTATAGTTTGTTTTCACGCAGAATCTGCAGTACCGTTTTCAAATGTTCCGCGTGCTCTTCCCGATTCTTTGAGTAGACAAGGATATCGTCGATACTACAAATTTATCTATTTGAGGTCGGAAGACTCGGTTCATCAGATCCATAAAAGCGGTCGGGGCATTCGTCAAACCGAACGGCATGACGAGGAATTCGTAGTGACCATATCGAGTGCGGAAGGCAGATTTCGATATGTCGTCGGACTTGATCTTCAGTTGATGATAGCCTGAATGAAGATCGATTTTTGAAAACACAGACGCGCCTTGCAGTTGGTCAAACAAGTCGTCGATTCGCGATAAAGGATACTTGTTCCGTACGGTCGCCTTGTTGAGTTCACGATAGTCGATGCATAGCCGCAACGACCCATCTTTCTTCTTCACGAACAGTACGGGAGCTCTCCACGGAGAGACGCTAGGGCGAATAAATCTGCGGTCTAGCAACTCTTGTAATTGCACCTTCAGCTCCTTCAGTTCTGCTGGAGCCATTCGGTAAGGCACCTTGGATATCGGCCGTGTATCCGAAAAGGTGTCGATGCTGAATTCAATTTCTCGATCCGGCGGCATCCCAGGCATCTCGTCAGGAAAAATGTCGGGAAATTCTGCCACAACCTCAGTCTGCATTGTGTTTGTATTATCCGTCCGCGTGTCTCGAACAGATGCCAAGTATCCCGCGCAGCCGGAACGCAGCATACGCCTTGCCGAGATTGCCGATACCATCATCGCCGTCTTCGAGGCCGTACCGCACGAATATGAGAACTCTGTCTCGCCAGGAAGACGAAACACCACTCTCTTCTCCGCGCACTCGATCGTTGCACGACAAGCGCCCAACCAATCCATGCCCAGGATTATATCATAATCTTTTATGTCTAGTACGACGGCATCCAAGGATAGATATCTTCCTCCGACGCAAATGTGGCCATCCCTACAAATAAAGTTTGCAGGCATATCGACTCCCGACGGAGTGCTAACGCTAATATTTATATCTAGTGATTGCATGGTTATTTTATTTTCTTTCGCAAAATCAGAAGATATAAAGCTATGCATCGTACCCGAATCGAATAATACTCGAGCAGGTATACTTTTGTAGAGTAATATACCTGTTATAACAGTATCAGACGCAAACGCCTCGTCCTGAGTTAAGGCATAAACTCGGCCTTGAGCTCCGTGGCGTTGGTTCTGCTGGTTGACGGGCACCGCATTTGTGCCTTACAATATCGGCGCTTTATGCGGGTTTGGGACGTTCCTCGGTGGGTTGTGTTGATTCGGACCTTTGTGCGGACAATATGTAACTATATGGCCGACCTTGCCACACTTATAGTAAGATCTTGTGACGCAGTCGACGGTTCGGTGCCCACGCCTACCGCACCTGGTGCAGTGCTGACTGCCATGGCCTCGGTCATCGAACCTGTTCGGACGCTTTGTTATTCCCGATCCCCCGGCGCCGGCGTCGTTAGGACGCTTGTTGAAGTGGTTATGGATGCCTCTACTCGACATATGGCCAAAGATGCGTTCACTATTAAGAGCGGCATTATAGGATTCACGGTATGTTCGGCACCTTTGATTCACGACGTCCCTTCGCAGTTCGTCATTTAGGCCCTGTTGGAAGCGTTCACACCAGGCTTCCTTGTTGGGCAGAAAGGCGCCGGCAAACTTCGCCAGCTTTGAGAAGCTCGAATCATAATCGTCGACAGACATATTTCCCTGTCGCAGCGTCATGAACTCGTCTTCTTTTTGTTCACGGACGGCGCGAGGAACGTATTGTTCGAGGAAGGCTTCCTTGAATATTTTCCAGGAGATCGTGGCGTCTGTATCGGCTTCATAGATCTCCTACTTTTTAGCGGCCCACCAGTCGTACGCCCTCAGTTACAGCTGTAACGCCGCACAAGTTACCCGCTGGGACCCTTCAATGCTAAGCAGATTAAACAGGTCCTCCATCTCCGCGAGCCATCCTACGATCACATCGGGCTCCGCTCGGCCGTTGAACTTCGGTGGATTCATCTTGCGGAACTCCTTTGCCTTGAACAAGGAAGAAGAATCTATCATTTGCGGTTGAGTCTCTTCTTCCTCGTTTTCTTCTTGGTTGCCTTAGTTTCCCTCGGGCCCTTCGTCCGTCGTCTTCGTGTTGCCCGCCATTCTGCTGACTATCTGAGTCAGGGCATTCATCTGTTTTTGTTGCGCTTCGAATTGGGCTTTGAATTGTGTCTGAAGCTGCTGTTGCTGCAGCTCCATCAACTGTAGCATCTTTTGCATAGTCGTCTCGCTAGGCTCGGTACTTTTTGTGCTCGACGTACTATCTACAGTTTGGGTTGGGGCGGGATTGTTCCTTTTCTTAGTCATTCCTACAAAACAGAGTAAACCCGTTAGTATTTTTCAAAAATATCTATGGGCTTACCTGTATGGAACTTTTATTTCACGCAACATGCCGACAAGCATTCAATCGAGCCATCGCAACGGACATTCCAATAATGAAACATCTTTCGAAAATTCGAGGAAACATAACTGAGCTCTGATACCAATTTGTCACGCCCCGAGTCGACAAACCGTTCGTCCCCGGTGTTACTTTGCCGATTCGATCGTCCTCGCTAAGGCGTGATGCCGCACGAGCCTGGAGTTGCGCTCGTGCAAGGCAAGATGACAAGTTCTCAAATGGTTATCGTTAAATTTTGATATTAATACGCCAAGTCGAAACTTCACAATTCACATCAGAATATAAGACGCAGTATAGGAAGATAGAAATGCTTTTCATTCATAGCTTGCAACGAAGTGCAAGTCGTAATTTACATTGGATGCCGTTGCGGCTACATTGATTGAAAACAGAAAAAAGATACATTCGACAAGTTGCCTGAACTAACGCTTGCCGTTCCATACATTCGCCCCTTTATACAAAGCCGTCGACTTGAATTGGCTTCAAAATACTTCTGCATAGGAAGAGCTTCAAAACGCCTCTCCGTACTTCTCCAGTTTAGTTGGGCGCACCCGTCGCACCTGGGAAAATTGGGGGAATGGGATTAGCACACTTGCTAAGTGGACGAGACGAACCCACTCGTCTAAACCGACTCTGATTGTTAGGATAGGCATGCTTTAGAGTTGTCTTTCTATTAGAACTAAATGAATTCAGTTCATATTCGATAGCCATCTTTGCGTAATAAAGCATACAGTGAAACATAGCAGTTTATCATATTTCTTACCACGGCCGTGCTCGTCCCTGCATGAAAACAGAGATAATATTTACCCTGTATAAGACAATAGGTGAGCATGCTACTATCTTATATGCGGTCATTGATGTTACACATCACGTGGGACTATCTCAACGGCATTTCGGCCCGCTCAGTCTAGGTTGCAAGCCTGACTGACGGTCCCGCAATGCATCAGTGCCGAAGCACGATTATTCATTCCCCCTAGGCCGATTCGATTCCGATGCCCCGGATATCGATTCGAGGAAAAATATCAACTTGTGCACAAGCTGTCCATGACCATGCCAATGCGTGAACAGTTTAACATATGCAACAGTTTTGTATAGCACAGACAGTATTCAACGACATTATCATTTATGGCAACTTATGCATCGATTCATTTTCCCCGAAGCCATACACTTGATTTAGCGTCCCGTAGGCACCAAATTTGTCCGAGGCATCAAAACCCATGTTCACGTTTCATAATATTTTGCAGCACTTGAAATAGTCTATCTTTTTCTGTAAACCTTAAACTTTTTGGTTTATGTGAAAAACTTGTATTTGTAAATCGATACGTTTTTCCCGAGTTCTTGACTTAGTGGATTGGCATGCAATTAACTTGGCATCGTTCGATTTGAATGGATTCGAAGCAAGGATTAAGTTTGCGGGACAGAATAGAAAAGAAGGCCGAATCACCCACCAATTACTTGGCTTCGTGCAGGTCGTCGAAGCGCTACGCAACGTCAATCCTTAGTTACGCGAGCTCCTGCAATGCATCAACACTTTGTTAGATTTCCTTCTTTTCTCCTTGCATCGAAATTTGTAATTGTATCCTTGAAAACGACGCGAAAGCACTTCAATCAAGCCAAGCGGCAAAGCTCCAAGAAAACCATACAGCGGTCCGGTCCCGTCGAAGGGACTCTTATAGAGAGCTCGCGCGCCGAGACGCAGCCCGCTGCATCTAGGACTTGTTCCAACAGAAGTCGTTCCATTAGTTGGATCGATTCTCGTATCTTCCGTCCAAATCGAATTGAATCGATGCCGCAAGGCGTTAACGTTTACCAAGCTTAGCGATCGAGTCAGATGGCCATCTATGTTCCCGGCCGATCTGACTCGGCGCTAGCATATTATGAAGTTCCGTCGCCTATCGAAAGCGGGGCGCTACATAGAAGACAAGATCCTAATAGTTATTCTCTTTATTTAGCCATCTAGTACAACACTAAGTAAATATATAAATTATATTCCACCATAAATTATAACCCACAATGTGTAGTACTGCCAACAATTTTGATCAAACAACACAAACATAAGTGCCATCCTAGTCCATTAATTATGGATGTATCGTTTGGATACATGTCCAGCTGATCTGGCCGGAACAAAATTTTATTCGCGTATCAAGAAATTAGTTATTGAGAAACTGTAGATCTAATATTCATATATCATAAATATTATTTTATGAATCATTGGAACCCTAAATTAAAATTAGAATAAAGGATCTATGATTTTTGAACAATAACAAAAAAATTGATTCTGAAACTTCAACCTCATAAATCAAACATAAAGGCTCTGATACCACTTGTTAGAAATTTTATTGTACCCTGTCGATTCATGAGATGAAGAACAAAATTAAATTGCGAAAGTGTACCTGAATCCATTGCTAGGCTTGATGGATCTTGAAGCGATCGTCCTTTTATGGGGTTCGATCTTCCAACTTGCTACGACCCTTAATGACAAAGAAGAATCCGAATCCTTTGTCCCTCTCTTTTGTTGATGGAGATGCATAAGAGAAAAAAAGAGAGAGAAAACATCTCTTTTGGTGGCCGTATAAGTTGGGGACCACAACCCTAATGAATACATATATTTATATGTTTTGACATTTCTAATTTGGCCCCTCATCAAATTAGAATTATCTCCGATATTTACATATTAATTCCATGACAATTATACCCTTAAGCCAATTTCCAAATAGACCACTTTAATTTGGCTTAATTATTTAGATAGCCTAAACACAATTAATTTTACATATGTGGCCCCTTAATTATTGAATAATTCCAACAGTAATGATTCATTTTCTATTGTTTGGTACGGAAGAAAAAATGGAAGGAAAAAAAAAGGAAGGATTACTTTTCCGTTATAACCAAAGAAATTCAAACCCTCCAATAGTGGAAAGAAAAGTGGAATTAAAAGTGGTGGTTTATATTAAATAACGAATATACACCGTATGAATTGCATTATTTAAAAATTATTGATAAAGTCAAATGGTAAATAAGTGTTTCAGTTAACAATATATATATATTTTCTTTTTTTTTCTTTCACTTTTCTTTCCATATCAAATAAAGAAGAATAATCTCTTCTCTTTTCAATTCCTTTAATCCACCGTGGGGAACAGTAGCTTTAGTGTTTGTTTATTTTTATTTAATATATATTTATAATATTTTCTTTCCTTTTCTGTTTATATATATTTATATAAATGTATATACACACAATAAATCTCAATAAATTTATAAAAACCAAAATGTCAAAAATTCTTTAAAATATTTGATACAAAATATTATTTATGAGAACATTGACTTATATTTACAAAAGTAGTATGGTGAAATTTCTAAAATAACATACTAAAAATTTATATGTAATATGTATTTTAATTCATGCTAATTTATAGTAATAATTTCTAAAATATCATAATAAATTATTTTTGTACCAATATTTTATACTTTGAAAACTTTGAAAAATATCTTATAAACATAACAAGCTTATATATATAAATCCATATATCCAATAAAGGAAATTTTATTTTTAACAAATTATTCAAAATACATAAAAGAACAAAAAAATGATATATATATATATATATATATATATATATATATATATATATATATATATATATATATATATATATATATATATATATATATATATTTCAAAAAACACGACTTTATTGAGGAATATTCGGAAACTACATCCATCAATACAAAGTTACTGCAAAACAGAAGGAATAGTAGAAACATGTCAACATCGAGCTAGAGCTTTCGTGACTTGTCTCCTAACTTCAAATAAAATCTGATCTTGATTGTGGGTGTACGCTTCGTAACGCCACTTGTTTCTGTTCTCCCAAGCTACCCAGCATACAGCTCCGACTGTAACTTCTTTGATGTGCAAGTTTTTGCGAGTCCACCATAATTTGAAATAAGCAAGAAGAGATCGGCTACGCCCATGGATACCAAAACCAGCTTCCAACTTTTCCCAGACATCCGCGATGAGATCACCTTCCTTGAATATGTGAAATAAAGATTCTTGTTCAGGTTCTCGACAACAATGGCACTTCGATGCCAATTGGAAACCTATCTTTCGAATATGGTCATCAGTAGGCAATTTGTCCAGTAGTATTCGCCAAAGCAAGATTGACCACTTTAGCGGAATACAAGTTCCCCATATATGCTTATAATGCGACTGTTGCATAGCCGGAGTCCTAGTATTTGTCCAAGCAGATGAGATACTGAAAGTACCTGTTGGAGAAGGAGACCAACGCCAATTAAGATTACCCGCAATTTGTGATGATTGAATGAGATGATTGATAGTTCTCTTCCTTGTAATAATCTTTTCCAAATTCTCGATGATTGAGGGTTTGATAATATTGCATCAATCTGTTGTCTAGAGCAATATTTAGGTCTGAAAAATCTCACCCATAACAAATCCTGCGTCTTAAATTTCCACCACAATTTTGATGTAAATGCATTCATAATTTCAGTTAAGCTACGTACCCCCAGTCCAGCTTCTTTATGTGGTCAAGCTATTGATTTCCAGCCTACCCATGTATGTTTGTCGACTCCGTCCTTAGCACCCCAAAAGAAGCGAGCAAATAATGATTCAATCTGATTGATGACACTAATAGGGGGATTCCAGGCCGCCAGTGTATAAATAGGAATCGAAGTCAAGACTGACTTCAGAAGAACAAGTTTGCCACCATACGATAGAATCAGCTGCTGCCAGCCCTCAAGCCTGTGTCGAACCTTCATTATAAGTTCTACATACATGCGAGCATTATGCTTCCCCGCCATTAATGGACACCCCAGGTAAGTAAGGGGCGGAGATGCAATTTGAAAGCCTGTGATATCATGTAGATTTTGTGCTCTGTCAATTGGAAATGTGTCAGGGACATAGATGGACGATTTAGCATAATTAATCTTCTGCCCTGAAGCTAATTCATATCGTTTGAGCACCCTTATATATGCTGAATTGAAGTAGAATCGCCGGATGAGAACAGGATGACATCGTCCGCATATGCCAAGTGAGTAATCGGACGACATCCACTTGGAACATAAAAATTATTGAAAGAAGGCTTCTCCAGTAGATTATTGAGATTTCGAGATAGTGCCTCAGCTGATATAACAAACAATGCTGGCGACAGTGGATCATCCTGTCGAACTCCCCTAAAGGCCTTGAAGAAACCCGAAGATGCACCATTGACGATTGTAGAAAACCAGACATTGTTCAAAAGTATGAAAATAATATCAATCCATGTTTCATTGAAGCCAAATTTCCTCATTACTGTCATGAGAAAACTCCAATTAACACGATCATATGCTTTCATCATATCGAGCTTGAGGACAATATTACCCCCTCTAGATTTCTTCTTCATTTTGCTCATCATCTCTTGAGCCAAGATAACATTGTCAACAATTTCACGGCCCTTCACAAAACCACTTTGTTCTTCCGAGATTAATTTGGATAAGATTGGTGCTAAACGTCTAGAGAGCAATTTAGAAATGATCTTGTTCATTACTGAACAAAGACTAATAGGCCGGAAGTCCTTCATTACTGTTGGGTTCTTAGACTTTGGGATGAGGACAATGGATGTAGAGGTGATCGATTTAGTGAGATGAAAGCCCGACATAAATAATGAAATAGCAAGGAGCACATCCATCGAAATGATATCCCAACAGCACAAAAAGAAAAGAGAAGTATACCCGTCTGGACCTGCAGCACTCTGTGGATCAAGGCTACGAATAACGTCGAATACCTCCTCCGTCGTAGGCGGTGCTGTATGATCATCATTGTCCTGTTGCATGACCAGCTGAGGAATACAGGACAGGAAAGCATCATCTTGCACTATGTCCTCTGAGTTGTATAGAGATTCACAATAATCATTAACAATGCCTTGAATGTCCGATAGAGACTCCTTAGGAACACCATCTTCCCCAATGAGAGAATGAATCCGTAATTTATGATGCTTGCTATTAACACATTCATGGAAGTAAGCAGTATTCTTATCCCCTTCCAAGTCCTAACGAAGACGAGCTTTCTGACGCCAATACTCTTCTTCAATGCTCACTCGACGTTTAAGGTTTGCCACTGCACTATGAAGGGGTTTTCCAGAGAGGCGTCAGTCTCAAACTGAAGCTCTGCTGCTAACACATTATCTTCCGCCTTCTTCACCTCTTGGAATATGTTACCAAAAGTTTGGTGACTCCAATTGGATAATACCTTACGACAAGCAGCCATCTTCATCCCTAAACTTATCAAGCCATCAGGATGATTAACAGATGTCCATGAAGATTGAACCACGGATTTAAAATCTACATGCTTAGTCCAGAAAGAAAGAAATCGAAAATGCTTCGGGCCCCTAGCCTGTGAGTTTCGCAGAGATAGTAATAATGGGGCATGGTCAGATTCAGTACGATTAATATGATCGACTACAGATGATGGAGCGATCCATAGCCAATCATTATCCAGAAGGACTCTATCCAGTATCGAAGCTTGTCTATCCCCTTCCGTTGATTTAAGCCATGTGAAAGTACTTCCCTTGAAAGGAATGTCAGTGAGACCTGCGGCCAATTGAAAGTTCTGGAACTCTTGCATTGATATTGGGCATGGAGGCAAGCCCCCAACCTTCTTCTCAGAATTATATATATATATATATATTTTTTTTATATATATATATATATATATATATATATATATATATATATATATATATATATATATATATATATATATATATATATATATATATAATTTAAAATTTTGGGGGTTTTACATCCTATCCAACTTATTAAAATTTTGTCCTCGAAATTAAAAATAAGCTAGGAAGAAAATGAATAAAGGAGTAGAAGAAATCAATTACGAATAGTCGTATCGGGTTTTCTCGAAAGGATGTGGGACACGATTACCGATGAGGTCCTAGTTTGATATGAATTCTAATAACTATGGTGCTCGTTTTCAAGGTACTACCCAACTTATAGAAATCAAGTTAGCAATGGAATGTGTAATCATGAACCATTTATAAGGTTCATGTAAAGGTCTGTATCTAAGAATATTTAAAGATAGATAGGCACTTCTGACCATAGTCCCAGACTATCAAAGGGAGCCTAGGTACTACCACGATGCTATGGGTCTGAGGGATTCATTACTAAATCTAAATTTCTTATTTATAGGTCACCTTTAATAGGGTAGTAGGGAATAACTTGGTTGAGTATGATTGGACGCGAGTTGGTATTTGAGGGATCTGATCATGTATGACGAAAGACAAGAACGAGAAGATCACAGAAGGAAACATTTGTAGACCAAGATAGAAAAATTTATAGTAGTCCAAGGAGCATTTTCACAGGATCGAATTTGAAGGTAAGGCACGGTTAGATGGGCGTATTAGAGATTCAATATATAGTATCTAGGTTATTGGAATTAAAAGATGAAGGAACATGTAATCTACAATAATATTGATATTAACAAAAGAAAGGAGTTCCAATCGTAGGTTGGATTTCAAAATATAGCGTGACTAGGAAAGGAATAAAGGGTCTAATCTATTATATAATTAGGTTGAATTGTTATTGCAAAATCACAAGACTATGATTTGCAAGGATGAGATATGTAATCTCATCGAGAAAGCAAATTACAAATTCTGGTCATGAAATCATCCTTAGGCTTCGGAGGATCAACCACACCAAAGTTGTACACCTACTTCTACTAGTGCATTGTCCATCTATCTTGGGTTTCTAGTGCAATATTTGATTCTTAAGAATGCGACTAACTTAACCTTTTAATCCAAGATCTATCTTAAGTCACCATATAATTCTCGCAGCCTATTTCTCCATTCTATCATGCAAATGATCCTTCTTGCAATTGCTTCACATTATATAACTAAATCCTTAGGCATAGTTTGTCAATCTCTTTAAGGATACCTACTTTCGTTTCATTTTCAAGATCAATAAGTCCTCGAGATTATGGTATCGGTGCCATTTGCATCTCTTTACCCTAAGTTAGAAGGTCTCCTCACCTGAATAGTTATATTCTACTTTGATAGTATTGGTCATCTTAACATAGGCAACCTACTATATATACTCTAGGAATTGCTGCATCTATGAACATTTACCCTACCGTATATGTAATGGTCAATATCCCATTATACTCTATACCTGTTTATTAATCATTACCCTTGAGCATGATATTCTTGAATCACTCCATTGCATTTACACCGCCAACCCCACAGTCAAGCATGCCTAAACCCGAGAACCATATAATAATCGTAACTAACATTATATATATATATGGTTTGGCTACCAATTTTCTTCATTCGCAATTGTTACTACTATCGTATCATTATCGTAGGCTTAGTATTATCAAATTATATCATTGTTACAGAACCTCTAGTTAGCTTATAACAATCACTCTTAATGGGCTCTAAGCATCCGATATCCAGGCACTCATTCTCAACTTATAAGCTCACTAAAATCCATCTATAAGAAAATTCCCCACTCTTGACTACCCAAACATTACAACCACATCAATACTCTACTATAGCTATACTTTATAATATAACTATAAGGTTTGTCTAGTTTAGCCATTTAAGAGGTCGAAGGTAACAATAACTTAAGGCTGGACTAAGCAAACCATACCAATATCATACAACGGTAGGGTCAAACGAAGCATGAAGGATTATCGAAATATTTTCAAGAACAATATAAGGCCAAACAAGATGCATAGGACGTAATCTAGGTAAAACTCGAGAACCATATACCTCTATGATTTTGTCACGTAAAGTTACTGCCACGCAAGTATGCATCTGGCTGCAAATAACTTTCTTGTTCCATAATACACCGGATGGCTGCAGTGCACATCTGCCATGCCAGATAATATAGGTTCTTGAGCTTGTCTTGGCCAAATTCATGAAATGTTTTCAAATAATTTTTTTGCGATAGGAGAAGGGATCAATCAAAATATATAGAATACGATTCAAGTAGAGTCCGAAAAACATATGTAACCATTACACCGTCATCTGAAGTCCTGCATCGCCAATATTTCTCTGGCTGCATAAACTCGAGATATCCATAATACAAGAATAATACAATTTTTTAAACCTTTTCTGGACCAATGCATAAGGCATTTCCAACAATTTAGCAGAAAGAAACGAGAAGAATTACTCAAGAGGTCAACAAGGAAGAGCTTAGTCAAATCATAGAAAAGATAGAACACAAAAGCAATCATGTAGAAAGAAGATAACATGGATACAATTGTGTTGGAGAGTCCTAGAGAAGCCTATAATCCTAATTGTGGATGTATACTAAAATTCTATACCTCAATCGGTTGTAGGCTCGCAGTAGTACGACTATCCTAGGTACCACCACGACTTTCCATATTTTACAAAGAGTCGACCTGCATGGGCCACCACGAAAATATGTCACACCCCAGTCCTAAAATACGTAGGACTAGAAAACGTATACATGCCAGCTACGTATTTAACCAGACTCTAGTCCGACTCAAATACGTATAAGCTGTGTAGATCAGAACAGGTGTCCATGTAATCATAATAATATCATCCACAACACTAACTATACTATGAACTAAGAAAGGAAATACTAAGGAAGAACATAATATATGGCATCAACTAACGATACCTGAAGATCCCGAAGACGAAGCTCCCACTAAGCCTATGTCAGATCTCAACAATAACTGGAAGAAAACCAGCAATAACCTGGAGAGATCACCAGGTCCTCAGAGGGACGTAGCAAGATACATAATATACATGCCTACTATGATAGTAAATAACATGCATAAAGGGATGACAGAAATATGACTCTCTACTTCTAAACAAACTACATAAAAATGCAACATGAAGGACAATGTCCAACATATGGGCTAACAGATACAGTACCAACATAATCGTAGCTCATCCGAAAATAACTGTGACGCCCCGATTCGGAGAATCGTTCGTCCTCGCTTTGATTCATGTTGAATCATTCGTCCTCGCTTGGGCGTGATGTCGTACAAGTCAGATATTGCACTTGTAAGAGACAAAGACGGTATATAATTGATAATCTTCAAATAGGAACACATTACAGCGGCAGAAACAAACAAATTGAAGATAATAGTGATACATATCTCTTTTATTAGACGAAACACATTATTGAATCATAGCAGTAGAAATAGCAGATAACTTGAAGTCACAAGAGATATATAGAATGTATTTTATTTATTAACAATTGAAGTAGAGTACAAAACTTGTAATAGAATACAAAGCTTATAACACATCTCACTTTTTATTGACAGCCAATGAACTCATGGCATAAGGCTTATATTGATATTTGATACATTAGATTAAGGCTGTGCACAATTAAGTCAAACCGACCAAATTGAACAAAACCAAACCGATCGGTTTTAAACCGAACCGATGGTTCGGTTGGTTTGGTTTGGATGAAAATTTTTAAAAATCGACCGGTTCGATTCGATTCACGGTTTGGTTATGCCAAAAATTATTTAAGACCGAACCAAACGCTATGTGGGTGTTAAATAATTAGGATTAGGTTAATAACTTACTTGGATATTGGACCGGTTTAGTTCATTCAACAGCAGACATCACACTTTGAAAGAGCCACTCTCTCTCAAAGAGGAGTGACGGCTCCAATTTTATTACAAATTGTTGTACAATGCTGCAAAGTGCAAGTTGAAGCTGAAGCTACTTGTTGAATGCACATTTTCACGTTCCATCACTGCTGTATTATGGTTGGTTGAATGCATGCAATTTTTTTTTATGTCATTAATTGACACTTATTCTATTTTTTTCCTGTGATGACTGAAGTTTCACACAACAAAATAAGCATCGGTACTAAAAAAATTAATGACAGTCCATTTTTTTCTGTGATCAAAACCGACTAAGTCGAACCGATCCAAACCGAATCAAGTCGGTCGGTTTCAAAATCGAACCGACCAGTTGGTTGGTTTGGTTCAATTTTGCTTATTTTTAGACCGATTAACTTCGGTTCGACTTCGATTATGACCAAATAGGTCAACCATCGACCGATGCACACCCTTACATTGGATTACAACTGGATATACCAACTTGGCTTACAACTCACTGGTACAACTGATTATAATGTTCTATATATTATGCTATTTATAAACAGAAGGCATCATCTTGTACAAGGAGAGCTTCTGCATGCTCAATAAATCTTCAATGCCGTAGGACCGATGAAGCCAATCTTCATGTATAAAACTTTCCAAGCACGAGCACCTAAAAAGAGTGTCCACAACGTGGGTCAGTATATCATCTATGTACTGGCGAGCATAATCCAACCCACTCGCCTAAACCGACACTAAGTGGTCAATTTTAGCAATGCACTTATAAGAGTGATCTTTCTAGTTGGGGCCTAGCATCAGTTACAGTTTACGAGAAGAAACATTGAAGACTTGTAAATAGGATTATGGCATTGTTCATGTGGAAGCAACATCAAACCAGAAGCAATATGTATTCTCATATTTCTCTTTTATAGCAACAGTTTACTATGAAAGTCATGATTGAGGAGCGTTCATAATAAGGCATCATTCTAGCATACTTGGTATTATCATGTTAAGCCTTATTGAGGCAACATTGGCAATAGCATCTTTAATATGTTATTAAAATTCTTATGGAAACACAATATTTTAGCATCAATTTATTTAGAATATTAAGCAAGCAAATTGAACCAACATATATTTTGAACATATCATATTTAAGAGATTTTTTACCGATAGTTGACTCCTCATACCTGCATCAAATACATGTGAGGTGATATACTTACTCTGCCTGCACAAAATATTTATTAGCGTGCATCCTAACAACATGATCACTGGTGTTATTATTATATAACCTTTTCAGACTTGTCATATAGGACTTCATAGGGTATGTGACGCGCCATTCACCCGGATTGCGAGCCGGAAAGAATGTTCCGATACCACGTGCCACCAAAGCACGTAAAATTTTCTCCTAGGTCGAATCGGTCCCACCGTCGCGGGTACCGTTTGAGGAAACAATACCTTGTATACAAGTTGTCCATGCCCATACGAATGCATGTCCGACTCGATCATGTTCGAAGTCGCATGGTAAAATATAGAAATAAGTAAAGGCAATTGTCACGATCCGCACCCTAGTGTTAGGGCACGAGACGTGGGTACGTCCAGCCTACGCCGCAGTGTCGGCGGTAGAACGCTGTTCTAGGTCATAGTCACATCTAGAACAATATGCTATACTCTCCAGACGGAGGACAAACACATAAGGATACTATCTCAATCACAACTCTAAAGATAGATAACAGCACGATGAAATAGATAAGATAATCCACAAGAGAGAGAACCAGGAGTGATAGTAAAATAGTTCTATTAAACAACACAAGATTTCAAATACAACTCTAAGACAAACAACAAAGAAAGAACAAACTCTAGGTAAATACTCCAAGCTCTACCAGTGTCCTCTAGGCTAACTGTGAACTCCAAGTACCTGTAAAATTTTATCAACGGGTCCAATCAGGACAGGAACGAGCATATATCTCTCACAACAGTTCATATCAGGAATGGACATATAAAGCAAGCTATATAAAATTATACATGAAACGCTGTAAAGAGAAATCAACAGGAGAGAAGATATAACTGAGATATAAATATGATAAATAAAGAATATAACCTTCTACGTGAAACAGAGCATGAATTGGTTATGTAAACAGCTTGGGTTGCACATGGATACAACTATGGAATGCACATGGATAAGTACTGGGGATAATGATCACATAACCAACTACACTCTCCCTGCCCCCAACCAATACACAAGGATCGAAGCATGTTATGTTATTGCACATGGATAACAACTACTGTATATATGGGGCTCATATGGTCATGAGTGTACATGAATAACACATGAGTGCACATGGATAAAAGTAAATACATGGAGTACATGATGAACATGATAAAGTACATGAAACATGACATAATCGATGTATCCGAGGGGATAACATCGCATGAAAAGATCCATAGGATACCGATCCGTGTAAACATCGTGTCAGCATCAAGTATACTAGTCTATAACAAGAGTATATATCCAAAGAAGCATGAAAAGATCAGAGAATGTACTCGCCTGGTAATCCAAGCCATTGATAAATGTAGATGTCCAACTGGAGTCACAGTGTCCTATTTAGAGCAATCACAAGTCACAAAAGAGTCTAACATGAAATAAAAGTAATCTACAGTACATTCTAGATAATTCTAGATCCTTCTAGGTCAAAGTCTAATCAACAAGTCCACTAGGTCAATCTAAAGTCAAATTAGAGTCAAACTAAAGTCAACTAGTCAAGTTCTAGTTCAATCCGGGTCAAACTAAGCCAATGGTTGACCTATAGTTGACTTTTTGGTTAATATAGTCAACTTGGTCAAAGGGGGATCAATTCTAGTCTCTAAGTATCAAACTATGAGGTTGTACTAATTCTGAATTACGAAAAAATAGGAATTGACTAACTAATGGTGACACCTAGAGAAAATATCCACAAACATTATCGGATGATAAAACAAATATCACCAACGTATTCAGAAGGGTCAAATCAGCTAGAATTGCCTGTCCTTAAGTCTAATTCTGGACACAGAGGCAAAACGATAATTTCGGGCAAAAACGATGTTCGTCGTTGGACCTGCTTTGCACCGAAAAGCGTGCCAGAGTCAACGGTCTCTAAAGTCGTCAAACTACATGTCTACGGATCCGGTTTTCTGATACGAACCCAACCGTATGTCCAAAGTTGGATTCTGGCGGGCCGTGCACAAAATTGCCCGTTGTGTGGGACCGTGGGGCCCGCAAAACGACGTTTGATTCGACTGTCTCAGATTTGGACCAAACTTGGCATGCAGGACCAGAAAAACGATACGGTCCTGATGGCATAAGTTTCGTCTTGATCTGACGAGCGTGCACAAAGTAATTAGAGAATTTGCAAGGTGCACGATACGAAGAATTTCGACGGATACGCATCAAATTCGTCGCGCACACACGACCAATTCGAATTCCGTCAAAGCCTACACGACCACGAAACCGTTACGCAGCTTTCGATGCTTTCGGTTCGCGACCACGTCGTCCGGATTGGCGTGACGCACATTGTGTGGAACAATTTCAATGTTTTGAAAACAGATTTTTGGAAAACTTTGGGATTCGATTTCTCGACTCTCAGTCGATGATTTCAAATTCCGAAAGAAGGGATTCGAAGCCCTACATGTTGTCAAAAAGTGTCTTCAAATATTTTTCTAAAAATCCTTACTGGTTGATCAAAATCCATCTCGAAACATGAGGGTTTCGACTAGAAAACTGTTCTGATTTGGATCAGTTTTTCGTCAATGTTCGTGTCGCTTTATCGGGCAACCTAGGGTACCTAAATTCAAACTATTTGAAGGGATCGGGAGTTGTATAGGTTGTCTTCCTATCGAACCAATTGGTTCGGAAAACCATGATAAGATGGAAGCATGGGATACCTGCGAAGTTGGCCCTTCGGGGGGGTTGCTGCTGTCGCCTTCCGGTTCAGCCGCTGTGCACGCGCCTCCCTGGCCGTGGCTCGGCTAGTCGACGGCGGCCAGCCCGCCGTGGGGCCGTGCGCGACCACCTGGTTGGTCGGCGCTCTGGGTTGCGTTAGGGTTTGGATGAATTTCCTTCTCTCTCTCTCTCGACACTTAACCGTATAAATATGATCGACTGCTCGGGTTTGCAAAGAAACTGCTGTAGGGGAAATTGTTCGGTTGGCTAATGGGCTTTGCTAACTCCTCACTTATTCTATATATATCTGTTATTACTAATTGATTACATAGGGGTCGGGGGAAGTCTGTACCGCTCGCTGAGGGATTCGTTGGCCTGGGCTCGGGCCATATTGGCTCGGGCTGGGCTCAGGCTATTTGGGTTGGGGTTTGAAGGGATTTTGGTTTTCTTTTATTTGAAAAATAATTCATATATATAATTATACGTATATACACATACACACCACAAATTCATACGTATATATAATTATATATATACACACGCACACATACATTTATATATCTACAAAATTCACACATATACGTATACATTTATTTATATATACACATGTTTATATATATATTTATACTCACATACATATTCATATATATATATATATATATTATATATAATATATATATATATATATATATATATATATATATATATATATATATATATATATATATATATATATATATATATATATATATATATACAAATACATATTTTTTTTATATACACATATATACTTTATACGCATGTACATATATGTATAATATATTTTATGTATAAATACATATATATATATATACATATACAATATCTATTTATATATATATATATATATATATATATATATATATATATATATATATATATATATATATATATATATATTTTTTTTTTTTTTTCTATTTATATATATATATTTATATATATACAAATTCACACCTAGATAATATATTCATATATATATTCACACTCATACACCTGTATATTTATCTATAAATCCACACATATATATATATCAGTATTTATATACACGTACACATATATAATATATATTTATCTATATATACAAACACTTATACACATATTTAATATTTATATATACATACATTCACTTCCACACACATATAATATTTATATATATACATATACCAATAAATCCACTAAATAAACTCCATAATACCAATAATCCACAGATAATGCAAAAAGTCTTGGTGGACATATCTGGCCTTAGGAAATTGTACCAATATTCTAAAACTCTATTTAAAAATAATAATAATAATAATAATAATAATAATAATAATAATACCCATTTGTATAACTAACCAAATATTTAGGAAATATTGTTAAGTCTACCCAAAAAGCTAGAAAATATTTGTACATACCTAAAAGTATGTCTACAAAGGCTTGGGCTTGGTTTGCGTCCAATTTGCACTAGTTTGGTACAACCGGGTTCTTTGAAACTAGATATTATAATTAATAAATAAATAATCTTCGATAAGGGTAACGTCGCAACTTGGCCTGGTTTTCCTAGTTAGGACATCACTATGGCTCGGCCTTCTCTACCAAGGCTAATACACTAGTCAAAGCATGCCACTGCACTACCCGTGCCATAATTCCTAGTCATCTTGTACTCCAAATTTCAACCATGGCTAAAATCATCTACCGTAATAATTAATTAAAATAATTATTTATAAAAATTCTAAAATCACCATAAAATAAATAAAATAAAAATATTTTTAAAAATTTCGGGAAGGGAGGCTACAAATCTACCCACCTTAAAAATAATTTCGTTCTCGAAATTTAGGTCGGTCGTACTCCTTCTAGGTCAACACCCAACAATCAAAGTCTCTAAGAAAAAAAATTCATACAATAGGAAGAATAACATATGCAGGATCATGGTCAAATCATAGGAGTTGAATGTCTCACCTAGGTGTATAAGTCATACTAGATCAAGCCAGTCATCGGGTATAAAACATACAAACAGTCTAGGGAGTCCAATTGGAAAGATAGTGAACGCCAATCATCAAGGCCGTAGGGCAGTCTACCAACCTTTATGAAATTGGCAACTATTAAAGAACATAACTAGTAACTAACTCTTAAGGGTTACTAATTCCAAGTACAATCAAGAAAATCAAAGTTTAAATCATGACTTTCCAATAGCACAAAAAAATCCAAGCATACTATATATATATATATAAGAAAATTTTAGTCCCAATACGATCTAAGTTGATCAATCAGGATGAATCGATGTTTGGACAAGATAGAGAACGGGGTCATTGAAGTCTGAGTACGAGTATCCAAGATTTGAAATCCATGTCACAATTGGTTTAATTCAATTGAATAAGATCCCAATATATTGGATGATAAGAAGGATGGCCAAGTCAACTGGTCCGTCAAAGGATTTAGAATTTAAAGGATGATGCAAGGATATAGAATTGAATCAACTTCCTCCTTTGGATAGGAAAACTATATGTGATACCTCGGGTCTGTCTAATAAGTATAATGTCTTGTCTTTCTGAAATATGTGAAAGACAGACAATAAAGAGTTCAAAGGCGATGTTATTGAGTACAATACGTGGCTCATAGACGACAAAATAGTTCAAAGGAGAATTGTCAAGGCTATCGCGGATGAGACTCTAGGGCAAGTTTAACTATGTCTCCATCCACGTAGAATAATATATGAAAAGCGAACCAAAGTGCAATAGGTTGATCAGACCATCTTGCACCGGTTCTGATTAGACAATATGTTAGTGGGTGCCAGCCCCTAATAATATATGTCATGATCAAGCTCGAAAAGAAGATAAGCTTGCAAAGCTGGTTCTAAATTAGCAACATAAGGTAGTCAAAATATAAGTAAGGATAATGATGAAAGAAGTTAAATAGTCTAAGTGAACTTATCAATGTGGTTCACAATGACTAGAATTTGCTGGGTAGTGAGACATTCTACCCACCTTAAAAGAGTTAAACTGATAGGGTGATGGAATAACGGGTCAAGCCATCAAGATAAAGGACAAAGTTGAGCATTTAAAGAATCAAGCAGAACACCAACACATGTCGGGTCAAAAGAAGTGAGTCAATTTGGATTTCTAATTGAAATCGAAAATAGTTGGTATTATGGTATAGATCATAGTTAGTCATTTCGACTCGAAAGTCATATCAGAAGGATAATATACAAGGAGATGAGTTTAATGGGACACGATATGCCCACATGAAGATAGACTCGTCTGGGCCTTGTACACAATTTGTTGGAGGGTAACCGCTAGTATTACACTCCGAATATCAAAGTCATGGTAAGAAATGTCAAGGATCCAAAATAGAAAATGGAAGTTCAAGAGGTGACAATTAATGCACAAAGTAAGGGAGATCAAGTTGAGGCACGAAATAAAATTAGTTACCGAATAAAATAATTTAGGGACACAGTTCTAGAGAGAGAATACTGTTAAGGAACGATCAAATCATTATTCAAATTTACGAACGGTTAGAGAGTCACAATAAAAGATCTAGATTTGAGGAAAATCAAGTATCATCTGCCTCTGAAACCCTGAAGTTCACCTGACCATAATTGCCAATCGTATCTTTACCTTACTAGTCTCCCTATGATAATTCAATCCTCACATGTAACATTTCTCATGAAGCATGCCCCTTCTTATTAAGAATCAATACTATTCATTTTAAATCAATTTCCATATTTCTTCACATTGTCCCAATTTAGATCTGAAACCTTTAACTCAAGTTTATGAGATCTTTAAACTGATTAAATTATTTTCTCGTATCATTCAATTCACAAAACCTCTAGGCCTTACAAATTTATTTTCCATCGTAAAATCAACCTTCATATTTTTTTCGACATACACCCATGAATATTATTCTCCTAATTTTTTTTAATTCACAACAATGTCCAAATTTTATAGCCTTGTGTCCTTTCTATCCCTAGTCATTTTCTTGCAATATCTTGTTCAAATTCATATCTTTATTGAATACAATTTAATTTTCTTTTCCATTACTAACCTTCTTTAAAGCCTTAGGGTAAACTGCCCGAGAATCAATAACAAAAATTTTGAAGTTCTCAAACTAAGTTGACCTTGAATATCCTCATCAGTTTTTGAAATACACTTACGAATTATTCATACCAAGTTTTCTGTAAGTGTGGTTTGTTTCCAGACTGGTAGTATATATCTCTTTGATTTCATCCTAGACCTTTACCACATATCATTCTCAAGTTTCCATGTTAACATCCAACCTTTTGGATTCCTACAAAATCATCACACGATAATCAGTTCAATCATTTCCGAGCTACATGATTTACGACACTTCCTCAACCTTTTCCATGAAAAATACGAAGACTCAAGGGTTACAAAGTATGCAGGTATGACAGAGTTTAAGAAAATAGGAATACAAGAATAATGGTAAGGAAGGAGTAATGAAGATCCGCTCAAAAGAGATGAACCAATCAAGATCAAATTCAAGAGGAAAAGGAATTCAAATCGGAATTCGTAATGAGATTCTCAAGGGTCGTTCCTGGAATCTCTCAAAGGATCCAAAGTGTGATTGAGTATCTCTAATTCTAACACCTTATTTCTTATACTCTATAGCAGGCTCGTAGCAGTACAACTAAGTCGTCGCGCTACTACGAAATCGCACAAATGCGAATCTCGACCTGCATGGGCCACCACTAAAAACGTGTCACGACCCGCACCCTAGTGTTAGGGCACGAGACGTGGGTACGTCCAGCCTACGTCGCAGTGTCGGCAGTAGAACATTGTTCTAGGTCATAGTCACATCTAGAACAATATGCTATACTCTCTAGACGGAGGACAAACACATAAGGATACTATCTCAATCACAACTCTAAAGATAGATAACAGCACGATGAAATAGATAAGATAATCCACAAGAGAGAGAACCAGGAGTGATAGTAAAACAGTTCTATTAAACAACACAAGATTTCAAATACAACTCTAAGACAAACAACAAAGAAAGAACAAACTCTAGGTAAATACTCCAAGCTCTACCAGTGTCCTCTAGGCTAACTGTGAACTCCAAGTACCTGTAAAATTTTATCAACGGGTCCAATCAGGACAGGAACGAGCACATATCTCTCACAATAGTTCATATCAGGAATGGACATATAAAGCAAGCTATAGAAAATTATGCATGAAACGCTGTAAAGAGAAATCAACAGGAGAAGATATAACTGAGATATAAATATGATAAATAAAGAATATAACCTTCTACGTGAAACAGAGCATGAATTGGTTATGTAAACAGCTTGGGTTGCACATGGATACAACTATGGAATGCACATGGATAAGTACTGGGGATAATGATCACATAACCAACTACACTCTTCCTGCCCCAACCAATACACAAGGATCGAAGCATGTTATGTTATTGTACATGGATAACAACTACTGTATACATGGGGCTCATATGGTCATGAGTGTACATGAATAACATATGAGTGCACATGGATAAAAGTGAATACATGGAGTACATGATGAACATGATAAAGTACATGACACTGATATACTCGATGTATCCGAGGGGATAACATCGCATGAAAAGATCCATAGGGTACCGATCCGTGTGAACGTCGTGTCAGCATCAAGTATACTAGTCTATAACAAGAGTATATATCCAAAGAAGCATGAAAAGATCAGAGAATGTACTCGCCTGGTAATCCAAGCCACTGATAAATGTAGATGTCCAACTGGAGTCACAGTGTCCTATTTAGAGCAATCACAAGTCACAAAAGAGTCTAACATGAAATAAAAGTAATCTACAGTACATTCTAGATAATTCTAGGTCCTTCTAGGTCAAAGTCTAATCAACAAGTCCACTAGGTCAATCTAAAGTCAAATTAGAGTCAAACTAAAGTCAACTAGTCAAGTTCTAGTTCAATCCGGGTCAAACTAAGCCAATGGTTGACCTATAGTTGACTTTTTGGTTAATATAGTCAACCTGGTCAAAGGGGGATCAATTCTAGTCTCTAAGTATCAAACTATGAGGTTGTACTAATTCTGAATTACGAAAAAATAGGAATTGACTAACTAATGGTGACACCTAGAGAAAATATCTACAAACATTGTCGGATGATAAAATAAATATCACCAACGTATTTAGAAGGGTCAAATTAGCTATGATTGCCGATCCTTAAGTCCAATTCTGGACACAGGGGCAAAACGGTAATTTCAGGCGAAAAGATGTCCTCGTTGGACCCACTTTGCACCGAAAAGCGTGCCAGAGTCAACGGTCTCTAAGTTGTCAAACTATATATCTACGGATCCGGTTTTTCGAAACGAACCCAACCGTATGTCCAAAGTTGGATTCCGGCGGGCCATGCACAAAGTCGCCCATTGAGTGGGACCGTGGGGCCCGCAAAACGACGTTCGATTCGACTGTCTCAGATTTGGACCAAACTTGGCAGCAGACAAAAAACGATACGGTCCTGATGGCACAAGTTTTGTCTCGATCTAACGAGCGTGCACAAAGTAATTGAAGAATTTGCAAGGTACACGATACGGAAATTTTGACGGATACGCATCAAATTGTCGCGCACACGCGACCAATTCGAATTTCGTCAAAGCCCACACGCCACGAAATCGTTACGCAGCTTTCTATGCTTTCGGTTCACGACCACGTCGTCCGGATTGGCGTGACACACATTGTGTGGAACAATTTCAATGTTTTGAAAACAGATTTTTGGAAAACTTTGGGATTCGATTTCTCGACGCTCAGTCGATGATTTCAAATTCCGAAAGAAGGGATTCGAACCCTACATGTTGTCAAAAAGTGTCTACAAATAGTTTTCTAAAATCCTTACTGGTTGATCAGAATCCATCTCGAAACATGAGGGTTTCGACTAGAAAACTGTTTTGATTTGGATCAGTTTTTCGTCAATGTTCGTGTCGCTTTATCGGGCAACCTAGGGTACCTAAATTCAAACTATTTAAAGTGATAGGGAGTCATATAGGTTGTCTTCCTATCGAACCAATTGGTTCGAGAAACCATGATAAGATGGAAGCGTGGGATACCTGCGAAGTTGGCCCTTCGGGGGGGTTTGCTGTTCGCCTTCCGGTTCAGCCGCTGTGCGGCGCCTCCCTGGCCGTGGCTCGGCTGGTCGACGGCGGCCAGCCCGCCGTGGGGTCGCGCACGACCACCTGGTTGGTCGACGCTCTGGGTTGCGTTAGGGTTTGGATGAATTTCCTTCTCTCTCTCTCTCTCGACACTAACCGTATAAATATGATCGACTGCTGCTGGGTTTGCAAAGAAACTGCTGTAGAGGAAATTGTTCGGTTGGCTAATGGGCTTTGCTAACTCCTCTTATCTATATATATCGATTATTACTAATTGATTACACAGGGGTCGGGGGAAGTCTGTACCGCTCGCTGAGGAGTCGTTGGCCTGGGCTCGGGCCATACTGGCTCGGGCTGGGCTCAGGCTATTTGGGTTGGGGTTAAAGGGATTTTGGTTTTCTTTTATTTGAAAATAATTCATATATATAATTATACGTATATACACATACACACCACAAATTCATACGTATATAATATTATATAATACACACGCACACATACATTTATATATCTACAAATTCACACATATACGTATACATTTATTTATATTACACTATTTATATATATATATTTATACTCACATATATTCATATATATATATTTATATATATACACACAATTATATATATATATATATATATATATATATATATATATATATATATATATTAATATCTCTCTATATATATATCTATATATAATATATATATATATATATATAATATATATATATATATATACAAACATATTTTTTTTATATACACATATATACTTTATACGCATGTACATATATGTATAATATTTTATGTATAAATACATATATACATATACAATATCTATTTATATATGTATATATTTATATATATACAAATTCATACCTAGATAATATATTATATATATTCACACTCATACACCTGTATATTTATCTATAAATCCACACATATATATATCAGTATTTATATCACGTACACATATATATATATATTTATCTATATATACAAACACTTATACACGTATTTAATATTTATATATACATACATTCACTTCCACACACATATAATATTTATATATAATATACCAATAAATCTACTAAATAAACTCCATAATACCAATAATCCACAGATAATCCAAAAGTCTTGGTAGACATATCTGGCCTTAGAAAATTATACCAATATTCTAAAACTCTATTTAATAATATAATAATAATAATAATAATAAATAATAATAATAATATAATACCCATTTGTATAACTAACCAAATATTAGGAAATATTGTTAAGTCTACCCAAAAAGCTAGAAAATTTGTACATACCTAAAGTATGTCTACAAAGGCTTGGGCTTGGTTTGCGTCCAATTTGCACTAGTTTGGTACAACCAGGTTCTTTGAAACTAGATATTATAATTAATAAATAATAATCTCCGATAAGGGTTACGTCGCAACTTGGCCTGGTTTTCCTAGTTAGGACATCACTATGGCTCGACCTTCTCTACCAAGGCTAATACACTAGTCAAAGCATGCCACTGCACTACCCGTGCCATAATTCCTAGTCACCTTGTACTCCAAATCTCAACCATGGCTAAAATCATCTACCGTAATAATTAATTAAAATTTATTTATAAAATTCTAAAATCACCATAAAATAAATAAAATAAAAATATTTTTAAAAATTTCGGGAAGGGAGGCTACTGTAATTATTCATTATTCCATCTTTTTAAGTCTTATTCAATGACATATTCATTCTCATCATTACCATCATTTCACTTGGTGATCTCGATAATCCCAAGCCTCATCATTTCTCATTGCATCATTCATTGCAGCATTTCTCATAGAATTTCTTTCAAAGAGGAACAAAAAATATTTCATTCATTTCAATAGGACCTGCAGCATTTCATACATTTTATTGGGACAATTATCACTCATTCCATTGCTTATAAGAAAACGAAAGCATTTCATGTATTTTGCAACAGTTATACAGAGTGTACATGATTCAAGTATTTTATTCGGTTCATTGGGTCGATAGCATAGCCAGTTCATTTCTCAAGGTATCTTTCACAAAGTATGTCACGATCCGTACCCATTTTTTTTCGGATACGAGACGTGTCCAAGCCATCCTACGCCGCAGAGTCGGCAGTAGAACGCTGTCACGGCCATGATGCTCAAAATCATAAATAATGTTCATTCACAAAATTAATTTAATTTACAATGATCACAAGTTTTACATTTGCAGAAATATAAACTTGTACAAATATTAGAATGACTATAACTCAACTATTTAGCTAGTCTCTAGGCTTTTGTCTGCAAGTATACCCGTCATTCCCAAGCTAAGTGAATCCATGGCTAACCTAAAAAATATTGGTTTCCAGTCAGGAATGGAATGAGTACAATTCACTGAATGCAGTTTCAATATATAAAAATGACTATACAACTGAGGTTAGCCTTTAGACGTATGATTAATAAAAAGAAATTGAAGAAAGACATAATAAACTGAATACCAAGAACAGAAAATGAAATACAATAAAATACTCACCAACTGACCGACTGAAGTACCTTTGATATGTGATCGGTCTCGGGACAATTATGCGACATGGTCTACACGGTCTAAAGTTACACGGTCTACAGTTACACGATCTACGAAAAATATTACAATAAAGAAATACTGTCTACAAAAATAATAATCACGATCTACACGGTCTACACAGTATAAATATAATAAAAATTACGGTCTACAAGATATAGGTGTAATAATAATCACGGTCTACACGGTCTACAAGATATAAGTACAATAATAATTACGGTCTACACAGTCTACACGGTCTAAAGTCAGATCACACATCGTTGGTACTTCACCCTCCCGATACAACAAGGAACAAAATTAACATAAAACTAAAATCACATATCTATCGACTAAATACTAATATATAGTAAAGATTAATACTGAAAACAAACAATAAACTGTACTCGCCTGTGGTCCTTTGTTGGTGAAACCGATAATCCAAACCACTCAGTGTGCCACAATAGTCAAAACTCGTACAACAGTCCCCGGAAGCTGAAACTGTCACGCCCCACCCCCGTAGGAGCGATCGTCCTCGCTAAGGCGTGATGCCGCACGAGCCTAGGTTGCGCCCGTGCAAGGCTATATCCGGAAACGGCTGATTCGAGCCAGGCCACAGAGTCGCACAGAGTGTCCCCATTTGCAGCGGAAAGTAAATGAACACAAGTTGAAGTGAATTCAAACTCTTTATTGATATTCAAGAAGTTTACAAGCGGCGCTAGGCCGAGTTTACAAGTCTCTCAAGCTCTCTCTCTGAAACATAAAAGACGTGCCAAGTGGCTTACAAGATGGAATGATTCATGACGATGTTCCGATACATTATGTCCTGTATATGGTGCTCCAGCTCCTTGCAATGCTCCAAGGCTCCAAAGCTAGCTCTACGCCTTAGCACGTTCGAGGAAAGATCTGCACCCGACGACGTCTCCTGCTTCCTGCAAGCAATCCGTGGGGTTATCAGTACATTGTTATGTACTGGTGGGGAGGCTAGCTGTAGTGTCCCGCTCCGCGAAGGTACTAGATAGACATAAAAGATCAGATTGCTGGCTCTGCAACAGAAGATGATTGATCTGGGTGAGTGGACAAAGACTCATTTTATGATTCGCTTGCGCCTAATAAGAATCAGAGTTTTGAATGAATGTTGTTGCTAATAACAAGATAGTAATTGTTGAGTATGCTTGAAAGAGATTTCACATATTGCTATACTAAGAACAAGGAAAGAGTTAACCTGTATGCTAAGAAGAAGAATTGTTGTATGCTAATAAGAAACGACATGATGTCTTGTTTAGAAAATAAATGTTGCCTTGATCGATAAGATGTTGCCATGTTAAAACAATGAGTTGATGCTATGCTAATATGAGATGTGCCTCGAATGAATGAACTGTTGCCATGCTTAATAAGAAAAAAAAAGAGAATGTTTACATGTCTCTGAATAGAGTATGATTATTAAGAGTAGATTTCATGCTTGTTGATATCGTGCTTGCTTAAACAGAGATTGTTTATTTTCCCCTGATCGTTGATATAAGAAAGAGATGTACAGAGAAGGCACATTGTGCTGTTAAAAGAAGATGATACGGTCTGTCCGTATAGAGATAAGAGTAGAGCTATTGGCTCGATGCATGAAAAAAAGAAGAAGATGAAAATGTTTACAAGTTGCTCGATTGATGCATGATAGTTTTATCTGATAGCTGCATTTGTATTGGTCTTGGACAACTTGTGCACAAGTATAGATCCTCACGACTGGTTTTGGGGTACCAGAGCCATTCGGCCTAGGGGGAATAGAGTAACGCCCTACGGTAAAGAGACCAAGGGGTGTATAGAGTGTCCACTAGCGACGAGCTGAACCCAAGAGTCACAGCGACTAATTATGGATTTCTCATGGACCATCATATAGATAAGTGTCGGCTGGTGAAGAGCTGAACCATGTGCACAGTTGCTAGTATGTACGTTATCAGTACAAGCTGACCCGGAGCGTCACAACTACTGGTCTACGTATATACTAGTGCAGAGCTGAGCCTTGCGTCGCAGCTACCAATCGAGTTGCATGAGTCCGTAAAAGAATGTTTTGTTGAGAGCTAACGACGTAGAGACGAACAAAAAAATGTTAGTTTTTATCATGTTTATGCTAATCCTTGTATTATGCAGGGATGGACGGTCGGTTATGGTAAGAATCACTTAAAAGTGATGCATATGTACTGCTTAAGTCTTTGACATAAATTGTTTGCAGAGATTTATCTATACATTGAAATGCTATGCCCCTTTTACAGAAAAGATATGACATCGTGCTTATAATTGTCCCTAAGAGTTGCTTGAATAAAGAAATAATTATACTCATGGAACACGCGGCGCACTCCACAAAAATGAATAGTCCCTTGTATGCTTTACATGAAAAGAAGAGATATGAACTGTGGCTTTTCAAAGATGTTTTCAAAAGAGATATAAACTGACTCTGTATGCATGGAATGAACATAGATAAAAGTAGCAAGATCACATCACAAAAAAATATTTTCTCACTAAATGAACAGTGATCGTTTCAAAAGAATGTAGCCTATTTGTCTACAATTCACCAGTATGCTGATATACTGATCCACCATCAGTCTGCATGCAGATGTACTATGCATCGAGAAGGATAGTCCGAAGCGATAGCCTGTGCCTCATCCTCAGGAGCCATAAATCAGAAGAGATGCCAAGAGATAACATCTGTTGCAAGAGTTGGTTTTGTATATAAAGGAATACAATATATGGGAACGGGATCATTGTAATCTGTAAAGTTTTGAGAGAATATAACATTGTATCAGATAGAATCGAGAGCTTGTAATCTGTTCAAATAAAATCAATAAAAAGAAATATTCTTGTTACCATTGCGTTCAATGCACGTATTCTGAAATATGTCCGCTGCTGCTTCAATTATCTACGATATTTTCTGCTGCGTATTGTCAACCTTGTCTTGTTACAGGTCTTGGCCTTGTGCAAGTGCAACTTAGGCTTGCACGGCATCACGCCTTAGCGAGGACGAACGGTCTCAAAGAGTCCGAAGCGAGGACGAAAGGACTGCAGGATCGGGGCGTGACAGAATGGTATCAGAGCAACACGATCCTCTGTCCAATTTTTTTTGATTCAATTGAATTCGTACATGTTCTTCTGATCAAAATGTCCTTGCCTGCTTGATATCATTAATGAGATGAACGTTCCATACAATAAGTCCGTAAATATTTTTATGATCCTGACATATATTTTATCGATTTGATTGATTGAGATTGAAATACTTTATTGAACAAGAGTTTTGATATGATCTGAATTATGATTTCATGGATTGATGATGGTGAAGGATGAGGACTATCGCTGCTAAGGATATCGTAAGTTTTTCCTTAAGTTTCGAGGACGAAACTTCTTTTCGGTGGGTAATTATGTAGTGTCCCGCTCCGCAAAGGCACTAGAAAGACATAAAAGATCGGATTGCTGGCTCTGCAACAGAAGACGATTGATCTGGGTGAGTGGACAAAGACTCATTTTATGATTCGCTTGTGCCTAATAAGAATCGAAGTTTTGAATGAATGTTGTTGCTAATAACAAGATAGTAATCGTTGAGTATGCTTGAAAGAGATTTTACATGTTGCTATGCTAAGAACAAGGAAAGAGTTAGCATATATGCTAAGAAGAAGAATTGTTGTATGCTAACAAGAAACGACATAATGTCTTGTTAAGAAAATGAATGTTGCCTTGATCGATAAGATGTTGCTATGTTAAAATAATGAGTTTATGCTATGCTAATATGAGATGTGCCTCGAATGAATGAACTGTTGCCATGCTTAACAAGAAAAGAAAAGAGAATGTTTACATGTCCCTGAATAGAGTATGATTATCAAGAGTAGAGTTCATTCTTGTTGATATCGTGCTTGCTTAAACAGAGTGTTTATTTTCCCCTGATTGTTGATATAAGAAAGAGATGTACAGAGAAGGCACATTATGCTGTTAAAAGAAGATGATATGGTCTGCCCGTATAGAGATAAGAGTAGAGCTATTGGCTCGATACATGAAAAAGAAGAAGATGAAAATATTTACAAGTTGCTCGATTGATGCATGATAGTTTTATCTGATAGCTGTATTTGCATTGGTCTTGGACAACTTATGCACAAGTATAGATCCTTACGATCGATTCTGGGACACCGAAGCCGTTTGGCCCGGGGAGATAGAGTAACGCCCTGCGGTAAAGAGACCAAGGGGTGTATAGAGTGTCCACTAGCGACGAGCTGAACCCAAGAGTCACAGCGGCTAATCATGGTTTCCCATGGACCATCATATAGATAAGTATCAGTTGATGAAGAGCTGAACCATGCGAACAGTTGCTAGTATGTACGTTATCAGTATAAGCTGACCCAGAGCGTCACAACTACTGGTTTACGTATATACTAGTACAGAGCTAAACCTTGCATCGCAGCTGCCAATCGAGTTGCATTAGTCCGTAAAAGAATATTTTGTTGAGAGCTAACGACTCAGAGACGAATAGAGAAAATTTTTGGTTTTTATCATGTTTATGCTAATCCTTGTCTTGTGCAGGGATGGACGGTCGGCTATGGTAAGAATCACATAAAAGTGATGCATATGTACTGCTTAAGTTATTGACATAAATTGTTTGCAGAGATTTATCTATACAATGAAATGCTATGCCCCTTTTACAGAAAAGATATGACATCGTGCTTATAATTGTCCCTAAGAGTTGCTTGAATAAAGAAATGATTATACTCATGAAACACACTGCATACTCCACAAAAATGAATAATCCCTTGTATGCTTTACATGAAAAGAAGAGATATGAACTGTGGCTTTTCAAAGATGTTTTCAAAAGAGATGTAAACTGACTCTGTATGCATGGAATGAACATAGGTAAAAGTAGCAAGATCACATCACAAGAAAATATTTTCTCACTAAATGAACAGTGATCGTTTCAGAAGAATGTAGCCCCTTTGTCCACAATTTACCAGTATGCTGATATACTGACCCACCATCAGTCTTCATATAGGTGCACTATGCATCGAGAAGGATAGTCCGAAGCGATAGTGTCACGACCCGCACCCTAGAGTAAGGGCACGAGACGTGGGTACGTCCAGCCTACGCCGCAGTGTCGGCGGTAGAATGCTGTCCTAGGTCAATATACATCTAACAATATATCTCTAAACAGTTTATACTCCCCGAATGGGGGTTACATAGCAGTAAATAAACTCAATCATAACTAAGGAAGAGATAGCACGATATGAAATAGGACTCAAGGAAAATATATGATAAAGTAGTCTAAGATAATCACAGCAAATATCCAGAGGTACATGGTCTCAGATACAGAATAAAAGAATATATACAACTCGAAACAGAATAAATTCTAGCTAAAACATGACTCAAGAATACATAAAATAAGATAAGCCTAACTAATCTAGTCTAGGCAATGAGGGTGATGTCCTCAGCTAGAGCTGGGTCCTCCTGAGGGTCCAGCTCGCAAGTGTCATCTAAGGCTGCCCCGTAGTAAGTATCCAGACAGGCCTCCTCTTCATCCTCTGTAATATTTTCAACAGGTCCAGTCAGGATAGGAGCGAGTACAGTACATCTCAACAGTTCATAGCAGGTTAGAAAATATAATCATGTAGTAAAGTAAGATACAAGTACTGAAAGAAATGCTGTATGTAAATAAAGAGAGAGCTGTAATAGAAATATCTACTATAAATAGAGAATAACAGTGGCTAGTGAGTCGAGTATAATATAGACATGTAAATGGCATAGGAGATTCTGATAAGATATTATGGAAGAGATTCTGATAAGATACTACTTGGGTAATATTCACATGTCTACTTCTACTCCCCCGTACCCCCAATCAATACACAAGGATTCAACCAGGTTATGTTATAATTCCATGCAAAGGCCCCCGAAGGGTGATACATGGATGTCCCATAAATGGGGATTCTAGGAGATTCTAGGATACCCAGTAAATGGGATAAGAGATTTTAGGAGACTCTGTGATCATAAGAGTATATGTCACAAGTGATCAAAGAACCAGTGAAGTATAGTGATACGCCATGTAAGTGAAATGCACAGAACATGTAGTACCCGATGCTCCCTAAGGATAACATCTCAAGAAGGGATCCATATAGTACCAATCCGTGCGACCAACGTGACAGTACAAATAAAGTAATTTAATGCAGGAAATAATTCTAAGCAGGATATAAAATGATCAGAGAATGTACTCACCTGGTATCTGAGTGTCCAATATGAAAGTACTGTCCGAGGAGCGGTGTCTGGCTCTTAATTAGAACAGCATAAGTCACAACAAGTCCAAAATGGTATAATGAAGTCCTACTATGCATTCTACATGATTCTAGGTCAATCTAGGCCAAAGTCAACTCTTGGTCAACTCTGGTCAACCCTAGAAGTCAAACTAGGTCAACTATAGTCAAACCAGGTCTAACCAAGTCTAAACTAGGCTATCAAGTCTAAACTAGTCTATACTAGGTCTAATAAAGCTGTGCAAGCCCAATCTAGGCTCACCAAGCTATACCACATTACCTAGGCCTATGCTTAACACATGTATATATATTACCTATATATAGTAAATACACAAGTTGTATATATGTGACATATATATATATATATATATATATATATATATATATACTTGTATAATCCATACATCCTATATAGGTATCAATACTAGATACCCAAAATATACTCAAATACCATATATATATACACACATTACATAATATATATATATATATATTACCTACTAGCATATGCATTCACATAGAAAATAGGATATACATATAGAGAGGGTGTGTGAACTAGTATAGCATGAGAATGAGGGTGTACATGTGAGAGAGGAAACATGTGTGTGTGTCTTGTGAGAGGAATATGTGTGTAATTGCTTGTGTGTTAGAGAATAAATAGTTTGTGTGTGTGTATTAAAGAGTGAGTGATGTGAGCTGTGTGACATGAGAGTATTGTGTAGGAGGAACAAAGTGTCTAACAAAGAGTGTGGTGACTGTTATTTGCCATAAAATATAAAAGAACAGAACAATTATCGGAGGACCGGACTTTTACTTTACGTTACAAACTCGCTTGTACAAAGAAAGCCTAGGGATGAAAACCTAGGTACAACAGTCTAAGTACAATTGTTTATTTTAGATTCTGGAGGGTGACGATAGAGGCTCGGAAAGGCGACGGCAGTCCTGTCTTACTCCTTGGACGATCGGTATGCAGCCTTGGCTCCTTGTGAAAAGATGGTTGGCGTTGATGAAGAAATGCTCTTCTTGTTCCTCTGTTGCTCTTCTGGCTTCTCTCTCTCTTTGTGTATTTTCTCTCTGACTATGGGGGAAAGTCTCTCTGTATATACGTGTTTCTCTCTGATATCGTATATATTTTGCAAGAGAATGGCACCCTGCTATTTATAATAGTAGGATATCATCATTAGGGTTGCCAATGATTATATCTTGGAGATGGCGGTGGCCTGGGGATTGGTCAATCTAGGCCGTTCGTTTCTGATTGTGACGAATCCGAGCCATTAGGTGTAGATTACACCAAATCCCATTAGCAATTAATGCTGATTGGAATAAATCTTCCTTATAATGATCTTCTGATATCTGTAAATAAATTAGATCTATTCTTCTACCACGTGTCCCAGATTATTGGGATTTGACCCAATCTTTAATGGCAGCAAATCTGAGGAATTAATCGGTTTAGGACACGTATCCTAGGAGCTGCTAGAGGGATCTGGACCGCATGACGAGTGAGCCGCATATGAATTTGAGCCGCATATGGTTAAGCCCACGTGTCAGGGCTGCCTGGGCAGTGGCCCTCACTTGAGCCCTCGAACCACAGAAGAGTAATCCTTGTGGGCCGCATAGGTACATATTCGCCTGAGCCGCATGGACATGATCCTCTTGAATCGCATGAGAAGTCCTCGCTCGAGCCGTATGAGGCTTTCTTGGCCTGAGCCGCATATGACAAATTCACTCTGAACCGCATGAGAAGTTCTTTGCTCGAGCCGCATGAGGCTTTCTCGGCCTGAGCCGCATAGGACAGATTCTCTCTGAACCGCATGAGAAGTGAGCCGCATACGAACGCCCACGTGGCAAGGCCATGTGGCATTTTTATGGCTCTCGGAGGATTTGTGTCAGAGATCTCTTTTCTCTTCCCTAGAGATTCATCATTATGACAGAGTCATAATTACCTGCTTTTGTGTCAGGGCTGTCAACTTTTCAGAGGGGTCAGCCGTCAAAGCAATTAATGCAGCATGGGTCGGAGGGGAGTACTGTCAGGCCACGTGTCTTCTGAGCCGCATGGAATGCCTCGAGCCGCATAGCTCCTTATGCCGCATGACTCCCTGAGCCGTATGAGTTTTCTGAGCCGCATGAATCTTTCTTGGCCTCATGAGTCATTTTCTTTAGTATTTTCCATGCTTCTACAAGACCCCCTTCAAAGTTTTCAATTTGTAAAATTGAAATACTTTGAATAAGAAGCATGGCTATGTTCTTCTAGCCGCATATGAAATCCTGACCGCATAGAAGTCCTGGCCGCATGGACTGTTCAGCCGCAGGAGACTGTTCAGCCGCATAGCTTTTTGCCACGTCCTTATTTGCCACGTATGGCAATCTTTAGCACTTAAATGTTGTTGATTTTTTTAAAGACCGCTTTTTTGTGCGGAATTCGAGGAGCTTGGCCTTCATTTTTGGCAGCTTATTTTGATAACCGAAGAGTCGGTTTACACGGGGATCGAAATGCTCCGTCTTTGTTTTATAAATACGGATGACTTTAGCCGGAGGGACTTCTTTACTTTCTCTTTCGTTCACTCTTTTTCCTGTCTTCTCTTTCTGATCTTCCTTGTCTTCTCGTCGAAGCAATGGCTCCTATGTCTTCTAAAGTTATTTCTGCCATCGCGAAGGGCAAGAGGGTGACGTCCTCGTCAGCCGTCGAACCTGAAACACCCGAAGTGCTCTCTGACGTTCGTCCTGCTTTTAAGGGTAAGGGTTGTATTTGGATCTTGAGTACCCATGGCTCTGCTGCATATTTATGCACAAGCCTCCTCCCAAGTTGATGGCAGAGCCGCATATGCTGTATGGGCCGCATGACTTTTTCATGTCCGAACCGCATAGACAATGCCCCATGTTTGAATCCGCAGAAGAAGGATTTTAAACACATAAAGTCTCCTCTGAACGGAGCCGCATATGTTTTTAGCAGGCTGAACCGTATAGCATTTTGCGTCGCATGAGTTCTTCTGTTAGAACTGTGTATATTCGTCCAATCCGCATAAGCTATCGAGCTAGAGTCATATGGAACTCTCATCTGATTTGTGCCGCATGAGACTGTATTGACTCGAACTGCATAGGATTCCTCGAAACTGTATTTCTTGAGACCCAACTGGACTGGAGCCGCATAAGACATTATTGACCTGAACCGTATAGGCTTGTGAGAGCCTCTTTATTCAGTAATTTTTTGTTTTAGCCATCTTTTAATCCTGTTTCTTCTTTCTCTCTTTTTTTTTCTTTTCAGTGAACCTCCCAACCAATCCAGCAGGAGAGCTCCTTGTGGGTTCAGCTCAGTATGCCGCAGACGTGCAGCTTGATGAGTTAATCCGTCGTATAGAGGATCAGCTTCCCACCAATGAGCCTAGGGAGAGAGTGGCTGCTATTAATAAACAACTTTTCCGCTTTCTTTGTTCAATGATGAATTCGGGGAAGTTGGATGGAGAATTTTTGAAACTGACTTTTCTCTTTGGGGACGCCTTTTCCATAAAGAACTCCCGATTGCTGGATGTCTCAGAGCACTGGGATTTTTCTGTAGACGGGGTAGAGATTCATATCCCTGAGATGGAGTGGCATTATCCTCTCTCATGGTTTAACATGGTACCGTGGGGCAGGACTATGGTGGGCTTCCTGACTCCCATCCAACAGGGAATGTTTGTGAGCAAAATTCACTACAACAGACGCACGGGTTTAGTATATACGGGCAAGGAATCCGTGAGTCGGACTGTGATGGGGCTGCTCCCGGGCACTTTTGTAAACACAACTGGCCTTAATTTTACCTTCACCCTAGCTGATACTTTTCTGAATCAGCTCGCTCACAAGGGGTCTTATCCCATAGGCAGGTTGTCGCTGCTGAATTGGATCAACCCCATTCCTACATGGACTAATCTTACCTCATGGATTTTGAGGAAGTATGGGGACTTTCTTCAGGAAATTGATCTCTACTACGCCGTCAGGGGTACCTGCTACGGGTTGCCCATTAACAAGCCCTTGTTTATGGCTCTATTGGAGCTGTATAATCGGCGTACAGGGACTTTCTTTGCCCCTGGAGGAGAACTGGGGCTTGCTCTTCATGAAATAAATACTGTGTCTAGATTGCCATGGGGAGGTGAAGCTTTTGAAGTATATACACCGACGAACGAAGAACTCGAAGAGCTGGATCGACGGTTTCCTGGTTTCGTCGCCGTGTACCAAGAACTGTTGTGTCATCATAGCGCCTGCCATCAGATGGCTATCAAGAAAGTAAATAGTTCAGAAGGGAACGCCCCTCACACCAAGGCCTAGATTTTGTATCTTTTCAAGTTGCGTCCTTCCGGTCAAGTTTCGTCTCGAACTCCTCGAACCCCGGAGGAGGTGAAGGATATGATGTCGAAGGTCAAGAAGTCGAAGTCTACCCGTGACCGGTTTGGGAGTAGCACTGACTCCCTCAGTTATTTCCAATATAGTACCCGGGAGATGTCTGATAAAGCGATCTTAGCTGGGTTCTTGATGGTGTGGCTACGCAACTGTGTAGTCTCAGGAGGCGCGGGTTCTATAGAAAGGATCACCCGCCATTTCATTCTTCCTGCTGTAAAATTGGTCTTCAAGGTAAGACTGGCGCTCCTCCCGGCCATGGTGTGTAGCATACACCACGGCCTTCGCGCCTTTTCATCCAAAGTCATTGCTTGCGATGTGTCGATGGACTTTAAACGGATAGAACTACCATACCACTACCTCATGGGGTGGTTATTGTTGCACTATCGGTCGTTGATGAGGCCGGGATCTGATGAAAACGTTTCTGTTGATGACGCCTTCCTTTTCCGGTATCGTCATCAGCCTTGGGAACATGATACCATGCCGGCCTATCGGAGGGCGTTGGCAAGAATTGATGGGCCCGAATTCTTCGTATCTCTCGCTGAGTTCACCCTCGGCAAAGTGAGGAGGGTATATGTTGACGGCATTGATCCCCCCCAACTTTTATCTGAGAAGATGCTTTTTTGGTTACGCAACATCCGTCCCGCGCACCTGGTGTATCGTTACCGGAATAGAGTATACCTGGAGCCTTATCTGCCCAGTAGATTTTCCCGTCAATTCGGGTATAGTCAATTGTTCCTGGATCGCCCTAGCGCTTGCTTGAGCCTCGAGGGCAGTGTGCTCGATGGTGTCTGGGCTTGGCATTATTATAATACGATCCATACCCGAGCCAGCTTCTCACTCCCTGATGCCAAGGTGGAGGGTGATATCTTGTATATAGCGGCCCTTTATCATATTGTAGCTAGCAAACCTCCTGTTGGTTTTGATATGAATACTAGCTTCATTGCTGGCACCGGTTTGGCTGAGAAGCCAGAAGGGTCCAAGAAGAGGAAGAGGGGGGCGAACAGGGTTCCTGTGCCAGACTCAGAGTCTACTAGGGCGGATAAGGAAGACGACGAACAAGACACTGATGACTTATCTCATTCTTTGGGCGAGGAGGTTGGGAATCAACCCCCTGTTGTGCAGGCGGAAAGGGCCGTGGGTCAATCGTCTAGTCTGTCTGACGAGGTGGTGGAGGGTCAACCATCTGCAATACCCGGCCCTTCGCGTAAACGAAGCAGGCGCGTGACTACCGCTGATGACCGAACCTATTCCATGAAGCATGCTGCGGTAAGGCGTCGCAGACTGCTTATTGATGATATAGACGATGTTCCTGAGGTGATTTGGGCTTCAGCTGTTTCCTTTCTTCTTCTTCTTCTATGTTATGGCCTAATTATTTGTTTCTTTTGCTCTTTATAGGCGTCGGATGAGCTCGCCCCTCAAGACCCGATTACCGAGGCTGATCCGGTCCTGTCTCATTTAGTCAGTGATGTGTGCAACGCTATCTTTGCTGCTGGGGTACTTCCAGTTGCGACCGAGGATTCCCACCGTGCTGGAACCTCAACCCAGGGGGATGGGGCTTTACTGTGCCCGTCCCTGAAACATCCGAGCCCCCACATGATGACTTTGTGGGTGGGGAAACTATGCCGGCTGTGAACGAGCCGTCGCCCCCACGTTCTTCCCCTGGTAACATAAATCAAATTATAGCTCGTGAATCAACCCATGTGTTCCTATCGTTTTTTCCTTCAAATTACGTCGACTAATGGTTACTTTGGACGTTCAGATCCCAACCCGTCATTGCCAGTGATTGATATTGCTGGATCGTACCCTACCGGAGAGGGCCTGACGAAACCTCCGTGCGTCGAGTGTCCTTCGTCTGGGTCGAGCTCGGGGTCCCAGGTAGCAGTGCAGTTGGAACAAGGGACGATGCCTCCTGTGTCTTCCTTTGCGAATGTAGCTTCGAGGGTCAACCTTTCCTCCCTGCCAAGCCTCCAGGCTATTCGGGCGGTGGAAGAGGAGTTAGCCGCCATTCAAGCGTTTTTCCGTACGGAATTTGCTTCTTTGGTGGCGGATGCAGTAACTTCTGAAGCTGCCCCTCCGGTACCGTCTGCCACTCTTCCTCTGACGCCGTCATCTACAGAGGTCTTGGATGACGCGTTACAGGACGTGGTTGCCAGTTTCCATCGCCACCTGAAGAGGGGGATCGAGGCAGCGGTGGAAAGGGGGACTCCCTTTACTCTGGCCCACCGATGTGCCGGTGGCCAGATTAATACCCTTAAGACACTCCCTGGCGGAGGGGAACTGGCTGCGCTTTTGGAGCCTAAGCTATTAGAAGCTGATCATCTCGTGGCCCAGTTTCGCTTGTTGCAACAGACTGATTTACCCGCGGCCATAAATCGAAAACGCAACTTCCTTATTACCGTGGTGGAGAAGGTGATGGCTGCCCGGGAATCGCTCAAGCCGGCTATATTACAGGACCGCCGAACTCTGACTCGGTTGTACGACCAGTAGAGCCGTCAGACTGAAGATTGCACAACTCGGGAAGCGGATGCTTCTCACGGGGTAGCCGATGCCCGAGAACAGAGCTTCGAGCTCCAGAGAAAACTGGCTTTCCTGGAGTCAAAGCTTGAGGCTGCTCGTATTGAGAAAGAGACTGCTATCCAGGAGGCTGATAAGTATAGTAGGGCTTCTACCAATCTAGAGCTTGTCCAAAAGAAGGTGAAGGACAACTGGCAGGCATATACGCATTTGAATAACGCAGAGCAGTTATCCCAAGAGGCCGAACGTCGAGCTAAGCAGAGGCTTGATCGAGGGACTGCCTCGGTGAAGAACCGTCTTTTGGAGTTGTGTAATGCCGAACTATAGTCGGCCTTTTCTTCTTGTTTTGTTTCTGTTTTCTTTCTTTCTGGAGGGGACATGATCCCGAAATATGTAATGCTTTTTCTTCCCTCAAATAAAGAGTACTTTCAATTCTACCCTTCATTTGTATTGCTTGCTGCGCCTGTGATATTGTGGTGGTGTTTTCCCCCGCATAGGGGATATATTTGTGGACCTGTTACCCGTAGTATACCTTGGTTTTAGGTAGAGATAACAAGTTTTGGTCAGAGTCCCTGAAGCAACCATAGCAAGGTGGTCATGGGTGCTCTTGATATAGAGAAAATGAATGTCGTAGAGCAGCTGGGCTCCTGGGGCCTGATGAGGTGATAGGTTTATGCTGAGAAATTTAGCTGAGGATATTTGTGGGCCTATTATCCTTGGCGTACCCTGGTTTAGGATACGGATAATATGATGAAGGGGAACCGACATACTTGCTCAGAGGTAACGAGGACATGGCAAGTAAGAAGGTTATTTAAACGTCGAGTCTTTCTACTCAGAGGTAATGAAAACATGGCAGGAGTAAACTCGACGGAGGATATTGATGGTCAACAGAGGACATTTGTGGTCAACAGAGGATATTTGTGGTCAACAGAGGATATTTTGTGATCGATAGAGGACATTTGTGGACCTATTACCCTTGTCGTACTCCGGTTGTGGGTACAGATAATAGGTTGAAAGGGGACCTACATACTTGTTCAGAGGTAATATGGACATGGCAAGCATGAAGGTTTCTTCGACGGAGCCTTCCTACTCAGAGGTAATGAGGACATGACAGGAGTGGGCTCAATGAAGAGGGGGTACATAGAACAACTCAGAGGTAGGAGGACATGGAAGTTCTATGTGAGGGGTGGTTTGTTTTTTTTGGTGGAAGTGAAAATGACTCAGAGGTAATGAGGACATGATCGTTTCGGAAATTTGTGGATCGATTACCCTTTTTGTACACTGGAAGCGCGGGTAGTGGATCATGAAGGAGGATCTCTTCCAGGAAGAAAGTTTAGAGGTATAATCATACGTGACTTACTATCTGAAAGAGTGATCGAAATATGAGTTCAGAGGCACCAGCGGGTACATAACTCGGTAATCTAGAATATTGAGAAAGTGTGAGTTCAGCGGCACCAGCGGGTACGTGACTCGATAATCTGAAATGTTGTGGATGTGAGTTCAGCGATACCAGCGGGTACATGACTCGATAATTTGAAATGTTGTGGATGTGAGTTCAGCGGTACCAGCGGGTACATGACTCGATAATCTGGAATGTTGTGGACGTGAGTTCAGCGGTACCAACGGGTACATGACTCGATAATCTGAAATGTTGTGGACGTGAGTTCAGCGGTACCAGTGGGTATATGACTCCATAATCTGAAATGTCGTAGACGTGAGTTCAGCGGTACCAACGGGTACATGACTCGATAATCTGGAATGTTGTGGACGTGAGTTCAGCGGTACCAGCGGATACATGACTCGATAGTCTGGAATGTTGTGGACGTGATTTTAGCGGTACCAGCGGGTACATGACTCGATAATCTGAAATGTCATTTGGACATAAAATTTCTTGAGGAACTTGCCGTTGACGGGCAACATGAGCAAGTCTCCGTTTTATTTTGCGAGGCGGTAAGCACCGTTGGAGAATACTGTCTCAATGATAAATGGGCCTTCCCACTTTGGCTGGAATTTGTCGGCGGTCTTGTGAGTCATGATCATCAGCCTCCGTACTGCCAGAACGAGAACGCCAACCTGGAATGTTCTGATTTTGACCTTCTTGTTGAAGGCTCCAGAGATGCGTGCTTGGTATAGCTCAATTCGTTGCTGAGCCAAGAGGCGCTTTTCGTCTAGTGCCTCCAATTCCTGCAGCCGACGATGGTGGTTGTCGTCTGTTGTCAATTGATGTGTGAGAGCGACACGTAGTGAGGGGATCTGAGTCTCCAATGGGAGGACTGCCTCACTCCCGTATACCAGGAAGAATGGTGTATTTCCGGTGGCTGTTCGGACTGTGGTGCGATAAGCTTATAAGCATTCGTCGAGCTTCTCGTTCCAGTCACGTTTGTTGGAGGAGACAAACGTCTTGAGGAGTTTGATGATTGTTTTATTGAATGCCTCTGCCAACCCGTTTGCTGCCAGGTTGTACGGCGTCGAAGCGATATTCTGAATACGGTATTTATCGCAAAACCGATAGAATGCGTGGCTTGTAAACTGCGGACCATAATCATGGATGATCCTTCGGGGCAATCCGAAGTGGTAGATGACATGATGCTTAAGGAAGTTGATCACGTTCGAGGTTTTAACTTCTGCGAGTGGGATAGCTTCCGCCCATTTGGAGAAGTAATCAGTGATTGCGAGTATGAAGCAATAGCCTCGGAAGGAAGGTGGGGTGATTGGGCCAATGATATCCATTCCCCATGTTTCGAATGGCCAGGACGTCGCTGTCGGATGTAGAAATTCGGATGGTTGGTGATTGAAGTCCGCATGGACTTGGCAGGCTTTGCATTTTCTAGCATAATCTATCGCATCTGCCACCATCGTGGGCCAATAGTAGCCCATTCGTCGAAGGCAGTCTTGTAATTTAGGACCGGGCTGGTAGGCCCCACAGACACCGTCGTGAGCTTCTCGTACGGCTTCTTTGACTTCTGTATTTGACAGACACCGAAGTAGTAATCCGTCGTAGGAGCGACGATACAGCATTTGTCTCTGTATCATAGAAGAATCTGAGAGAACGCCGTCTGATGGAAGTGGCTTCCTTTGGGTTCTCGGGCAGGATGTCGTAGACGACGAAGTCGATGAATGGTTGTCTCCAATCTGGGACATCATCGATCGTCTGTGCGAAATAACTCGCCACGAATTGCACATTGTTTTTGGGACAGACCAGTTCGTGGCCTATCACATCCACTGCTTGACGATCATAATTCGGAACTGCTAGTGAAGCGGCAAGACCGGCTAAGGCATCTGCTTCGATATTTCGAAGTCTGGGGACATATTCGATGAAGAACCCCTTGAACGACGAGATGATGTCAATTGCTATTTGGTGATAAGGGATCATGTCTTCGTGGCGGACTTCGTATGAGCCCCGGATCTGATTGACGATTAGCTGGGAATCGCCGTATGCTTCAAGGTATTCTACCCCCAGCTCTCTTGCAAGTTGGAGGCCAATGACCAGAGCGTTGTACTCGGCCACATTGTTAGAACAGGGCTCAGTGAGGAAATAAGCGCGGTTAATCACCAATCCGAAAGGGGAGATTAGCACTACCCCGACTCCGACGACTATATTGCCTTTAGGTCCGGCCCTCGAAGCACCGTCGAAGAATATTCGCCATATATCATCGTGAGAGGTTGCATGCGAGTCGGCGAACTCATCTGGAATCTCTTCATATATCCTGGAGGACTCCGAGCCCGGGTGGGCTGCTAAGAAGTCTGCCAGGGCTTGACCTTTGACTGTCTTTTGTGGGACGAAGATCATATGATAAGGGGATAGCAATATTGCCCATGTAGCGAGGCGAGAGCTGAGTGCCCCTGGTTTAGTCATGAGGACTCTGAGAGGGTTGACTCGTGAGATCACATGTATCGTTTGTCCGGTGACATAATGCCGCATTTTCTGAATGGCGAATACCAGGACGAGGCATTCCTTCTCCACAGCGGTGTATCGTTGTTCTGGCCCAATCATCATTCGACTGAGATAATATATGGCCTGCTCATGGCCTGCGTCGTTGTTTTGTGCCAGCAGAGCCCCGAAGGAGTGTTCTATTGCTCGTACGTAGAGCAGGAATGGTTTTCCAGGAACCGGGGCCACTAAAACTGGAGGATTTGACAAATATTCTTTGATGCTGTCGAAAGCACGCTGGCATTCCTCGTCCCATATGAATGAGACTCCTTTCTTCATGAGGTACGTGAATGGTCGGCATCGCTCGGAGAGGTTAGAAATGAACCTCCTGATGTAAGCTAGCCTTCCTTGGAGGCCTCTGAGTTCGCGGAGATTTCTCGGGGGATCCATCTCCATGATTGCTTTTGTCTTCTCAGGGTCTACATGGATACCCTTTGCAGTGATGATGAAGCCCAAGAACTTCCCGCTGGATACGCCCAGAAAGGACTTCGTAGGGTTCATTTTCAAATTGTGTACTCGTATTAGGTCGAATACCGTCCTTAGATCCTGCAGATGGTCTCCTTTGCAGCAGCTTTTAACGGCTATATCGTCAACATAGCACTCCACTGTCTTGTGTAAGTGGTCTCTGAAGATGATGCTCATCGCTCTTTGATAGGTGGCGCCGGCATTCTTCAAACCGAAAGGCATGACTGTGTAGCAGTATGTGCCAATTGGTGTTCAGAATGATGTATGTTTTTCGTCATCAGGAGACATTTTGATTTGGTTATACCCCGAGAAGCCATCCATGAATGACATACGTTCGAAGCCGCAGGTATTGTCGATCATGATGTCTATGATAGGAAGGGGGAATTCATCTTTGGGGCATGCCTCGTTCAGATTGCGGAAGTCGATGCAGATTCGAATCTTCCCATTCTTCTTGAGGACGGGTACTATATTGGCGACCCAATCGGGATGTTGCTCCTCACGAATGAAGCCGCTGGCTATCAGTTTGTTGACTTCAGCTTTGATCGCGTCCATGATGCCTGGGCGGAAGCGTCGCTGTTGTTGCTTGACTGGCTTCGCATCTGGCGGAATGTTGAGTTTGTGAAGAGCAATATCGGGATTTAACGCTGGCATGTCTTCATAGCTCCAGGCGAACACATCAATGTATTCTCTGACAAGTTCTAGTAGCGACTCCCGTTCTTCGTCTGCTAGGCTTTTACTGACGAAGATTGGTTTTGGAGAATATTCGCTGCCAAGGTCAACTTGTATAACTTCATCTTCAGTAGGAGGTTCTCTCAGTTCGAACCGCTTTTTCCATTGTGCGTCCAACTGCTGGGCCCACGGTTCTAGCTCGAGGATTTTGGGGATGTCTTCATCTTCTTCGTAAGCGTCTGCGAATGCCATGTTGACTGACATGATTTTTCTGAGCATGTCTCCGATGCTGGTATCCGAGTCAGAAGTTGGTGACCCGGTTGAATGTGACTGCCAGTCGCATTCTTCATCTGAACTCTCGGGGGTCACAGTGGGCGTTACATACCCTAGCCCGTATCGAGTTTTGTTATAATAATCCCATAGTTTACCCACCGGGACTGGCGGCTTCAAAGGTAATCGTCGTCCAGTGCCGTAGTTTAAACCCGGCGTCGTCTTCAGATCATACCCCTGTTTTTGCATGAGATATTTGGATTGTGGGCTATACAGATACAGAGGCAGTCTCCCGACATCTGACCCGAGGTCGGTTTCCTTTGTGGCGGAGGGATGCGGGTTGTTTGTCCAGCCAAAGATGATTGGATGGTCTCCTCCCTCGATTATTCGGTAAGCGTCTTCTACTGGAGTAAGCTGGATCACGGTGTACACATTTATCACTTGTGTGTGCAGGTGAGCTCCTATACCGTGTTCCATAGCATACATTGTACATAGCTTATTGAGCTCGGTGTAGTTTAAAGATAACCCTTTATTGATGAAGTAAGGTATCTTTTCTAGGGGAATTACATCATCTGCGGAGGGAACATCAGTGTGGGCAGCCACATACTTGGCAAGCTCCGGTTCCTCTTCGGCTACCCCCTGTGTAAATGAAGACTGAGAGGATGATCTAGGAAGCTTGATTGTCAGTGGTTCAGTTGATGGAGTTGAGCGTGGAGTTGTTGGCAGACTAGCGACCCCCAGTTTGGCACTCGAGGTGGAGCGAGGAGTGGCCGGTTCGCTAGAAGTGTCAGACCTTACGTCGGAGTGACGACCCTTCTTGGGAAGGCGTATCGTCAGTGGCCTATCGGAGGGATTGAGCTTCTTCGTTTGGGGTTGACCGACTCTCGGCAGTCTGATTGTCAGTGGCCCCGTTGTGGGTCTCGGCACTTGGCCGGACCTTGGCAGCCGGATTATCATCTGTTTCTCTTGCGCCGAGAGGCTGATTGCGTCCTTCCACAGAGTGGCAGTAAGGGGTACGGACGTGCCCGGTTTACGAGCTTGGAGGTGGATCGTCAGGGGTCCTTCTGATCCTGTGGCCGTTTCGGTACCAGCTTGTTCATTTCCTTCATCAAGGTGCCTCTTCGACTTTTCGTATAGGCAGGAGTCTGAGTAGTAAGATTCGACCCCTTTGAAGGGATCGATGTCAGCAAATTTCGTCTTCACGAAGCCGTGTTTATCGACATATTTGAAGCATTGGTGCAGCGTAGAAGGCACGATCATGTAATCGTGTATCCATGGGCTACCCAAGAGGATGTTGTAAGAAATGTCTGCATCTATGACATAGCAGGTGACTTCGGATTGGAGGTCGCCAATTTGATACTTCAGACGAATCTTCCCAATAGGGTAGCTCCTGCCCGAATTGAAACCGCTGATGGCGGTGCTTGTAGGTGTCAGGCGATGCATCGGAATACGGAGATGATGTAGCAGACCCTTCGGGATGATGCTTATGGAAGAGCCATGATCAATGTGCATCCGATCCACCTTCACGTCGCCGATGTATCCCGTGTAGTATAGCGGGCGATCATGTAGGTTGGTTTTGATGAGCATGTCCTGCGGAGTGAAGACGATGTTGGGCGTTGCTCCCGTGCAAGCGCTGTTTTGGAGATCCACGGGTGAGTCCTCCCCGGTGAGGTTTGATTGAGCCAGATAGGCATCGGCATTTTGGAGTGCTTCGCTCAATGCAATACGAACGTCCTTGGAGAGCCTTAGGAGTTCGTACAGTGACAACTTGGCCGGTGTGTTAGCCAATTGCGCTAAGATGTCAAAGTTGTAGGGCCTCTCTAGCCCTTGGGCTGCCTCTTTTCGGAGGGACTTGTCGAAACGAGTCTCCTTCGGCCTAGGCTTGTCGGTCGTCGAAGGCTGAGCCGGTCCCGGAGCATCAGTTGTAGTGGATTGATGATTTTCGGTTGGGTTGTCAACCACAGGTTGGAATTGCGCTCCGGTCCGCGTGACGACGGCTGTAGCCTCCTCGTTGTCTACGGAGATTGTGTGGCAGGTCCTAATTTTTCCATTCTTCTTTTTGTTGGTGGGAGATGGTGTAGGCTGAGTAACTTCTGACACCAAGTCTGGATGGATCCACATGACCTCCCCTCGTGATGTGGTGAGGGGTACTAGACCGACAGCCTGATCTCGGGGAGGCGGAAGATTGGTAATCTCCATTGTCGCCAGAGGGACGGGGATCACCCATTCTTGAGTCTCCGTCGGAGGGAAGCTGCCAAATTGTACGGACACCATATTGGCCGCCACGGTTACTTCTTCGAAATCGATGGCCAGAGCGTTCGAATCGATGAGGTTCTGGATGTATCGCTTCAGCTGGTAGCAATCGTGTGTAGCGTAATGAACATAGCAATGATAATGGCACTATTTTGGATTCTCCATCTCTGCCGGCCGCGGTTCCCGTCTTGGTAGAGGAAGCTGGATTCTGTCCCCTTGTATGAGCATGTCCAAGATGGGCTTGACGTGTCTGTCTTCGAAGGAGTAATCGATTTGTGGCCATTGTTTGTCTGCGGGCTTCGGCTCAGGTTTTTGTGTTGTATCGGCCACCATAGCCTGCTTCCCCTTGCTGTCCCGATTGTTGGAGGGGTTATCCCCATTATCGTTGTTGGGACGCTTGCCCTTGCTTTCTCCTTCCGAGATGTGCAATCCCAGTTGGCGAGCCTTCTTCAGTCGTTCTTCGGCGCTTGTGGCGCTGATGATGAAGGCCTTCCAATCTTTGAATTGACTTTCGTCCATCCAGAGACTGATTGTTGGAAGCAGTCTCTTTTGGCAGATCTCAATCAAAGAGGAATCCGGATTTTCGGAGGGCAGCTTCATGGCAGTTTGGCGGAACCGCTCAATATAGTTCCTTGTCAACTCCTTCTCCCCTTGGACGACGTCCATGAGGGTGGACATGGTGACGTCCTATCCTACTTCGTAGAACCTCTCCAAGAACAGGCACTTGAAGCCGACGAAGGAGTGGATGCAGTTGTCCGGCAGATTGCGATACCAGTCGAAGGCGACTCCTTCCAATGCCCCAATGAATAATCGAGTGAGGATAGCATCATCATGGGGCAGATGGTCGGTGGTGACCTCGAAGTAAGTGATATACCGACTTGCTGAGGTTTTGCCATCATATGGGTTGATATTGAACGACTTATATTTTAGTGGGAATAGAATATCCCTCCATTCAGCAGGGTATGGTTGCCGAATTCTGAGGTCTTGAGCGTTTTCTCGGGCATGGAACATGGCTCGGAGCTCCTGAACCTCTCTTCTTACTTCTCGGGTCTCATCTGTCGCGGTAGGGGCTATTATTTTGGAAGGATTGTTGCCCGGGTTTGGTGCCGCTGAGTTCGAATCTATATTGACCGCGGGGCCCGTGCTTGTTTGACCAGGTGTTCCTCCTTGTAGAGTCGGCAGGACCGCTTTAATCTCGTCTACAGACTTGACCAAAGCAAGTAATATGGCTTCGAGATTGTCGATACGCTGGCGATCATTGGAACCACCTTGATTGCTGTCCGTCATGAAAACCGTCCTTACATGAGGAGGGATGGAAGAAACGGTGGAGGATGTGCCCTCCGAGTCGTACCCATGCACCGAGAAGTCATCGGGATAGGTGGGAATGTTCTCTTCGGGCTCGGACTCGGAGGAAACGGTGTCCCCGGCTTCAGAGCTTGCTTCGTCTTTGATGTCCTCGGAGACATCAGCATCTGTTGCACCTGATGGAAGAGTTGTTTGTCCAGGCTCGGCTCCTTGAAACATCAGATTGTTGCGGATGTTCGGAGGAGTGCTACCCCCAGTTCCTTCAACCCCCAGCGATGTGGATGATGGATTTCCCATCGCGGTAGATTTGGTCTTTGAACGGGTGTGTTGGAATACACCGGTAGAGGACAACCGTTTAGACGATAGTTTCTTAGCTGTAGTGGTTGATATCTTGGGACTGGAGATACTTGTCTTTTTTCCTCTCCCTTCGGCAGGGACCTTTTGAGCGGAATTGCAGGAGACAAGAGGAGGTACCTCATCTTCTGAGCTCAGATGCTGTAGTCTTTGGAAGACGGATGGCCGATCTTTCGTCACTGTCGCGTTGTTGCAACAGCAGTTGACGATGATTTGGGTGCAGCTATGTCCAAGAGAGGACTCCTTGCACGCCGATACTCCTTCTCTTTCCTTACATTTGTGGAGGATCGCCTCCCGCAGGTCAGAGGAACCACTCTGTCCGTTTGCCGTCGGGGGCTGGACTCGAGCGGTTGTATACAACTTCCCATCCGAGGCCCGTGTGATAATCAACGGGACGCCTCGATAGTCAGAGGTTGGGACAGATGACTGGGCCTGATGAGCCCGTGCTGCCCTAGACTTCCTCCTTTTAGCACTTGCGGGTGCGTAATAGGAGGAGTCCAAGTTGGATACCACGGAATCTGGCTTATCATCCAGAGAACCATCAGGGTCAGGACCGCATAAGAGACGGTCGAAGACTGATCGAGAGAAGCGTGAAACGGATGCTATGTGGCTAGAGTTGGGTACCGTGCAGGCTGTCTGCATGCGGTTGTCTTCTGCCGTCGGATGAATTGTTTTTGTGCGGCTAGGAGCCACGACCGTGCAGGCTGGCCGCATGCGGTTGGTAATTGTGGCCGCATGGGTTTTCTGCAAGCGATTGACTTTCCTGGCCGCATGGGTTTCATCCATGTGATTGGCAGCTGTAGCCGCATAAGTTATGCGGCTGACAGTTGTGGCCGTATGAGTTTTCTTCATACGGCTGGCTGATGTAGCCGCATGAGTTTTCTCCCTGCGACTAACATCCTTATGCGGCTCTGATCGCATAGAGTTCCTCTTTGCCCCTGCAAGTCCAGCATCATAGTATTTTCTTCTGCCGGACTTGGGGACAGCAGAGTTGTCTACGATCTGAAGTGGGGCCGCAGGGGAATCTTGCTCGCCGTCTTGAACAACAGAGGGTGTCTCCGCAAGAGCTTCAGTAGGAACGAAGGATCGGGGTCTCCACTCTTTACGGGCCTTCTTTGTGCGGGCTCGCTTCTGGACCGGGCCAGTACTCTTGTCGGAGAGCATTTCTTCGAACGCCTGTTAGTCGAACCGGGCGACCATCTTTTGTTGCGTGGAGCCAAGCTTGGCTGCATCCGATTGCGTCACCAACTCCTCAGCCGTGGAGAAGTTAGTCCCCAGCAGAGTCGCCATCGTGTTTGCCATGAAATATAAAAGAATAGAACTGAAGAACAGATGGCAACTCTAGAGGGGGGTGAATAGAGTTTATAGAGATAATATCCAATTAATAATTCAACTCTATCACAATCAAAACTAATCAGAGTAAATACGGAATTTAAAGTAAGAAGAAAGAGAGCATACGCAAACACAGCCGATTTTAACCTGGTTTCCCTCGTGGAGGACTAGTCCTGGCCTGAGAACTCTAGCTCAGGATTAAATCCACTATTTGTGAAATAGTAGTTTACAACCCGTGCCTTTTCTTCAGAAGAGCACGTCAACTTCTTACAGAGGATCGCAGTGGCGATTTGCTTGGAATTTTCCAAGCGACTTCTTTAACTCTTGTACAAGACTCCTAACTGAGAGATGCTGAGCACTCGAGACTTAGGAAGCTTGTGGCTAGTAGATGGGAAGGATATGGCTTATCTGAGCTTTAAGAGAGAAGAGAAGAGAAGATTGGATGATTTGAAATGAGAGAATTCATGGCCTATTTATAGGGTTTTTGTAGGCAGAATTCGGCCAGAATTCGGGTAGAAAATTTCAAATATTTGGCCGTTGGACAACTTGCAACCAGCTAACCCTAAAATTAAGGTTGTTGATTTTTAGGGGACAGAGTTCGGCCCGAACTCAGTGTGGAGGCAGAGTTCGGCCCAAACTCTGTCTCCAGAGCACAGAGCTGGTCTAAGAGGCCAGTGGGTATTTTTCTGGATGGTGGAGTTTGAGGATTATTGGGTAGGCTTTAGGTCAAGTCTCAAGAGCTCAGCATGACACAGTTTACATCATTCTAGACTCAATAAAAGTGCAAAATACAGACTCATATACAACGAAAAAACAGAGACTGAGCTGATGTCTGACTTGAGCTTGATGTAGGCGTCGTGTGTCGTATTGAATTATTACAAGTATTATTTAGTCAAAGTTATCAATATTTGGTTGATTGTGACTTTGTGTCAACAATCTCCCCCATATTGATAATCGACAAAATAATAGATGTATATTCAATATTCATACCTGACACAGTTGATGACAAAATCATAGCTCCCCCATAATCAGTACCGAGCTAGAAAAAATAGCTCCCCCATAATCGGTGATCGGTGCCGAGCTAGAAACAATAGCTCCCCCGTAAATAATGTGTTGAACCTGTTGGCCTGATAAATAATATCTCCCAAAAGCACCAAAAAGCACATATATACCAAAAGAAAAAAATATATGACAAGAATATACATATTTCTCCCCCTTTTGCATTAGCAATAGAAACTGCATATGAATAAACTACATATAAACTGTAAGATAAGTAATAATGATGCAACCACACCAAACAGAGAAGAAACTGTATATGAATGATCAAAACAAGCAACTAGCATAGAATAATAAACTACCATAAGCATAAAAGTGTCATCACACATAACCAGAATCATCAAACCACCAGAGTTTTAGTACAACCCAAGTACATAAATCCAAATAAAACTAAATAACTGGAAATCAGAAATCATAAACTAGGATCATTAGCAGCATCAGCAGATAGTAACCATCTCCATCACGGAGCACGAGAAGGCCCAGCGGAGTCGGAAGGATCAGAGAAGGAACGGCGGGGATCCACAATAGCAGCACCCGGATCCAGGTAACGCATGACCCAAGGATCGTCAATACGATATCCCTCGCGACTAGGATCCCTCTCTATGGGAATGGGCATAAAAGGATGACGGGACATAGAATACCGAATATTGTGCAGTGAGTTGCTGAGGGCACTCATCTGCAGGGTAGTACGGTAGTCCATCTGAGTCCAGCGATCGTCCTCCAAGGCGAACCGGTCTCGGAGCATGGTCTGGATGGAGTCAAGAGTAGCAGGAGGAGGTGGCGCATCCTGTCCAAGTGGAGGGGCGTCGGGCTCCTCATCATCAGAATGCTCAGAGGTGGCAGGAGAGGCTACGACTGCCTGAAGACGTCGTGCCTTAGATATGAAGGCAGGAGCAGGCAAGAAAGGACAATCATGAAGAGGTACATGGAACGCACGAAAGACCATAAGAAGATATAAGGCATAAACCAAGGCTTGTAGTTTCTTCCTACAGTTAATCATCCAGTCCATCATGGTACGTGGAAGATTGAAAAGAACACAAAAGTGGAGATGATACAAAGCTGAGATTTCAAGATATGTAATTTCATCGGTAGACCCTGCTTTGGGTAGAATGGTATTGAAAATAATCCGATGGAGTTCATAGAAATAAGGATTTAGATATTTAGCCATAAGCTTGCGAGGACGTGTGTTCGGAGTACACAAGTCGTCCTTGAAGCTTTCAAGGGAAATCCCGTCTGGAAAACGGAACGACCGAGCGTCAATAAGCTTTTCCCAAGAATTGGGCTCTTGAAGATCAAGATATTCGGCTAAGTCAAAATCATCAAATGAGATATCGATACCCGCAACACGTGAATAGATGTGAGTATCATCATGCGTCAAGTTGCAGTAAAACATTTGTATTGCACTACGATATATGACCGAATTAGAAGTAACAAGTTCGTCAAGACATAGGTCATGAAAGAGTGTATCATAATGAGAGAAAATAGTGAAGTTAATGGGGTGTCCCGCAAACACCGGACGTGTCCGAAAATCACTAAACCATGCATTGGATGCGTCGAGTGATATAAAAAGTCGGTCGTCGTAGGTATTTGGATCACGTGGACGTAAAGGGTTGAACAATGGATGAGGTGGTAGATGTTGTTCAACGTGTTGCTCAACGGGAGGAGGAGGATTTGAAGAGGACGCTCCCTCGGTCCGAATTCTCTTCCCACGGTTGAACAAGCAAGGAGCCATAGCACAAAAAGAGACAATTAGATAGAGAAGAAGAGTGAGTTATACCTCAAATAAACAATAAACAGTGAAAGAGAATGAGAAAATAGCCCTTCTCCTTGATTTTGGTGAATAATGGAGCACTATGGAGAGAAAACTAGGGTTAGGGTTTGAGACAATAGTGGTAGAGAAGTAGAAGAGGTGGTAAGAATGAAGGAGAGAGAGGAAAACCTGAATATAAAGGGAGGGTTTTCTTTGGTCGGAGTAAATCTGGACCGTAGGATCTCATTTGATTAAACGGCTGGAGCTGTCCCCGATTCTGGAACAGGGGGACCGAACTCGGCCCGAACTCTGGTAGGGGCAGAGTTCGGCCCGAGTTCTGGGTCCATGTCCCAGAACTTAAGTCAGGCTAAAAAGAAAAAAAAATGGTTAAGTAAGGAAATCAAAGAAAATATGAGGACAGATGCTAAAAGATTTAATCAAATAGATAGAGAAGTAGAAGAATAGCAGAATGAATTTAAAAAATAGCATGTCAGCAGTAATAAATCACAACGTACTATATAATAAATAAGGAAATATATTATAATTCACTAGTTTGAAATTGCCATGGGTTAGCTGCAGGGGCCGGATCCCAGCTAGCGGTAGTCCTGAGGACTAGTGCACCGTGTCGCTTAGGCTTTTACGCCTTGTTGTCAGAAGGGCCCTTTCGGCTTGTACCCATAGCAAGTTCATCATAAGAGAATCATAATATAATCGATATTTACGCAGGTGAGTTTTAATTTATGACAGCTTCATCTAAAATTCCAAGTTCACGACAAAGGAAATTGAAGCGCTCTTCGGATAATGGCTTAGTAAAGAAGTCTGCTAGCTGATGATCGGTGTCAATAAACTCTAAGTTAATAGTGCCATTTTACTGATGATCACGCAAAAAGTGGTGTCGTATCTCAATGTGCTTCGTGCGTGAGTGACAAATGGGGTTCTTAGTAAGATTTATTACACTAGTGTTGTCACAAAAGATAGGAATATGCATGAAAGATAAATTATAGTCTTCAAGGATTTGCTTCATCCACAGAATTTGTGCACAACAGCGACCAGCTGCTATGTATTCAGCTTCTGTTATGGATAGTGCAACAGAATTCTGCTTTTTGCTAAACCAAGAGACTAAAGCCTTTCCTAATAAATGGCACGTACCGCTCGTACTTTTATGGTCGACCTTGCATCCAGCAAAGTCAGCATCAGAATAACCAATGAGGTCAAATGATGTTGACTTGGGATACCATAGGCCCACTGTAATCGTACCCTTAAGGTATCTGAAGATACGCTTAACTGCGGTCATGTGCGATTCCTTAGGATTTGCTTGATATCTAGCACACAGGCAAACGCTAAACATTATATCAGGGCGACTAGCAGTGAGATAGAGTAGACTGCCTATCATACCTCGATACTTACGTTGATCTACGGGTTTGTCGCTTTCATCTGGTTCAAGTTTGGTTGAAGTAGCCATAGGAGTGCTGATTGGTTTGACATTATCAAGTTCGAATTTCTTCAGCATGTCCTTTGTATACTTCGACTGACAGATGAAGATTCCATTTGACATTTGTTTGACTTGCAGCCCAAGAAAGTAGTTGAGCTCCCCCATCATGCTCATCTCAAACTCGGTCTGCATACACTTGGCAAAATCTTAACAGAGAGTCTCATCAGTAGAACCAAAAATAATATCATCTACATATATCTGTACTAAAAGAATAGTGTCCTTCAAAGACTTTATGAAAAGTGTAGTGTCAATTTTCCCTTTTGAAAAACCTTTCTCAAGCAAGAAGTTGCTAAGCCGTTCATACCAAGCTCTAGGGGCTTGTTTGAGGCCGTACAGTGCTTTCTTTAGCTTGAACACGTGGTCGGGAAACTTGTGATTTTTAAAACCAGGAGGTTGTTTTACATAGACTTCCTCCTTAATAAAACCATTCAAGAAAGCACTTTTAACATCCATTTGAAATAATTTGAAATTTTGAAAATTTGCAAATGCGCAAAGCATCCGAATAGATTCTAATCTAGCAACAGGAGCATACGTCTCATCGTAGTCGATACCTTTCTCTTGGTTGTATCCTTGGGCTACTAGACGAGCTTTGTTGCGTGTAACTGAACCATCTTCATTTACTTTATTTCTAAAAACCCACTTAGTACCAATAATCGAGTGATTAGCCGGTCTAGGAACGAGTTCCCATACTTGGCTCCTCTCGAATTGGTTGAGTTCTTCTTGCATAGCAGAAATCCAAAATTCATCATTGAAAGCTTCAGAAATGTTTTTAGGCTCAATTTGTGAAATAAAGGCAGTGCTAGCAATGGAGTCTCTTAATGATGATCTAGTAGTTACTCCTCGTGAAACCTCACAGATTACCAAATTTTCTGGATGTGATGGCTTGAAAGAGAATTTCTTAGGCAAGCTTTCCAGAGAATTGGTTTCGGTTGTGGTGTTCATTGGAGTAGACGTTGATGGCTCAACATCATCATCAAGAGTAGCTGCTGCACTGTTATCTTCATCAAAAGTCACATTTGTAGACTCTTCCATAATTAAAGAGCGATTGTTAAAAACTCTATATCCCTTACTCTTGACGGCATAGCCAAGGAAAATACCATCGTCAGCTTTGGCATCAAATTTGCCTAAGTTGTCTTTGGTGTTAAGGATAAAACATCTACAGCCAAAAACTTTAAAATAAGAAACATTTGGGGTTCTCCCAAACCAAAGCTCATAGGGTATCTTTTTCGTAATAGGACGAATAAGTACCCTATTTAAAATGTGGCATGCTGTACTGACAGCTTCAGCCCAAAAGTATTTCGAAAGTAAAAATTTGTTCAACATGACTCTAGCCATATCGCCAAGAGTCCTATTCTTCCGCTCCACAACACCATTTTGTTGGGGAGTTCTAGGACAGGAAAACTCATGATCAAAACCATTGGAATCACAAAACTTTTCAAAATTAGAATTTTCGAATTTGCCTCCATGATCACTTCGGATTCGAGTGATCATGTAGACTTTTTCGTTTTGAACTTTCTTAACAAAAATCTTAAAAACTGAAATAGCATCACTTTTATAAGTAAGAAAGAAAACCCAAGTAAATCTAGAAAAATCATCAATAATAACAAATACATAGAGTTTTCCACCAAGACTTGCTACTCTACTAGGACCAAATAAATCCATATGGAGTAGTTGCAGGGGTCTAGTAGTACTTACAGAGTTTATGGAATGGAAAGATGATTTGGTTGCCTTATTTAACTCACATTCGGCACATACGGTATCCTTTTTGAATGTGATGTCGGACAAGCCTCTAACTAGCTTCTTGGTTGATAGCCTGGATATAGTATCCATATTGGCATGACCAAGTCGCTGGTGCCATAGTAACCGTTCATCTTTGTGAGCATATAGGCATCTTCCTGCATGGTTAGAATCTAGAGACAAATAGAAAATATAAATATTGTCCTCTCTTTCCCCTTCAAAAGCAATGTCTCCTGTTGACCTATCATAAATAAGGCATTTGTTTTGTCCAAAGTTAATGTCATAACCATGGTCAGCAAGATGACTGATGCTGAGCAAGTTATGCTTTAACTCGGTCACTAGGCAGACATCCTTTATTACGGGAGAGGGAGGATACCCAATAATACCATTACCTATGATATAACCTTTTAGGTTATTTTCGAAGGATACATATCCTTCTCTCTTTACCGATAGTGATGCAAAAAGATGTGCGTCTCCTGTCATATGTTGCGAGCATCCACTATCGAGAATCCACTTACTCTTAGTTGAGGAGGGAAGGTCTACCTACATCAAGAGTAGATGTGACCTTTGGTACCCAAATTCTTGAGGGTCCTGAAGAGTTAGCTTTTGGAAACCATGCATATATCTTTTTATCAACTAATCTTCTGATTCTATATTGTGGTGATATGTGTCCATGTAGACCACAATAAGTGCATGTAGCATTTCTATTCATATTTGGAGCATGTTGATGATGTCTATAAGAATATTGATGATATGTAGATTGATATGGCATGGCATGCTGATGTTGTCTATATGGCATGTTGTGATGAGGTTGTCTATATGGCATGACATGATGAGGTTGTCTATATGGCATGGCATGATGAGATTGTCTATATGTGGAGTGATGTTGATTGTGTCTTTGTGCAATATGATGATGACTGTGTGTAGCATGATGTTTATGTGACATATGATGATTATTTCTATGTACATGAAGTTTGTGAAAGTGTGTGTATATGTAAGCATGGTTGTGAGCAGCATGAGTATGACGTGGTTTACTAGTATGAGTAGTGCTATGCTTTGTGTGTGTCTCATGTGATTGGATTTGAGGTTGAGCAACCTGTTTTTCTAATTTAGTCTCTAGTTTCTTAGAGACAGCTTGCAATTCAGTGATCTTAGCATTTAAACCATGCAACTTAGTAATAGTGATCTTGTGTCTATTCTTTTCATCTGCAAGCTCCGTGTTGAGTGTTGCAATCTCTTTTGTTTGTAGCTCAATACGTGCCTCGGCATCATGTAAGCTTATTTTAAGCTTAGATACCTCATCAGTGACATCCGTGGGTGCAGTGTCTCTAATATTATCAAGTAAAAGAGAAAGTCTTTATATTTTAACTTTATGACTTTTGATTTTGTCCTTGGCTTGTTTGTATTTACCAATGACCTTTTTATGGTCACTGAGTAAATCAGTGAAAGCATCGCCAAGTTCATCAAAAGTGAAGTCGTCAAGAGTGTCGTTAGATACCTTGTCGGATGTTGCCATTAGGCAAATATTAGCCGTATCTTGAGGAGAGTTCTTTTCTTCCTCGGAGTCACTGGCATCGCTTTCATGCCAGATGCTAGTGTTGGCATATCTCTTTGAAGTGGTCTTCTTGTATGGCTTCTCATAGCGGTTGCTTTTCTTTGAGAATGGATAGTCTTTTCGGACATGTCCCATCTTCTTGCAACCATAGCAAGTAGGCTCTTCTTCTTCATCTTCTTGTGGTTCCTTCTTTCTTCGGTTGAAGCGAAGGAATTTCTTGAAGTTGCGAACCATGAGTGCTTGATCATCATCTTCTGAGTTGTCGTCATCCGTCTCTTCGGGTTCAGCCCTCCGTCGGTGAGCTTTGAGTGCGATCTCCTTAGCCTTAGGAGCAGGCTCTTCGAAGTCCTTGAGGTCAAGCTCATGAGTCATTAGCTTTCCCATCAAGGTCTCCATAGACATGGTGTTGAGATCGTTTCCCTCTATGATGGCTGTCACCTTAGGGTTCCAAATTTTTGGTAGCCCCCTAAGTAACTTGCGAATCTTCTCATGATTTGAATATTGCTTTCCAAGTGAAGACAGGGGGTTGATGATGTCGAGGAATTTTGTGAACATCTGCGTGATCGTCTCGTTTGGCTTCATCTTGAAGGCCTCGTATTCTTGAGTGAGACGACTTATTTTTGCTTCCTTGACTTGGGTGGTTCCTTCATGCGTCACTTCTAGAAGCTTCCATACTTCGTGAGATGTGGTGCATGTGGATACCCTGTTGAACTCATTCCTGTCTATAGTACAGAATAAAGCATTAATAGCTCTCGTATCTAGACTTGCTTGTTTCTTCTCCTCGTCAGAATATTTGTCATGTGATTTCTCAATGAGATCACCGTTGAGAACTATCCTGGCGGGCTTTTTGTAACCGTCAGTGACGATAGTCCACAGGTCAAAGTCTAGAGACTTGAGATGAAAACTCATCCTTGTTTTCCAATACGTGTAGTTAGTTCCATCAAATAGGAGAGGCCTATGAGTGGACTGTCCTTCACCGTGATTGGAAATCAAGGACTGTGTGGTTGCCATGGATCAGCTCTAGGATGTAAATCCTTGTAAAGAGAACAGAGCTCTGATACCAATTGAAGAACAGATGGCAACTCTAGAGGGGGATGAATAGAGTTTATAGAGATAATATCCAATTAATAATTCAACTCTATCACAATCAAAACTAATCAGAGTAAATATGGAATTTAAAGTAAGAAGAAAGAGAGCATACGCAAACACAGCCGATTTTAACCTGGTTTCCCTCGTGGAGGACTAGTCTAGGCCTGAGAACTCTAGCTCAGGATTAAATCCACTATTTGTGAAATAGTAGTTTACAACCCGTACCTTTTCTTCAGAAGAGCACGTCAACTTCTTACAGAGGATCGCAGTGGCGATTTGCTTGGAATTTTCCAAGCGACTTCTTAACTCTTGTACAAGACTCCTAACTGAGAGATGCTGAGCACTCGAGACTTAGGAAGCTTGTGGCTAGTAGATGGGAAGGATATGGCTTATCTGAGCTTTAAGAGAGAAGAGAAGAGAAGATTGGATGATTTGAAATGAGAGAATTCATGGCCTATTTATAGGGTTTTGTTAGGCAGAATTCGGCCAGAATTCGGGTAGGAAATTTTAAATATTTGGCCGATGGACAACTTGCAACCAGCTAAACCTAAAATTAAGGTTGCTGATTTTTAGGGGACAGAGTTCGGCCCGAACTCTGTGTGGAGGCAGAGTTCGGCCCGAACTCTGTCTCCAGAGCACAGAGCTGGTCTAAGCGGCTAGTGGGTATTTTTCTGGATGGTGGAGTTTGAGGATTATTGGGTAGGCTTTAGGTCAAGTCTCAAGAGCTCAGCATGACACAGTTTACATCATTCTAGACTCAATAAAAGTGCAAAATACAGACTCATATACAACGAAAAAACAGAGACTGAGCTGATGTCTGATTTGAGCTTGATGTAGGCGTCGTGTGTCGTATTGAATTATTACAAGTATTATTTAGTCAAAGTTATCAATATTTGGTTGACTGTGACTTTGTGTCAACAATAATTATCGGAGGACCGGACTTTTACTTTACGTTACAAACTCGCTTGTACAAAGAAAGCCTAGGGACGAAAACCTAGGTACAGTAGTCTAAGTACAATTGTTTATTTTAGATTCTGGGGGGTGACAATAGAGGCTCGGAAAGGCGACGGCAGCCCTGCCTTACTCCTTGGACGATCGGTATGCAGCCTTGGCTCCTTGTGAAAAGATGGTTGGCGTTGATGAAGAAATGCTCTTCTTGCTCCTCTGTTGCTCTTCTGGCGTCTCTCTCTCTCTCTGTGTATTTTCTCTCTGACTATGGGGGGAAGTCTCTCTGTATACATATTTCTCTCTGATATCGTATATATTTTACAAGGGAATGACACCCTGCTATTTATAATAGTGGGATGTCATCATTAGGGTTGCCAATGATTACATCTTGGAGACGGCGGTGGCCTGGGGATTGGTCAATCTAGGCCGTTCGTTTCTGATTGTGACGAATCCGAGCCATTAGGTGTAGATTACACCAAATCCCATTAGCAATTAATGCTGATTGGAATAAATCTTCCTTATAATGATCTTCTGATATCTGCGAATAAATTAGATCTATTCTTCTGCCACGTGTCCCAGATTATTGGGATTTGATCCAATCTTTAATGGCAGCAAATCTGAGAATTAATCGGTTTAGGACACGTGTCCTAGGAGCTGCTGGGGGGATCTGGACCGCATGACGAGTGAGCCGCATATGAATTTGAGCCGCATATGGTTAAGCCCACGTGTCAGGGCTGCCTGGGCAGTGGCCCTCACTTGAGCCCTCGAACCACAGGGGAGTAATCCTTGTGGGCCGCATAGGTACATATTCGCCTGAGCCGCATGGACATAATCCTCTTGAACCGCATGAGAAGTCCTCGCTCGAGCCGCATGAGGCTTTCTTGGCCTGAGCCGCATAGGACAGATTTACTCTGAACCGCATGAGAAGTTCTTTGCTCGAGCCGCATGAGGCTTTCTCGGCCTGAGCCGCATAGGACAGATTCCTTCTGAACCGCTTGAGAAGTGAGCCGCATACGAACGCCCACGTGGCAAGGCCACGTGGCATTTTTATGGCTCTCGGAGGATTTGTGTCAGAGATCTCTTTTCTCTTCCCTAGAGATTCATCATTATGACAGAGTCATAATTACCTGCTTTTGTGTCAGGGCTGTCAACTTTTCAGAGGGGTCAGCCGTCAAAGCAATTAATGCAGCATGGGTCGGAGGGGAGTACCGTCAGGCCACGTGTCTTCTGAGCCGCGTGGAATACCTCGGGCCGCATAGCTCCTTATGCCGCATGACTCCCTGAGCCGCATGAGTTTTCTGAGCCGCATGAATCTTTCCTGGCCGCATGAGTCATTTTCTTTAGCATTTTCCATGCTTCTACAACTGTGTGTAGAGAGAAATAGTATGAGAGAGAGTTGTCCTGATGACAGGAACTGAACCAAAGCAGTCTAATACAATCCCAGGTTTTAGATTATCTGAGAAGGAAAAGAAGGGAAGGAAATCATTTCCCAGTTAATAAGAGAACATGACAGTTCTCAAAGCCAATGACAGTTCTCCATGAATAGATTCCCAGGTTAATAAGAACTGGGAATAAATGCTCAGACATTTGGTTTAATGAATCATGTGACTGGTTAAAAAGGGAACTTATCTCAGGTTTTGACTAACAGTGTATCAAATGTACAGTTCAAATTCAAATAACATTTGAACTTCTCCCACAACCAAAAGCCTATATTTATATTTAAAACTTAGTTAACATGGATTATAACATGTAAGGATCAAAACCATTTGAAAACATACACAAAACAGTAACTTATATACTTTTTAGGTTTTGAATTAAACCTTCACTTAGCATTGAACTCAGGAATTGGAGTTTCAGTTATTCCAAACACAAAACTCAGTTCAAAACCAATTTCGAAAAGCACAGCTATCTGTTAACACCCATTAAAAATTCTCAGGTTCATAAACAACCATGATTTGTGGTTTACTACATGATTTCAGTGAAGAAAACATCAACAATCAGGAACTAATTTTCAGGAATTTGAAAAAAAATAAATATCTGGAAAAATAGTATCAGTACTTTGCCATAACCAAGTGTTCGAAACCAAAACTTCATTAAAACCTAAGTTAACATGTAACCTATTCTAATATATATTATGCATCATAAATAGATCTATTTAGCAAGAGAAAACATGAATTAAACTATTTAAACTGAATTAAAAACGAGAAACTAAACTGTACACTGGCACACACACAGTGTACACCCAGTGCACACACAAATTCATGTCCGACACGACACTAGAGCTCATGACACTTCACGAACCTCGTGTCAGTCACGAGTACGACACGTGTGTCAAAATTCGTGCGTCGAAGAGTAGTGTGCACTGCACACCAAGCCCCGAGTAGCAGGGGATCGAACCTGTCAGTACGCGCGCGTGTCAACAGCGTGTGCACGTGTTGATTCTAACACGATACGACACAGAGATGCCCCCAGACAAATAGAAATGCACAAGCGACATCACAAACAATTTTTCTATTCAAAAATATTGCACAAAGGAATCGAAATGCCTTTTGAGGCATTTCGACAAACACCTAAGGACAGTTCCTGATACGTGTCCAAACGGACACGAAACTTATGAAACCCAACACGAAACCAATACAGACACTTAGGGGACTCCTAGGGCTTCCTAAATATGTAAAGAAATCGAAATTTCATGGAGAAATGGAGAAGTTACCTATAGTTGAACTCTCAAGAAAAACCTCCTTTCTAGAGCTCTTCTCCTTGATGTCCCAATCCCACAAAACAATACCAAACTGAAATGAAACTCCTGTAACAACAAGAATAGGTATATTAGAACCTAATGGAAGAGATTTGAATGAAAAAGGAAAAGAAATGGAATTCTAGGGATTAAATAAAATAGGAAACAAACCTCTTTCCTAAACTTGAGCTTTCCTAAGAAAGAGGCAACCCTAAAATTAGGAGAGTATTTATAGGGTGATGTTCCCAATGTGGATAGGGGTGGTCGGCCAACAATGTCTAGGGATTAGGGTTTGTAATGTCTTGGGCTTTGGGCCAACCTACAAGGCTATGGCTTGAATTGATTTATTAAAGATTCTAAATCATAAGCCATGACTTATGACTTTCTAATTCCTTTTGCTAACTAGAGTCTAATGACCAAACCAAGGATTAGGCTAGATTAGACTAGAGTCATATAATCTAACCAAGTCTATGCTAACTAGGGTTAGCTTCTAGGTTGGTCTACAAAGGTCAAAACTAGTCAAAATCAATCTAGTCCAAACAATTCCAAAATAATTCCTAAAATTTTCCATAAATTCAAATAAATTCTAATAAATTTAAATTACCCAAAAAATATCAAAAATACCCTCAAACTAGAAATGTGGTAGTAAAAATCTACCATTCTTTAAGAATTTTGTTCTCGAAATTGAAAGGCGAAATACAACTGATGAGAAGGATAGAAAGTATACCTCACGGTCCAAAAAGATAAGGGTAGCGCTCGCGCATCTCATCCTCCCGCTCCTAGGTAGACTCTCCTGGAGAATGATGTCTCCATGTGACGCGCACCAAAGGTATCACCTGGTTCCTCAGAACCTTCTCTCGTCGATCCAGAATCTTTACTGGCTGCTCTGGATAGCTGAGAGAAGGCCCAACCTCTATCTCTGAATGATCGAGCACATGGCTAGGGTCAGCCACGTACCGTCTAAACTGTGATACATGGAATACGTTGTGGACTCCCACTAGCACAGGCGGCAAGTCTAGCCTGTAAGCAACGTTACCGATTCTCCCGCTGATAACGAAAGGGCCGATGAAGCGCGGGCTAAGCTTCCCGCCTCCACCAAAACGTATCGTACCACGAGTCAAAGATATTCTCAAGAAAACTTGGTCTCCGACCTAATCACAAGCAAGATCTCAATTAATTATAATAAACAAACATGATCAAAATCACAAACAAACAAACCTAAATCTAATCCTACTCTAATCTGTACCTCAAGTGCCGATGTCTGTCCTGCACCACGCAAAGTCTGTCCCTGATGAGCTTCACCTTCTCGATTGCATCAACAACCATTTCTGGCCCCAGTAAAGCTCGCTTACCAATATCATCCCAAGATAAGGGTGTACGACACCTACGCCCGTACAGAGCCTCGAAAGGTGACATTTCAATGCTGGTCTGGAAACTATTATTGTAAGCAAAGTCCACCAAATGAAGATGATCCTCCCAGGAACCTCCAAAGTCTAGGACGCACGTCTGCAGCATATCCTCAAGTGTCTGAATAGTCCGCTCCGACTGTCCGTCCGTCTGGGGGTGGTATGCAGTACTAAACTTGAGCTGAGTGCCCAAACTGGTCTACAGACTCCTCTAGAAATGGGAAGTAAAATGGCTATTCCGATCTGAGACGATGCTGACTGGAAATCCGTGAATCCTGACTATCTGCCGCATATACATCTCCGCCAGCCTCTCTGTAGACGTACCCACCTTGAATGGAAAGAAGTGGGCCGATTTGGTCAACTTGTCAACGATGACCCAAATCGCGTCTTTCCCTTCTGGAGTACGCGACAATCCGGAAACGAAGTCCATAGTGATATGCTCATATTTTCACTCAGGAATGGGCAGCGGCTGCAACAATCCACCGGGCCTCTGCCTTTCTGTCTTGATCTTCTGACAGACCAAGCACCTAGCCACGAAGCGAGCCACCTCCCGCTTCATCCCTGACCACCAAACATGTTCCCTCAGATCTCGGTACATCTTGTTGGCACCCGGGTGTATAGAGTACTGAGATCTGTGGGCCTCCTGCATAACCTACTACCTGAGATCTCTGCTGGGCACACATAACCTGGAGCCGTGCCTCAAGGCACCGTCCTCTGCAAGAGAAAACTCGTCCTCCAGCAATCCTGCTCGAACCTGCTCTCGGAGACACCGCAGATCAACGTCCTCAAACTGTGCCGTCTTGATCCTCTCCACCAAGTCTGACTGAATCTGCATCCCCCATAACTGCATCTGCACTCCGGGAACGATCACCTCAATCCCAAGGCTCTCCAAGTCGGCAAGCAAAGGCCGATCCATGGTCAAACACATGGCTGTCGGATACCTACTCAAGGCATCGGCAACCACGTTGGCCTTTCCTGGGTGATACTGAAGTAGGATGTCAAAATCCTTCATCAACTCTAGCCATCTGTGCTGTCTCATGTTCAACTCCTTCTGAGTGAACACATACTTTAAGCTCTTGTGATCTGTAAAGATCTCCACCCTCTCACCATACAGATAATGCTTCCACAACTTCAGAGCAAATATCACCGCTGTCAGCTCCAGGTTGTGGGTAGGGTAGTTCTTCTCATGGGGACGCAATTGCCTGGAAGCATAGACAATCACCTTCCCATGCTGCTGCAAGACGCAAACCAGCCCCTTCCCTGAAGCACTACTATAAATAGTGAAACCACCTGATCCTGAAGGCAATGTCAGAATCGGAGCTATCGTAAGCCGCTTCTTCAACTCATCAAAAGCTACCTGACACTCCTCTGACCAAATGAACTCAGCATCCTTCCGGGTCAGCCGAGTCAACTGCTCTGCAACCTGGGAGAAATCCTGCACAAATCTCCGATAATATCCTGCCAGCCCCAGGAAACTCCTTATCTCTACAACTGAAGTCGGCGCTGCCCATGCCTCAACTGCTACAATCTTCTTGGGGTCAACTGAGATACCATCTCCAGTCACCACATGCCCCAAGAAGTCCACCCGGTATAAAAAGAATTGACACTTGGAGAGCTTCCCGTAAAGCTGTTCCTTCCTGAGAGTCTCCAGCACTATCCTCAAATGCTCCTCGTGCTCCTCCTCAGTCTTGGAATATATCAAGATATCATCAATGAACACCACCAAAAACTGATCCAGATACTGATGGAATACCTTGTTCATAAGGTTCATAAATACTGCTGGTGCATTGGTTAGCCCAAACGGCATAACCAAAAACTCAAACTGTCCGTACCGCGTCCTGAAAGCGGTCTTGGGAATATCCTCCCTCTTCACCTTCACCTGGTGATATCTCGACCACAGATCAATCTTGGAAAATACCCGAGCTCCGCTCAACTGGTCAAATAGATCGTCGATCCGTGGCAGTGGGTATTTGTTCTTGATCATGAGGTTGTTGAGTGCCCTATAGTTACACATGCGTACTGACCCATCCTTCTTCGGCACGAACAATACTGGTACACCCCATGGCGATGAACTCGAGCGGATGAAGCCCTTGTCCTGTAGCTCATCCACCAGCTTCTTCAGCTCTACCAGCTCACTGTTGTTCACCCGATAGACATACTGTGAGATGGGTTCCGCTCCTTGAACCAAGTCTATCGAGAACTCTATGTCTCTGTCTGGTGGCAATCCCGGCAACTCCTCTGGAAAAACATCCATATACTCTGCTATCAAGGGGTATGGAATTGCCTGCTCCTCGACCGAGACTCCACAGAAGACTCCGATGCTCTGCTCTGCCTGACGTCTGGAGTTCTCGAACTCTGGTTCCCCCGGCGCTCTGAAGAGAACTCTATCCCCTCTACAATCAATGCTGGCGTGGTGTCTGCTCAACCAATCCATGCCTAGTACTATATCGTAGTTCGGCAATGGTATTACAAGCAGGCTCACCTCCAACTCACGGCCTCCCAAAACTACTCTCCGACCCTTACAAACATCACTCACGAGGATAATGCCACCCCCGGTCATGATCTTGTAAGTCCTAGGCAACGATTCAGCTATGATACCACGTCTAATCGCAAAAGATACTGATATGAAGCTATGCGAAGCACCGGAATCGAATAATGCAAAAGCTGGACTGGAGTCGAGAAGAATCGAACCTGCAATCAGCTTTTCTATCACCTCTGTATCTCCAGCTGCCATGGTGAAAGCTCGCCCCTGCTGGCCTCCCCTGGCCTGCTGCTGGTGCTGTATGAAACTCTACTGCTGTGTCGACAGGGCTGGTCCCCTCTACTGGCCTGCTGGAGACCTGGCTCTTCCTTCCGGGCCTGCTCGTGCTATACGGTACTCCCTCATCTGGTGGTTTGCTGAACCACACACCAGGCACTGGCCCAGCCTCTTCCGACACTCATTGAAGATGTGCCCAGGCTTCTTATATTATACACAAGTGACACCCTGTCTCTGACCCTGCTGGTGCTGTCTCGGCTGCTGCTGCTGAACTGGCCTCTGCTGGATCAGCTGCGGCTGAAACTGCCTCAGCTGCTGGTGCTGAACGTGGGGCCTCTTGGACTGGTCTCCGCTACTGCTGCTGCCCCCAACTGGGTCTCGCCCCTCCTGATCCTAAGCTCAAGATCATCCTCTACCAACAAGGCTCCCGTCAAGATCTTCTCGAATGTGGCATCCCGGTTGCCCTTGGTCAAGGACTTGACCTCCTTGACTAGACCCTTCTGGAACCTTTGGGCCTTCATCGTCTCGCTCAAGCCCTCTACAAACCTACCGAGGCGGCCAAACTCCCCGGCGTACTCCTCCACTGAAAGGCTCCCCTGGACTAGGCTCTCGAACTGCGACTCCAAGGCTCTGAGTGCTGAATCTGGGAAGAACTTTTTCTTGAAGAAGCCCTTGAACTGCTCACAAGTCTGCCCAGGTACCCCCACCCTGGGGTCTGATTGATACCAGGTGCGAGCAAGATCTCGCATCCGGCTAGCTGCGGCCTCAATCTGGAGATCTGCTGGTATCCGGGCCAGGCGAAAGATCTTCTCTATATGCTCGATCCACTCATCGGCATATAGGATCCCCTCTTTAATCAGAAAGTCTCTGGGGCTCATCTTCTGAAACTGTTCGATCCCCGGTGTCCTCGGCTGCTGAACCACCGATCGAGCTGCAACCGTCGTAAGGGCCAACTCCATGCCCCTGTCCTGTCGAGCCTGCTGCCGGTCCATGAACTGCTGGAAGTACGCAAACATCTGTGCTACATACACGTATCCTGTAGGCGGTAACTGCTGGAAGGGCTCCTCTGCGATGACTGGGTCTTGCCTCCGAGCCGGTGGAGGCATACCCCCTGCTGCTACTGCCGTGGTCTCAATACGAGCAGAGGTGGCAGGAGCTGTAGTCCCCTGGCCTCGCTGTACTGGCTGGGAGGTAACAGTCCCCTCCATAGCATCCCCATGAATGGTACGCTGCGATCGAGTCTCTACCATCCTGAAGATAGATAAACAAGAGTATCAATTTCTGAAAAGAATCAAAATAACAAAGGTGGATAATTATAATTCAAAGGATCAGCTGACAAAAAGGATTTAGATGGCAATAAAAGAAATTTTCCTTAAGTGATTGAGTACCTTAAAATTAATGTCCTATATCTTACTGCAGGCTGTAGTGATACTCTAGTTTGAATACCACTACACTTCTAGTCTAGACCTGTATGGGCCACCACTAAAAATGTGTCACGACCCGTACCCTAGAGTAAGGGCACGAGACCTGGGTACGTCCAGCCTACGCCGCAGTGTCGACGGTAGAACGCTGTCCTAGGTCAATATACGTCTAACAATATATCTCTAAACAGTTTATACTCCCCGAATGGGGGTGACATAGCAGTAAATAAACTCAATCACAACTAAGGAAGAGATAGCACGATATAAAATAAGACTCAAGGAAAATAGATGATAAAGTAGTCTAAGATAATCCCAGCAAATATCCAGAGGTACATGGTCTCAGATACAGAATGAAAGAATATATACAACTCAGAACAGAATAAAGTCTAGCTAAAACATGACTCAAGACTACATAAAATAAGATAAGCCTAACTAATCTAGTCTAGGCAATGGGGGTGATGTCCTCAGCTAGAGCTGGGTCCTCCTGAGGGTCCAGCTCGCAAGTATCATCTAAGGCTGCCCCGTAGTAAGTATCCAGACAGGCCTCCTCCTCGTCCTCTGTAATATTTTCAACAGGTCCAGTCAGGGCAGGAGCGAGTACAGTACATCTCAATAGTTTATAGCAGGTTAGAAAATATAATCATGCAGTAAAGTAAGATACAAGTACTGAAAGAAATGCTGTATGTAAACAGAGAGAGAGCTGTAATAGAAATATCTACTATAAATAGAGACTAACAGTGGCTAGTGAGTTAGAGTACAATATAGACATGTAAATAGCATAGAAAATTCTGATAAGATACTATGGAAGAGATTCTGATAAGATACTACTTGGGTAATATTCACATGTCTACTTCTACTCCCCCGTACCCCCAATCAATACACAAGGATCCAACCAGGTTATGTTATAATTCCATACAAAAGCCCCCGAAGGGTGATACATGGATGTCCCATAAATGGGGATTCTAGGAGATTTTAGGATACCCAGTAAATGGGATAAGAGATTCTAGGAGACTCTGTGATCATAAGAGTATATGTCACAAGTGATCAAAGAACCAGTGAAGCATAGTGATACGCCATGTAAGTGAAACGCACAGAACATGTAGTTCCCGATGCTCCCTAAGGATAACATCTCAAGAAGGGATCCATATAGTACCAATCCGTGCGACCAACGTGACAGTACAAGTAAAGTAATTTAATGCAGAAAATAATTCTAAGCAGGATATGAAATGATCAGAGAATGTACTCGCCTGGTATCTGAGTGTCCAATATGAAAGTACTGTCCGAGGAGTGGTGTCTGGCTCCTAATCAGAACAACACAAGTCACAACAAGTCCAAAATGGTATAATGAAGTCCTACTATGCATTCTATATGATTCTAGGTCAATCTAGGCCAAAGTCAACTCCTGGTCAACTCTGGTCAACCCTAGAAGTCAAACTAGGTGAACTATAGTCAAACCAGGTCTAACCAAGTCTAAACTAGGCTATCAAGTCTAAACTAGTCTATACTAGGTCTAATAAAGCTGTACAACCCCAATCTAGGCTCACCAAGCTATACCACATTACCTAGGCCTATGCTTAACACATGTATATATATTACCTATATATAGTAAATACACAAGTTGTATATATATGTGACATATATATATACTTGTATAATCCATACATCCTATGTAGGTATCAATACTAGAAACCCAAAATATACTCAACTACCATATATATATATACACATTACATAATATATATATATATATATATATATATATATATATATATATTTTATATATAAATATATATATATAAAATATATATATATATATATATATATATATATATATATATATATATATATATATATATATATATATTACCTACTAGCATATGCATTCACATAGAAAATAGGATAGGCATATAGAGAGGGTGTGTGAACTAGTGTAGCATGAGAATGAGGGTGTACATATGAGAGAGGAAACATGTGTATGTGTGTCTTGTGAGAGGGATATGTGTGTAATTGCTTGTGTGTTAGAGAATGAATAGTGTGTGTGTGTGTATTAAAGAGTGAGTGATGTGAGCTGTGTGACATGAGAGTGTTGTGTAGGAGGAACAAAGTGTTTAACAAAGAGTGTGGTGACTGTGTGTAGAGAGAAATAGTGAGAGAGAGAGAGTTGTCCTGATGACAGGAACTGAACCAAAGCAGTCTAATACAATCCCAGGTTTTAGGTTATCTGAGAAGGAAAAGAAGGGAAGGAAATCATTTCCCAGTTAATAAGAGAACATGACAGTTCTCAAAGCCAATGACAGTTCTCCATGAATAGATTCCCAGGTTAATAAGAACTGGGAATCAATGCTCAGACATTTGGTTTAATGAATCATGTGACTGGTTAAAAAGGGAACTTATCTCAGGTTTTGACTAACAGTATATCAAATGTACAGTTCAAATTCAAATAACATTTGAACTTCTCCCACAACCAAAAGCCTATATTTGTATTTAAAACTTAGTTAACATGGATTATAACATGTAAGGATCAAAACCATTTGAAAACATACACAAAACAGTAACTTAAATACTTTCTCAGGTTTTGAATTAAACCTTCACTTAACATTGAACTCAGGAATTGGAGTTTCAGTTATTCCAAACACAAAACTCAGTTCAAAACCAATTTCGAAAAGCACAGCTATCTGTTAACACCCATTAAAAATTCTCAGGTTCATAAACAACCATGATTTGTGGTTTACTACATGATTTTAGTGAAGAAAACATCAACAATCAGGAACTAATGTTCAGGAATTTGAAAAAAAACAAATATCTGGAAAAATAGTATCAGTGCTTTGCCATAACCAAGTGTTCGAAACCAAAACTTCATTAAAACCTAAGTTAACATGTAACCTATTCTAATATATATTATGCATCATAAATAGGATCTATTTAGCAAGAGAAAACATGAATTAAACTATTTGAACTGAATTAAAAACGAGGAACTAAACTGTACACTGGCACACACACAGTGTACACCCAGTGCATGCACAAATTCATGTCCGACATGACACGAGAGCTCATGACACTTCACGAACCTCGTGTCAGTTACGAGTATGACATGTGTGTCAAAATTCGTGCGTCGAAGAGTAGTGTGCACTGCACACCAAGCCCCGAGTAGCAGGGGATCGAACTTGTCAGTGCGCGCGCGTGTCAACAGCGTGTGCACGTGTCGATTCTGACACGATATGACACAGAGACGCCCCCAGACAAATAGAAATGCACAAGCGACATCACAAACAATTTTTCTATTCAAAAATATTGCACAAAGGAATCGAAATGCCCTTTGAGGCATTTCGACAAACACCTAAGGACAGTTCCTGATACCTGTCCAAACGGACATGAAACTTATGAAACCTGACACGAAACCAATACAAACACTTAGGAGACTCCTAGGGCTTCCTAAATATGTAAAGAAATTGAAATTTCATGGAGAAATGGAGAAGTTACCTATAGTTGAACTCTCAAGAAAAACCCCCTTTCTAGAGCTCTTCTCCTTGATGTCCCAATCCCACAAAACAAAACCAAACTGAAATGAAACTCCTATAACAGCAAGAATAGGTATATTAGAACCTAATAGAAGAGATTTGAATGAAAAAGGAAAAGTAATGGAATTCTAGGGATTAAATGAAATAGGAAACAAACCTCTTTCCTAATCTTGAGCTTTCCTAAGAAAGAGGCAACCCTAAAATTAGGAGAGTATTTATAGGGTGATGTTCCCAATGTGGATAGGGGTGGCCGGCCAACAATGTCTAGGGATTAGGGTTTGTAATGTCTTGGGCTTTGGGCCAACCTACAAGGCTATGGCTTGAATTGATTTATTAAAGATTCTAAATCATAAGCCATGACTTATGACTTTCTAATTCCTATTGCTAACTAGAGTCTAATGACCAAACCAAGGATTAGGCTAGGTTAGACTAGAGTCATATAATCTAACCAAGTCCATACTAACTAGGGTTAGCTTCTAGGTTGGTCTACAAGGGTCAAAACTAGTCAAAATCAATCTAGTCCAAACAATTCCAAAATAATTCCTAAAATTTTCCATAAATTCAAATAAATTCTAATAAATTTAAATTACCCAAAAATATCAAAAATACCCTCAAACTATAAATGTGGTAGTGACAGATAGCCTGTGCCTCATCCTCAAAAGCCAGAAATCAGAAGAGATGCCAAGAGATAACATCTGTTGCAAGAGTTGGTTTTGTATATAAAGGAATGTAATGTATGGAAATGGGATCATTGTAATCTGTAAAGTTTTGAGAGAATGTAACATTGTATCAGAGAGAATCGAGAGCTTGTAATTTGTTCAAATGAAATCAATAAAGAGAAATGTTCTTGTTACCATTGTGTTCAATGCACGTATTCTGAAATATGTCCGCTGCTGCTTAAATTATCTGTGATATGTTCTGCTACATATTATCAACCTTGTCTATCTTGTCTTGTTACAGGTCTTGGTCTTGTACAAGTGCGACTTAGGCTTGCACGACATCATACCTTAGCGAGGACGAACGGTCTCAAAGAGTCCGAAGCGAGGACGAAAGGACTCTGCGGGATCGGGATGTGACACTAGCTCGCCCACAATGCTATCATTACCAAACATGTTCTATTTACTTTTGTGCACCGTCTATCATTCATTGTATTTCTAATCTTGCCTTAGGATCAGTTTCATGGCATATTTGATAACCTATCTCGTGTTGCCGAATTCAAGTGTTTGCATAAAAATATATGCACGACTTACCCATACTTACCGTCCGGCCTTCCCTGTCCAAAGTAAACCAAGTTAGTCAATAATTCAAATATAACAACTTATTATAATTCATGTAAACATTCAATGTCAAGGGCGTGTCCCTGTCTCAGGTCCTAGCATATCGTAGGCATGTTTTCTAACTCATTTGCACGAAGTACTCTTTATCATTTGGTATATTATATTTCAAGCCTGTTCAGAAGGTGCTTCTGTTTTCCATGAAATATAAAAAAACAGAACAATTATCGGAGGACCGGACTTTTACTTCACGTTACAAACTCGCTTGTACAAAGAAAGCCTAGGGACGAAAACCTAGGTACAACAGTCTAAGTACAATTGTTTATTTTAGATTCTGGGGGATGATGATAGAGGCTCGAAAAGGTGACGGCAGCCCTGCCTTACTTCTTGGACGATCGATATGCAGCCTTGGCTCCTGTGAAGAGATGGTTGGCGTTGATGAAGAAATGCTCTTCTTGCTCTCCCTCTATTATTCTTCTGGCTTCTCTCTCTCTGTGTATTTTCTCTCTGATTATTGGGGGAGCCTCTCTGTATATGCATATCTCTCTCTGATATTGTATATATATATATTTTTTTAACAAGGGAATGTCACCTTACTATTTATAATAGTGGGGACATCATTAGGGTTTTGATGATTACCCATTCTCAAAGTGGCGGCAGCCTGATGCTTAATCAATCTGGACTATTAGTTTTAAGTGTGAAGGATCTGGGCCATAAATGGGGATAGTATTGAATCCTGCGAATGATTAATGCTGATTGCTTTAAATCTTCATGATTGGTTGTGTCAAGCTTGGATCTCTCACCACGTGTCCTATTGGCTTGATCATGAATGATATAACCTGATCTCATTAATTATGAGGATAACGTTAAATATGGTCATTGGGATCTGGTAAATCTCTGATTGATTTGTATCTCATAATCATCTTTGCTACCAGCTATCAAGTCGTAAGGGCAATTGAATCTCTGCCATGTACCTTAATAGTGGACTCAGCCAGAGCCGCATGATATCCATGAACCGCATGAGACAGCATCTCATTGAGCCGCATAGGTATAGTACTTGCGAGCCGCATGGGATGGCTTGTTGGTGAGCCGCAGAAAGATAATTCTTGCCAGCCGCATGAATCTGTTCTTCAATTGAGCCGCATGGGGGTAGCCACGTGGCATCTTGGATCGTATAAAAGATTTTTTTTCATTCCCGAAGAGTCTTTCATTATGACAGGACCATCATGACACTTCATGTCAGAGCCGTCAACTGTCAAATTATGGCAGAGCATTGAATAAGGCCATTACTCGATGGCCAGCTGTGTGAAGGGATCCCATGGGGACACGTGGTGTTGATCGAGCTGCATATCTCTGTTGGTCGTATGTGAGCCGCATGTACTTCTGAGCCGCATGCGGCTGGGGGACTCTTTGAACCGCATGGGACTGTCCCTATGTGAGCCGCATAGACTCTCCTGTCCCGAGCCGCATGAGACTGAGAGTCTCTCTGAACCGCATAGGACTGCCCCTGTATGAGCCGCATAGGGTTCTCCTGTTCCGAGCCGCATAGACCATCATTCTGATATTTTCCATGCTTCTACAAGACCCCCTTCAAAGTTTTTAATTTGCAAAATTGAAATACTTTGAATAAGAAACATGGCCTTTGTTGACCGCATAGATGATTCAGCCGCATGGATTTATCTGACCGCATGAACTGTTAGGCCGCATAGACTTTTTGCCACGTGTCCCAACCACGTGTGCAAATTTTCTGCATTAAATGCCCTTGATTCATTTTTTGAATTAACGCCGCCTTTTGGGGGAGGATCCCAAGGGTCAGTTTTGTTTTGACCGAAGCATTTTACCTTTATTCTTTTAGGCGACACGTAGATCGAGGCGTTTATTAGTTTTCGAGCCGCCTTCGCCTATAAATAGGAGTAATTTTATTCTTTGAGGGTTTCTTTACCTTCTCTCTTTGCTCGAACTCCTTGTTGCCGACTTCCTTTTCGTCTTCTCCCATCAACGATCGGCAATGGCTCCCAAGAAGACTATCACTGCTACGGGCAAGAAGGCCGCATCGTCGTCTGCGACAGCGAAGGGCAAAAAGGCTGCATCATCATCGACTGCGGCGGCGAACGTGGTGGCTCCTCCGCCGGCTGACGTGCCTATTTTTTACCCCGACGTTCACCTGCCTATTGCTGGTAGGATCATCGACATGAACTGTCATGGCTATACCGCATATTTTATGCGTGAGCCTGTATTTCCAAGTATGCTGCGTGTCCGACTCATGTTCGAGCCGCATGGGATATGACCCAGGCCTGAGCCGCATGAAAGTTGTTGTTTGCAGCCGCATAACTACTTCATCATCAGGGCCGCATAAGCTCATCTGGGCAGGACCGCATGAGCTCTTTCAAACTGAGCCGCATAAGCCTTTTTCGAACTGAACCGCATAAGATCATTCGAACTAGACCGCATAAGCTCATCTGTACTGAACCGCATAAGCCTATTTCGAGCCGAACAACATAAGCTTATTCGAACTGGACCGTATGAGCTCATCCGAACTGAACCGCATATGCTCCTTTCGAACCGAACCGCATAAGCTCATTCGAACTGAACCCGCATGAGCTCTTTCAAACTGAGACGCATGAGGCGTAGTTTGTGTTTCGGCTATCTTTTTGACTTATTTCTTTTGTCTTTCTTCAGTGAATCTGCTAGTAAATCCTGCGGGGGAACTTATAGTGGGCTCAAATCAGTTCGCCTTGGGCGTGCGTCTTGATGACTTTATTAAGCATGTGCTGAATTAATTTCCTGCTAATGAGCCTTCGGAGAGGTTGAACGCCATCGAGAATCAGACCCTCCATTATCTTCGTGCTATGATGAATACTGGGAAGCTGGATGGATTATACCTGAAGCCTTCATTCCTCTTTGGAGGCGCTTTAATCATAAAGAATTCCCGAGTATTAGAGATTTCTGAGAACTGGGATTTTTCTTTGGATGGGATGGCGATCCATATTCCTCTCATGGAACGTCATTATCCTCTGTCGTGGTTCAATATGGTGTTGTTGGACAGGAAGATGGTGTGTAACTTAACTCCTACCCAATCAGGGATGTTGATGGGCAACATCCATTATAACCCGAACATGCGGTCAGCGTACGCGGGTAAGGATTCCGTCCTCCGGTACATGATGGGTCTGGCCCCAGGCTCTTTCATGAATTTATACGGTCCCAACTTCACACTCACTCAAGCTGATACATTCCTGAATCGACTCGCTCGCAAAAAATCTTATCCCGTTGGCAGACTAGCATTGCTGAACTGGATAAACTCCACTTCTACGTGGGCCCAGTTGACCACTTGGGTTCTACAGACCTACGGAACATTCCTGCGGGAGGTGGGACTTTATCATGCCATCCGGGGCACTTGTCACGGGCTTCCTATCAATAAACTATTGTTCATCGCGCTCTTGGAGATGTATGACCAGCGAACGAGGACGTTCTTTGCACCCGGAGGGGAGTTGGAGCTTGTTCTCCATGAGATGTATACTGTCTCCAAACTTCCGTGGGGGAACGAGCCTTTCGAGGTATATACCCCGTCGAATGAGGAGTTCGAGGACTTGAACCGATGACTCCCAGGTTTTGTTACGGTGTATCAGAAGTTGCTGTGCCATCATAGTGCTTGTCACCAGATGGCTATAAAAATGGTGGATAGCTCAGAAGGGACCGCTCCCCACACCACATCCTGGGTCAATTATCCTTTTAAAGTTGACCCTTCTGGAGAAGTTACTCCTCGAACCCCTCGAACGCATGGAGAGATAAAGGACCTGATGTCGAGCGTCAAGAAGTCGCGGTCCAAGAGCGACATATTCGGGAGTCAAACTGACTCTCTTAGCTATTTTTACTACGGAACCACACAGATGTCAGAGGAGGCGCTCCTGGCTGGATTTTTAATGATATGGCTACGGAACTGCGTAGTCTCGGGAAGGGCAGGTTCTATCGAGAGGATCAGTCGCCACTTCATTCTCCCTGCCGTTAAGCTGGTATTTGGAGTTAGACTGGCCCTTCTTCCTGCTATGGTGTGTAGCATACACCATGGTCTTCGAACATTCTCGTCCAAGGTTATTGCGTGCAAGAAGACGCTGGACTTTGAGCGCGTAGAGCTGCCTTTCCACTATTTGATAGGGTGGTTGGCGATGCACTACAAGTCTTTGATGGGACCTGGAATAGCGGAAGATGCTACAGATGAAGACGCTTTCCTTTTCAAATGCCATCGCCGATCTTGGGAATACAATACTATGCCAGCTTGTCGGAGGGCGCTGGCGAGGGTGGATAGGTGTGACTTTTTTGTGTCTGTTCCTCATTTTTCTGATGAGGAAGTGAGGAATGTATACCTTGATGGTACCGGACCTTCTCACTTTCTGTCTCCGAATATGCTCACCTGGTTGCGCAACATCCGCCCCGCGCATCTGGTTTATCGTAACCGCGATAATGTGTACTTGGAGCCCTACCTACCTAGTAGGTTTTTCTGCCAATTTGGCTATAGCCAGTTATTCCTTGATTGTCCCAACCCTTGTTTGGGCTTTGAAGGTAGCGTCCTTGATGGTGTCAGGGCGTGGAATTATTATGACGCTTATCATACTCGGCCCAGCTTCTCGGTCCCCGATGCTAAGGCGCCGAGGGAAATTTTGTATGTTGCTATTTTGTATCATGTTATGGCGAACAAGCCTCCTGTTAATTTCGATCCGAGTACCAGTTTCATCGTGGGTACCGGTTTAGAGGAGAAGCCCAAGGGGGCTAAGGCTAGAAAGCAACTAGCGCTCCAGACTCCCCTCCCTGAATTAGAATCTTTCGAGTCGGGTGAGGAGGATGATGATCATGATAGCGAAGACTCCCTTTCTGGTGGGGGTGAAGAAGTAGCGGATCAACCGCTTCCCACACCCGATGAACTGGCGGAGGATCCGTTACTTACTACACAAGAGGAAGTAGTGAGGGAAGAACAGCCTTCCGCTGTGTCTGGTCCCTCACGTAAACGAGTCAGACGTGAGTCTTCTGACAGCAGAGCGACCTTTTCCGTGAAGAGAGCTGCCGTTAGGTCTCGTGGATTACTTATTACCGAGAAGGGTGAAGATGCAGACGATGTTCTGGAGGTAAGACCAAGTCGAAGCCATCTTCTTGTTGTGGTTTTCTTTTTCTTAGGATACGACTTAATCATTTTTCTTTGTAGGTGTCTGATGAACCGGCCTCCCATGAACCGTCTGCCGCCCCTGAGGTTGACCAGGCCCTTACTGCTTTGATCAGTGGTATGTGTTTCGCGATCCTTTCAGCGGGGGCTCTTACAGCAGCGGCTGAGGATTTCCAAGTTGCCGAGGCCCCAGTCCGGGATGACGAAGGTTCCCTCGGGCCTGTCTCCGAGGTTGTTGAATTTCCGCAAGGTGATGCCGATCTCGTTGTATCCCCTCCCGAGAGGGGAGGGGCGGAGGAGCCTATTATCCCTGACTCGAAGACTGCTGGTGAAGAGGCTGCGGTGGCTGTAGGCGAACCTCAGCCTCCACACTCCTCCACTAGTAAGATAAGCCAAATATTGACTAGTGAGGGGGCTTATTTGCTCTATCAACATATCCTCCGGGTCAAATCGATTAATGGTTGTCTTGGCCCTACAGGTCCTGACCCTTTACTTTCCACCGTGGATGTTCTTGGGGAAGGTTCGGCCCGCCGCGGTCTGGGGGAAAGGTGCGTTTCCTCTCCTTCGCCGTCTCATGTCGAGGGGCCTCCCACCAGCTCCGGGCAGATGGGAATGGAGCTGGCGATGGTCTCTGCCTCATCCTCTGCTAATTATACGGTTCCGAACAATGACCTCTCGACCCTGCCGAGCATTCAAGTTATGCGGGTTGCCGAAGAGGAGTTGGTCGCTGTTCATGAGTCCTTCCGTGCAGAGTTTGTTTCTCTTGTGGCGGGAGCGGTAGATTCTGTTGCGTCTTCTTCAGCGTTGCCGACTACACTCCCATTGATACCGACTTTTTCGGAGGCTCTGGACGAGGTGACGCAGGATGTGGTCGACAGCTTCTATCGCCACTTAAAAAGGGGTGTAGATGCTGCTGTAGAACGGGGGACCCCTTTTATTCTGTCTTTGCGGTGCGCTCGGGGCCAGGTTGCAACCTTGAAGTCTCTTCCTGGCGGGGTGGGGTTGGCTGCACTCCTGGAGCCTAAGTTGGCGGAGGCTGATCAGCTTGTGACCCAGTTGCTGGCGATACGGCAGGCGGGCTTGCCTGCTGCGATTGAATGGGAGCGGGGCTTCCTCATTGCTGCTCGGGATAGGATCAATCTCGCTCGAGATATTGTCGGGCCAGTTGTACGGGGAGACCTTGACAAGTTCTCCGCTTCGTATGACAGGCTGGGTCGTCGAAGTCAGGCTTGTCGGGCTCGGAAAGAGTCTGCTTCTCGTGGAATCGCTGATACGAAGGAGCGAATTCTCGCACTCTAGAGGGAGTTGACCTTCTTAGAGTCAAAGCTGGAGGCTGCTCGTACGGAACAGAAGTCGATTGCTCCGGAGGCCGAGAGGGTTTCCCGCTCTTCTGTCAACCTGGAGCGGGCCTTTAAGAGATTCAAGGTTAACTGGCAAGCCCATGCTCAACTGGAGGACGAGGCGGTGCTGACCCAAGAGGCGGAGCGTCGAGCTACCCAGAGGTTTGAGCGGTCAGTTGCCTTGTTGACGGACCGTCTCAGGGCGTTATGTGCCCCGGAGCAGTGATCGGCTTTCTGTTTTTCTTTTGCTGTTGTTTTTTTTTTTCGTCTTTTTGTTTTGATTTTGTAAAGGATGCGATCCTAAATGATGTAGCACCTTGAATTTTGAATGAATGAGCATGTTTCAACTCATCTTCTCTTTCTTGTACTTGCGGTGTTCGTGGAACTGGACTTGCTGGAGGATTATTTGTGGACCTGTTACCCTAGGCGTACCTTGTTTTTAGGTACGGATAACAAGTTTGGTCAGAATATCCGGAATAGCTATGGCAAAGTGGTCATGGGTGCTCTCGGTATTGGGAAAAAGAATGCCGTAGAGCAGCTGGGCTCCCAGGGCATGGTGAGATGGTGGATTTATGCTAAGAAGCTTAGCAAAGGATATTTGTGGACCTATTATCCTTGATGTACCCTGGTTCAGGATATGGATAATGGGATGAAAGGAAACCAACATATTTGCTCAGAGGTTATGAAGACATGGCAAGCATGAGGGTTTTACCGTGGAATCTTCCTGCTCAGAGGTAATGAGGACATGGCAGGGGAGACTTCACGGAAGATATTTGTAGTCAACAGCGGACATTTATGGTCAACAGAGGACATTTGTGGTCAACAGAGGACGTTTGTGGTCAACAGAGGACATTTGTGGTCAACAGAAGACATTTGTGGTCAACAGAGGACATTTGTGGACCTATTATCCTTGTCGTACTCCGGTTGTGGGTACAGATAATAGGTTGAAAGGGAACCGACATACTTACTCAGAGGTAATAGGGACATGTAGGGGTGTGCATCGGTCGGTGGTCGACTTATTTGGTCCCAATCGAAATCGAACCGAAATTAATCGGTTTAAAAATAAACAAAACCGAACCAAACCAACCAAATGGTCGGTTCGGTTTTAAAACCGACCGACTTGGTTCGGTTTGGATCGGTTCGACTTGGTCGGTTTTGATCACATAAAAAAATGGACTGTATGTTTTTTCTTTTGTGAAACCTCAGTTAACTTTCACTTTGCAATAGTAAATACAATTCAGCAGTTTCAATTCAACTTGCGCTTTGCAGGTGAAGAAAAATGTCAATTATACATAAAAAAATTCATATACATTCAACCAAAAGCCCCTTTCATGTGCACATGAGCAATTAAAAAGAATAGGAGCCGCCAGCACTTCTCTTTGAGACTAGACAAAGAGAGAGATAGCTTTTTCAACTTTAACATGATAAATGGTTGTGATGTGAATAAATGAACCAAACCAGTATAATACAACCCAATGAACCTATACCCAACCAGCCAACCCTAATTATTTAACAAGAATTTGGTTCGGTTCAGTTCGGTTTAGACGGTTTTTGGCATAACCAAACCGTGAACCGAACCGAACCGGTCGATTTTGAAAAAATTGAAGTCGAACCAAACCAACCGAATCATCGATTCGGTTTAAAACCAATCAGTTCGGTTTGGCTTGGTTCGATTTGGTCGGTTTGACTTAATTGTGCACAGCCCTAGGGACATGGCAAGCATGAAGGTTTTTTCGACGGAGCCTTCCCGCTCAGAGGTAATGAGGACATGGCAGGAGTGGGCTCAATGAAGAGGGGGGTACATAGAACGACTCAGAGGTAGGAGAACGTGGAAGTTCTATGCGAGGGGGGCAGTTTGTTTTTGGTGGTAGTGAAAACGACTCAGAGGTAATGAAGACATGGCCGTTTCGGAAATTTGTGTATCGATTACCCTTTTTGTGCACTGGGAGTGCGGGTAGTGGATCATGAGGGAGGATCTCTTCCAGGAAGAAAGTTCAGAGGTATAATCATACGTGACTTACTATCTGAAAGAGTGACCGGAATGTGAGTTCAGAGGCACCAGCGGGTACATAACTCGGTAATTTAGAATATTGAGAAAGTGTGAGTTCAGCGGCACCAGCGGGTACATGACTCGATAATCTGAAGGAAATATGGAGGAGAGTTCAGCGGTACCAGCCGGTACATGACTCGATAATCTGAAGTGTTGTGGATGTGAGTTCAGCAGTACCAGAGGGTACATGACTCGATGATCTGGAGAGAATGTCGTTTAGACATAATATTTCTTCAGGAACTTGCCGTTGACGGGCAACATGAGCAAGTCTCCATTTTGTTTTGCGAGGCGGTAAACGCCGTTGGAGAATACTGCTTCAATGATAAATGGGTCTTCCCACTTTGGCTGGAATTTGCCGGACTGCCAGAACGAGATCGCCCACCTGGAATGTTCTGATTTTGACCTTCTTATTGAAGGCTCCGGAGATGCGTGCTTGGTATAGCTCAATTCATTGCTGAGCCAAGAGGCGCTTTTCATCTAGTGCCTTCAATTCCTGTAGCCGGTGATGGTGGTTTTCGTCTGTCGTCAATTGATGTGTGAGGACGACGTGTAGTGAGGAGATCTGAGTCTCCAATGGGAGGACCGCCTCACTCCCGTACACCAGGGAGAATGGTGTATTCCCGGTGGCTGTTCGAACTGTGGTGCGATAAGCCCATAAGCATTCGTCGAGCTTCTCGTTCCAGTCGCGTTTGTTGGAGGAGACAAACTTCTTGAGGAGTTTGATAATTGTTTTGTTGAATGCCTCTGCCAACTCGTTCGCTGCTGGGTTGTACGATGTTAAAGCGACATTCTGAATACGGCACTTATCGCAAAACTGATAGAATGCGTGGCTTGCAAACTGCGGACCATTATCATGGATGATCCTTCGGGGCAGTCCAAAGCGGTAGATGACGTGATGCTTAAGGAAGCTGATCACGTTTGAAGTCTTAACTTCTGCGAGTGGGACAGCTTCCGCCCATTTGGAGAAGTAATCAGTGATCGCAAGTATGAAGCGATGTCCTCGGGAGAAAGGTGGGGTGATTGGACCAATGATATCCATTTCCCATGCTTTGAATAGCCAAGATGCCACTGTCGGATGTAGAAACTCGGATGGTTGGTGAATGAAGTCCACGTGGACTTGGCAGGCTTTGCATTTTTTGGCATAATCTATTGCATCTGCCACCATTGTGGGCCAATAGTAGCCCATTCGGCGAAGGCGGTCTTGCAGTTTTGGGCCGGGCTGGTGGGCCCCGCAGATACCGTCATGAGCTTCTCGTACGGCTTCTTTGGCTTCTGTATTTGACAGACACTGAAGCAGTAATCCATCGTAGGAGCGGCGATACAGCATTTTCGTCTCTGTATCGTAAAAGAATCTGAGAGAACGCCGT